>VWZK01004506.1:457262-547151 GCA_013396935.1 Baryphthengus martii
TATATAAAAATATATATATAAAAAAATGTATGTCTGTGTATATATATGTATAAATGCTTGATGCTTTTATCCCAAAAAAGAGCTGATGACTCAGGGCATCATCCAGCTGTAAGATTGAAATGTTCAGCTTTAACAAGGGGAATAGAGAAGTGGCGATAGCCAGTAACTCTATGTCTGAACGACTCAAGGCTTTATGAGACTGTTATCAGCTTGTAGGTAATGTTTACATGAAACATTACGTTCACAGTTCCTACCATTCTGTTTTAGCTTAAAAATGAAGCAGAAACTTGCTGAAGTATAGTTTATAATGCTGGTTAGAGAGGGTGACAAACTAATGAGATCCTGTTTAACAGTTTTGGGAAGGGGGAATACTGCAGGGAGGTCCTGAGCTTGCCTTTATGCTTCTGTAAAACTCTCTGTTTGAGCCAGGACATCCAGGGAATTCATAAGCTGGAGCGAAGCTTAGCTGAGGATACTTTCTTTTGGTTTCTTCTAAATTAATTGTTGTTAGTCTAGGCTCTGATTAGAGTTGCCTGATGAGCTTGCTTTGGGATTAGTTATCATGCTGCCTTCCAAGTTATGTCAGCCTTGTTCAAAGAATCAAATCTATGAGTTAAGCAGGTTTGGTTTGGTTTTTGTTTTTCTTTTAAGCTTTTTCCCTTCAAGTTTCTTAAATGTAATTTGGCATCAGTTTATGAAAGTTTTCAAAAAGTTCTAGGCGTAAAAACTGAGTTCTGCCACGTGGGATTGGCTAATTCAAACAACTGGGCCTTTGCTCTTCAAAATGCTTTGGGGATGTGCTTGGAGAGATTAGAATAACTTGTCAAACAGCTTTCAGGTGTGCTTTGTGCGTTAGGCGTGGAGGAAGAATGTCCTGACAAAAGCAGAGACAGTTTTTGAAGTTCCTTTCATGTAAGCTTACAGGTCCACAGCAGGGAAAGGGTGGGGGGGATGCTGGTAAATGTTAGTTTTTATNTTTTTTTTTTTTTGGTAGACTGAGCAGATTTTCTTGAAAGAGCATGTGACAATCCAGGAACAGCTATGTATTTATGCTGCAAGTAAAAGTTGTCTTTAAGCTTGTCATGTCTGATCTGACCACTGAGTTTTATTTGGTGGCATTTATGTTTTGAGAACTCCAAGGGACTGATAGACTCTGTGAGCATTGTTCCTCTCTTCCCAGCTAGTTCACACCTCATAATTTGCTTTTCTTTTAGAAGAGTTGTTTCATCCATTGTCCTGACAGCTTCCTTTACTCTTGAGTCAAATACATGTCTATGGTATTTGTGATGAAATGCTACTCATTTTTTTTCATTGCTGAACAGCAGTTCTTGTGTTTGTACTATTAACACAGAAAATTGTTGGCTGGTGAATCTTACGTTATGAAGACTGAAATAATACCAGTCAGATTGTTTTCTTTGAGCACATCATGTCCTGCATGAGTTTACCTTCACTTGCTGGCTAGTGAAAGGATGGAAAAAGATCAGGCATGGGAGGGAAGAGCCGCCAGGGAGCTTAATGTGTGAGCACTCTTGCAACCTTGCTAAATAAACCCACCTCACTTCCTAAGGGTCCTTCTGGTGCGGAACCACAGAGGTGGAAATCTACACATTATCTCTGGGTGTTAGCAGTACAGCAGACGCTGGCCGTGTTCTCACTGATGTGAAACCCATTTTACACCTCTTTGACTGGTAACTTTTCTGGTGTATGTGCACGTGCGGTGCTTTCGCACAGCCGAGTACAGGTGCCTCTCTAGAAACAAAAGTAGTGCTCCATTGAGGCCGACGTTCCCGCTGGCTTCCTGCAGCAGCTCTAGCACCGAAATGTGAGGCGCAGCTCAGCGGGTGCTTCAGCGCAGGGTTTTCTGGGAGGATGTGGTGGAGGAAGCTACATCAGCTGGAGCTCCTACAGCTTCACGCTTCAGAAATCGGTATCGGGGCTTGTGACTGACTGCAGCTGCAGAAACTGTCCCTGGCTCTGCTGAAGACCCCAGTCAGCCCTGGACACAGACTTTACTGGCTGTGACATGGCGCCTGGAGGTTGGTGGTGGGTGAGCTGTGGGCCTGTCTGGCCACGGTCCCACTGTAGTGAGGATAAGACTCCCGTGTGCCGCCCTCAGGAGTGGTGGTGGCTGTAGACGCTGTGCGAAGGATCTTTCAGGACCTCAGTCTCCCTTTAGATTTCAGAGGGAATTTTTTTCTATGTGGTAAAAATTCATGGGTTTCTTTTTGCCTTTTCTATCTGATAGTGGTGTGTGTGTGTGTGTGTGTTCACACACNTCATAAGCTGGAGCGAAGCTTAGCTGAGGATACTTTCTTTTGGTTTCTTCTAAATTAATTGTTGTTAGTCTGGGCTCTGATTAGAGTTGCCTGATGAGCTTGCTTTGGGATTAGTTATCATGCTGCCTTCCAAGTTATGTCAGCCTTGTTCAAAGAATCAAATCTATGAGTTAAGCAGGTTTGGTTTGGTTTTTGTTTTTCTTTTAAGCTTTTTCCCTTCAAGTTTCTTAAATGTAATTTGGCATCAGTTTATGAAAGTTTTCAAAAAGTTCTAGGCGTAAAAACTGAGTTCTGCCACGTGGGATTGGCTAATTCAAACAACTGGGCCTTTGCTCTTCAAAATGCTTTGGGGATGTGCTTGGAGAGATTAGAATAACTTGTCAAACAGCTTTCAGGTGTGCTTTGTGCGTTAGGCGTGGAGGAAGAATGTCCTGACAAAAGCAGAGACAGTTTTTGAAGTTCCTTTCATGTAAGCTTACAGGTCCACAGCAGGGAAAGGGTGGGGGGGATGCTGGTAAATGTTAGTTTTTATTGAATGTAAGTTTAATATAGAAGCTTTAACTGTTTTAATGTCTGACGTGTATGCATCGCTGAGGTGTGATTCACTGCAAGCTGTGGGGCATATTTTCATCCTTTGGTCCTACAACAAAATAATATTTTTCTGAAGAGGAAAACTATTTAAAAAATAATAGCTTCACTTGGCTTTTGTGAAAACAAAGCCATCACTAACCGCATCATGCTCTATGTGTAACAAGCAGAGGCTTTTTGTAGTGATCTTATGATGTCTGTGCAATAACACAAATGGGGATTCTTGACTCGCGGGTGTATTTTGGCTGTCTCTTCCTTGAATTGTGGAAAACCAAGTTACTGTATTTTTGAAATCACAACATACTTGAAAAAAAATGAAATAGCAGCCCAGCCCTTGGTGTGGCTGTGTTAGGGATAAAAAGGGAGTTTGCCCTGAAGTTGAAGGACCCCCCTGTACTTCTGCATGGCTTCTGTCTCTCGAGCAGTGGGGCAGTATTGCCGAGAGCTGGGGCTGTGTCCCTGCACCAGGGTCAGGGCTGCTCAGGGCAGTTCATCTGAGCTTTGTTCCTTTTTTTTTTTTTTTTTTCCCCCTTTTCTTTCTTTCTTTTTCTTTTGAAAGGGACAGTATTTTTAGCTGGACAGAAATCAGAACTTCTCTAACTTTGGGTGGAGTTTGTGTGTACATCCTTTATGATTGGTCACGTAAGTAAACATACAGGTTTGCATGATTATACATAATGCTGGCTTGTTCTTTAGATGGTCACATATTCTTGTGGGAGAGGCAGAGAAGCACCATGCTTCTCTATAGCAATGGAATTAACTGTTTTCCTTGTGATCTCACAGAAGAGCATGGGCAGGATTAAACTCTGAAACCCCTTCTTTCCTTCCAGCTGGAATCACTGTGCCTTGTAACGAAGTATTCCTCATGTTGCAGTTCTTCTCGATGGCAGAGAGCTCGTACTGTGTGGTTTTGAGGGGAAAAGGCAGACTACACTTCTTGTGTTTGATGCTTTCTGAAGGCTAAATCTCATGCACTAGCTGTTGTGTCTCCCTGAGAGCAACCTGCTGTTTCCTTGTTCCCTGTAGTGCCAGGAAACAGATCCTGCAGACATATACCTCAAAGCTTGAAGAGAAGGTGACCAGAGCCACCTGATTGGCAGAGCACAGTGCCCTCAGTCTTGGCTGGGAGGACAAACACAGTGGCAAAGGACAGTCTGTCAGGACTGGGAGACAGCATAACCCAGTATTTGGCTGGCAGTGTCCCTCTAGACTGAACACTGGATCTTTTGCGAGTGGCAGGGGTTTCGAAGTGAGACAAAAATTGACTTTTCCTATGTTCCTCAATTTGTGTTCACACTGCTGCCGAAAGCCTTTGCATCCCCTTCATCATTTTTTTCCATGTCGGGAACCTTTTGAGTCACCCTCACCTTGCCATGTGCACGGTGAAGTGCAGAGCTGGCGTTCTGTTTTGAGGTCATCCTATTTCCATTTCTGCCTTCTCACCCGACTACATCCTTCTGTAATACAAGATTATATTTTTCCCCCTTATTTTACTGGGCACTCTGTATTTTGCCTGTTCCAGCCAGTTTGAAGCCCCTGGTTTTTTACTGACAGCAGTAAAGGTGGCTGTCTGCTGTAGCTACGTGCTTTTGTATGGTGTGTTTTTACTGACAGCAGTAAAGGTGGCTGTCTGCTGTAGCTACGTGCTTTTGTATGGTGTGTTTGCCTTTTAGTAAGACTTCATTGAAAATGGGAAAACTCCACTCCGAGGTGTTTCTTATTATAACTAAATTAAGCTTTTTCCTGAAAAGTTGAGGACAGGGCATGCAGCTGTCATGACTTGCCACTCCTTGTTTGGAGCTGGAGTTGCAGGAAGTGTTTATAGGGCAGTTCAGTACCTGCTGTGAATGGGAGTGTTCACCACAACCTTAATTACATCTGGGTGAGCAGAGCTGCTCTACACTCACCCTGCGCTGCGTGCTCAGCAGTAGCCTCTGCCGTGCGCATCGCCTCGCGCCTGGAGAGGCTTGGTATCTCCTCAAATGAAGTATTGACAGTGAAAGAGGTGATGGGTAGCTGTAAGCTTCGGTCCTTCCCACGGTGCGTGGACTGGCCGCACGGCGCTGACTGCCGCCCGAACTCCTGCCCAGCGCACACGTGTCGGCTCTGTGGTTCCAGCGGCTCTCCGGTGCTCGCTTCATGCTTCATAGTTAGTTCTTCCCGATGGCTCAGGATTTCGGAGTGTGCTGTCGTCTGGTAGTGCCCCCTACCCCTGGGAGGGACCCATGTTCTCCTTTTGGCAGCTGCTACTCCTGCTGTGGATAAGCTCTATGTAGTCTCCTCACTAGAAAATGTTTTTTTTTCAATATAACTGGCATTTAAAATGTCACTGAATTTTGTTTCTTTTTTCTTTCCCCTCCTTTCTAGACTGACTGCATTGCCATGGAAACCATTGTTGGACGAGAAGACTTTTCTGCTGGTAACTCCAGAAACTGTGTGGTGCTTTTGGAAGCAAAGCTCAGCTCCAGCCGGCTACTTTCATTTCCACCAGCACGGACATAGACACACATCCTTTTAATTCACTTTTTTCATAGACATCAGCTCTCTACAGTTGAATTAATTTGAATTGAGATTTTTTTCATAGCTGTGCTTTGGTGATGGAATTTGGTCTTTCATGTCCTATCTATTCGGGAAGCAGTGTGAATGCTAATAGGAGATCCCTATATGCCCCTTTCTTCCTCCTGCCTCTCCCATTAATTCTTTTTTTAATTTATATTCTGAGAAGTCAAAGCTGGTTTCTGATAGTCTGTTTAACATGGGGTTTGCTTCTCTGGTACATTAACAAGTGGTTAGCTTAAAACACGTATTGTTTAGAAATATTTTGGCAGTTTGGGATTTTTTTCAGGTGGTTGGGCAGAAGGAGGGAGAGAGGGAGAGGTGCACAGTAGCTTGAGGGATGAACCCGTGGGACTGAACAGGTATGAGAAGGAGAGACCTCTTCTGCCCTTTTCTTTTTTTGTCTCTTTTTTTTTAAGGTTTTGCTTTTATGGTACAAGAGGTATTTCTTGATCATAGGCTAGGGTATGTTAAATTAAATGTCTGTCAGAGCTTAAAGTGAATTTTTTTTTCTCAGAATTTTGGTATGTACAAAGTAGGATTAATGGGCTGGTCGTCTTGTAGATTGTTTTTGTTCTTACCCTCAAGATACTTGTTTATAAATACGAATTGTGTAAAATGAGGTTTTTGTTCACGCATTCAAATGGAGAACTGCAGAGTTGTGTCCAGCGTTTGTGACTTCTGCATTATACTTGTCAGCTGTAGCTTTTTAAAGGGAAACCACCCTATTTGATCTTACTTTCAGCCAAAGTCCCTTTTTTAATTTGGGACTATTTTTGTTCTTTCTTCCTGACATAATGGAGAAAAAAGTAACGTGTTGGCTCATCAATTTTCTTTATCCCACTTACAGAAATGTGAACAATGACTATTTGACATTTTTAAAATATGCCCTGAATTTTTCTACAATTTAAGTGCTTCACTCTTGTACTGATTTTTTTTTTTTTTTTTTGGGGGGGGGGTTGAAATGAATTTAGGTTTTTAATACTGCTATGAACTTAAAGAGCATGACACTAGTCGTTGGTACATGCAATGTATAGTAACAGGCACTGACGATTTGATAAAGGGTTTAGAAGTGGTACACAAATCCTCATGCTGTACTGCACCACACAGCTGGTAATCCTCCTCATTGTATATTGTACAACTGATGTGTCAGGCTGCCTCACCTCTAACATACAACCTCCAAATTGCTAGTACAGATTGTAGAACACATAAGACACTGTCAACTTTGATCATTGGGTGATGTGTACTCCAATCTATCTTTGAGTAGTATTAAAATGTACATGTCACTAAAATACGAAGATTTTTTTTTTTTTTCTTTTTTTTGGAAACATGGTACTAATCAGTTTATGCAGTGTCTTAGTGGCAGGAAAAACTGTTGCTACAGAGTTTAAAAGCACAGACCTGTTTTTGATTCTGGAAGAAAAGTTCAAGTTGGTACAGTTACTTGTTGCTGCTAAACATACACAAATTAAAAATACGACCACTCTTACAGACCATGATACTGTCTTGCCATATAGCTTTTGTTTGGTCTCGTAAATTACTAATGCAATATGTAGACAGCTTTTTATAAAGCTTTACATCTTTTCTAAGAAATGAGAATTTGGATGAAGATAGTTCTAAACATTTAATGTGAACAGAAAAGGTTGTTTAGAAGAAATTTGTTACATACTTGTTTCATATTAGATCCCTGAGGCTGCCATTGTACAATATACAGCACTGATTTAATAAATGCTGAATAAATAAGTAAATGGGTAACCTCAAGTATAGTGGTACAAATACTAATAGGTACGGCATAATAAATATGCAATCTTTTTGAATCTCTTAGTTTACAGCAACTAATTTATTCAGTATTGTGCTGGAAGAACATTTTCAGATGATGTAAAACATATCACTATATATACTACCTTCCAGCTACCCGTTTATGCTGCTGTATAGTACAAAAAATACCAATGATAGAACAATGTTTGTCCTGTAAATTTAATTTGATATTGGACAGTTAATGTCTGTACAAACTAAAACATATATGGTTGAAACTGTTCATTATATTTGCTATTTCTGCTTCACAGATCTGTTTTAAAGTCGAGCTGATTGATCTGGCTTTGTCTTCCATTGTAAATATTGTTATGTTGTTTTCTTTGTAAAACACATCGCGTTTGCGGTTTTGGGAGACTGGCTTGAAGCTCTGTATAGTGTTTATATTTATCTGACTTGGCTTTCCATAGAGCTACTTGCAGTAAATATGTGTTCATGTAGCTTCGTGTCTGGGTTTTATTTTTAAACAAAGTTTTGGGTTGTGCTTTTTTTCTGTCAGAAACACATTTCCTCCTGCTGTGGCTGCTTTCTTCTTAAAGTGGTTTTGTCACCCTATGTCCCTGAAGATTTGGAAAAGCTTTTAGTGTATTTCAGGGGAGTGATTCCCAGTCTGCCCAGTTTTCTCTGCCACTTGGTGTAAAAGGTAACATGCAGGAAGCTTCTGGGATTCATTGTGCTGGTAAACTGAGTTTCTGAATGAAAAAAAACCAAAACCAACAACAAAAGAAAACACCAACCAAACCTCAACTATGCCTGATACTTTTTTTGTTCTGCTTTAAATGCAGAAGACTGTGGCATTTTTTTTGTCCATGATTGGGTATGGAAGTTTTATGATCAAAAAGTACTAGTCCTGCAAGGAATTTTTAGCAGTATATTATCAAATAGGTTCTTGTCCTTAGGTTTAGAGTAGAAGGGAACAAGGATGGCTCACTGTTGTAAGTTTTGTAGTAGTGCTTTCGTTTGATATGTGCTAAATAAGATGTCTGTAAAACCAAAACCTGTATAGATATCACATAATTTCAATACACCCACTTGTAAAAACAACTGAACTTCAGTTGGAAAATACCAACAAAATGTAGTGCCTTTTCCAATTCCTTACTGCCACGAGAGAGATGTCTATAATTCTGTATAGAGTTTTTATCCATAGATGTGAGTGTATATGATCTTCATAATGTGGGTGATACCTGTGAAATGTCTTGGGTTAGACTTTTCTTTCTTTAAAAATATCTAATTGAATTCTTACCCAGTTACTCAGAATAGTGCATTAAATCAACTCCCTGCGAAAGTCAAGGTCGCTGTAAGAATAGGGTCTTCCTCAAATAAACCAACCCCTTACTCAGGGCCTCATTTTATAGCATGTAGCCTGTATTGGGAAGAAAAAGAAAACAGTGCTGCTCATACACGGCAGAAACAGCCCTACCAGCAGTAAACAAACAGTGAAAACTATCCAAACACTGTCGAGACTGTTGCAACAGTCCCACAATAAGTGCTTTGAGACCTTTGAATGTCTCGTTGGATCTGAAATGGGAGAACTGCTTGAGGGTGTTTTTTAGAGGGGAGTGGGGTGGAGGACATAGCTTTGCACTAATTTTTCAAACTCCTTTGGGTGAATCATTGACAGAACTCTTGCTTCTGAAGCATGGCGAAAGCCCTCAATTGAAACCAGAAGGCAAGTTATACTTCCTATCTGAATTTGAAGACAGCCAATAGAACCTATATTAAAAAGTCTTTGTTTTGAAATAACATTGACCAATTCCGATGGACCTTGTATCTCACGGAGCAATGTGGTACTGGAAGTGATCAAGTAATGGGGAACGAGAGGTTCACAGCAGGGAAGAAGGACCTTTTCAGCACTACCAGGTAACAATACAATTTGAATTGCACTTTTTTCACTCCTGCATCCTCTTTTGGCCACAGCAATAGTGTTCTCTCAAATATAAAGAAGTTTCTCCCCTAAGTTTTTTCTGAAGGGTTGTGAAGCATGGGGCAGGGCAGCGCAGGAGCACCGAGCTTGTTGTATAGATCTGAGAGGTAAGAACTCCCCTCCACCTCCCTTTTTGTTAAAGAACCATACCAAGCTCGGTTTCTACGGTGGTCTTCTGAGTTACTGAGTTAATTTGAAACTTTAAAGAAGCTTTACAGTTACAGGAGATTGGCTGTCAGGAAATGTAGCTCAGTGGGCACTGAACCTCAGCTGCTATTCTGAGCTCCACCCAGGGGCTACAGTGAGCACCTTCCTAAAGACAGCAGTTTACTAACTAGTTACCCTTCCCCTTGCTGCCAGCCGAGGCTGTTCTTAGGCAGTGGTTGCCTGTCAGCTGCAAATGGGTTGCATTAATAATCTTGAATTGAAAAGTTAATAGTTCTAGAAACTTACCCTACATTTTAAATGTAGAACACTGTTACTGCTCCCCTGAGATAATCACTGCGCCCAACCTGCATTAGCAATAGTATCCAGCTCTTTGCCCAAAAATACCCTGGAAAAACGAACTTATTCCAGTCTCTTGCACAGTTTTCAGTTTGTGCTTGTAGTGGAAGTCACCACATCAGTGTAAGTATTATGTGGCCAGAAAGAGTCTAAAGTATAACTTGGCTGGGAAGGACCTGTTAAAAACAGGCAATGCTGCTCAAAGTGGTATAGTCACAAGTCTGACAAAAACAACCTTCCCTCCGTGGTGTCCCTAGGATGGCACTTCTGTAGAGTTCGGGCAGCACACTGACTACGAAATACTCCAGCTAGATATCAATGTATGTAGGAAATAATTGCAGAAAATCAAATTTTAGAACTCTAGCATCTGTTGCCTGCAATATTAGTAGATCACTTTTTCAAAGTCTAAAACTAATTTTTAAAATAGGTACTTCTTTCACCCTTTGACATGAGAAATCCTCGCTATAGAGGGGACTGGCCTTCTCCATAGAAGACAAAATGCTGCATACTGAAGAGATGCTAAAGCACAAAGTTTGTATGTTGTAGTTCATCATATAGAAATGCTACTACACTGCCCTGTGTGCCTGCTTTGGTTTATAGGTTGTACTCTGGCTGCAGAATTGTTTCAGGCTTTTAAATCCCACCTTAGAAATGAATTTGAGGTTGAAGGAAGTTTTTTTCCTTTAAAATCCTGTTATCATCATGGATTAACAGCCTGAAGTAAGCTACTGAAAAGCCTGTCTTAAAGACCAAAGGTCTGCTAACACTAGAACAGTGTAAATCATCTAAGTTAGGCATAAGGTTCCTGGTTGTAGGATTTGCAAACTAGTATTCCTTTAGGAAGTTGCCTTTTTTCACTCGTTCGCCCAGTTGCAATTGACAGTACACCATCTGCAGCAACCTTACAAGAACTGGGTAGTAAGCAAAGAAAGGTGATACCCTTTTCCTTTCTAGTAAGCTTTTTTTTAAAAAAGAAGTCCTTGCTGCATGTGGGCACTTCCAGGAACAAGGTCGTGGTTCTGTTTTTTTTTTTTTTTTAAAGATAGATGGTGCCCTCGAGTGGCTCAAGTGTGCAACTTGTCCCTATACAATTTAAAATACAGTTACCTTCCAGGTTCAAGATTAACTAAAATAGACTAACTTAACTAATCATGTAAAGAAAATAAAAGCTTTTGTTAAAAACAAATCATATTTCAGGAAAAAGACCCTTAACTGTAGATGAAAATAGGGTGTTCCGAGCCAGATTATGTTTAGGCTACATTGAAGACTTTTAAGGCTCTAATGTTCAAAACAGTTTTTTACTTTTTTAATAATAAATCTGCAAACACAAGCTTTTACCTGTAGTTTAATATTTATGTACTGATAGATAGCACCTAGAGGCCTCAACCAACATTTGAGCCCCTTCAAAGTCTCTGCCCCAAAGAGCTCACAGTCTAAGCAGTCAAGAAGTAGCAGAAAATAGTAACCATGCTTTCTTTTATAGATTGGTAACTCCGATCCAACACAGGTCAAGTGATTTACCTGCTCTAAGGCACAGAATATGTGGTGGGGAATTAAACCAGCATCTCTTGAATCTCTGCTGCAGGTCTCACTTAAAAGATGCTCCTTCCTCTCTAGACCACTTTTCTCTTAATAAAATTAGCCCATTTGGAAATCTCAGCCTGAAGCTGATTAAGGTTCAGGACTGCTCTTCAGGTCAGGGTGAGAGCTGCAGGAACAGAACAGAGAACGTATCTGTCAGAAGTGTAGCTACTTGACATACTTTCATTTTCTGTGCTTGTCTCACAGGTTTGGGACCTAAAGCTGCCACAAGCCTAGCTGTTCTGGGTGCTATCTACTTAGAGTGGAATGGTATCTATCTCCTGCCTTTTCAGTGGGCTTTGTTTTACATCCTGTGAGAGAAGGCCAAATCTTGGAAAGAAGCTCTGGTTTTGCACTAGAACGTGTTCAGCCCTTTCCCAGGACCCCATCTATGAACACTTCTTGTTGGTGAGTGCAAGAGAGGCTGGTGGTAGGGAAGGCTTGGAGAGCTCTTTCCTTTGGGAGCTCCTTGACCTTAGCATCCATTCTTCTGCTTTTCTGGGGGGGCTAGGGATAGGCTGCTCTGTTCATTTTAGGCTTCTGAGGAGCCAGCAGTAAGATAAGGGCTTGTGTTCACAAGAAGAGACTTACTATTTTATTTCAGCTTTGGTAACAAGTTTTTGACTTGGAGGTAGCAGCAGGTTCAGTTTATTTCTATATGCACCAGCAAACCAAAATAAAGTGAGTTGAAGGATGCACATTGCTGAATTGCCCACTCTCTACCAACACAGATAACTGCAGCTAATTGAAAAAAAGAGACAAAGCTATTAATATTTTGCACTTTAAACTAAACTTCAGTTTCATACTTAGTTGAAAGCTTTTGAAATCAGCACCAATCTCACTGTATACATCACTGCCACCTGGTCAGGCACCAGTCCTACGTCTTTTGCCAAACGTGCATAAACCAAGGAGATTTCTGATGCTCCGTGTTTACAATGATAACTGAAAGGTAAGAATGAATAACCATTAGCAGATAAATTACTTAACAGCAGTCAATAAACAAATACACTTCACCTGTATAAAGCAGTATGTTAACTCACAAGTTAGGTTGTATTGATAGTTGCAGTGGCAAGATACAATGAAAATAATAAAGGATCCTCACTTGAAAAGTAGCCCTGCTTTGTCAGGGAGCTCTGTTTATACAGAAGGGTAAATGAAACAGCACAGATCAGAGCAGCTGAACAGTCACGCGTACAAAAAGTGATCACTTTTCAGCTATTGCACAAGTAGTGACACTAAGACATACAGTAGGAGGCTTACAAAATGACATCAGAAAGATTGCATGCACCATCTTTCAAGGCCTTATGTGAACTATACATACACAAGAGCTGCTGTGTACTGTAAATACTTTGTGGATGTGTATAAATTCACATAAGATTAATTTGTAAATAGGAGAGTTTCCACCAGCTTATGCTTTACTTTATTCGGGTTTCTCAGCGTGTACGCTATTTTGGATACAAAGCATGACACCAGTTCAGAGTAGAGGTTTTATGTAAGCATAATCTTAAATGCTTTGTTAACTGGATATTCCCAAGGAACAGGTTTTGTTAAACCAAACTGGTTCCTAGAGTGTGAATGTGACTTTTATTCAGGAAAGAAGGATATAGAATATGGCTAATAATTTCACGTATTTTCACAAGATACAAAAAAGCCCCCTTTTCACGTGGATTGGGATTTCTAAGCACAAATAAAACCACTGATAGCATTTAAAACCCTGATTAAAATTACTTCAGAATAATTGTGCATTCCCCAAATATATCAGGTTGGCAACTGAGGAAGAAAATGAAATGTTAAGTGATAAAGTTGGCCTAAGAGGGGCAAATTCTCTCTGTACCACAAGTTTCATAATAAAATACTGCCATATGTTTTAATTTTAGAAATAAGCATTTTTATATCAGTTTGGTTTGTCTCTAAATGACTGAAAGTTTCAGCTAAAAAGGTGTTTACACAATATACACATTTCATTACTTACAAAGAGAAATAAGCTTAAAATTTCATATTAAAAACCTGGGATACAGTAGGGTTAGTAGCACCATGAAAAATGTTTTTCAAAACTGCAGTCTTGTTATTTTAAACATACTCAGTGCGTCGTGTTTCTTTATTCTCTTGGTTGATCAAAAAGGTGCCATTTTGGTACAGGGAGAGAAATGAAAAATGTCATCTTCTGATCTTTTGTGAACCTCAAGTGTTCATTTCTGTTTCCAAGAGGTCAATTCTTTCATCTTAGTCCTGTTGTCAAATATGTACCGAACAACCCTTCGTTTGGCACACGAGTGAGGTACACTTGAATTTGCATGGTTAAAACAGTTTGGATTTGTGTTTTTCTTTTCTTTCTGCACAGTAGCACCATTGTTGCAGCTGGAAGACAGTGCATCTTAGGAATTTTTCAACTGTTTTATAAAACATCCTCCAAGACGTTACGTCTTCTTCATGCAAACTTGACAACGACTAATACGCGTCCTCAAGTCTCCAGCTTTCAGTGTCTCTGACTGAGGTTTGCTGGTTGACAGACACAAAGGTAAGGTTTAGTTAGGTTAGCTTTTGCTTTTACAGGGTGTTCCTTTAAACTTCTACTTCATTCACAGTTTAAGACAACACTTAACTATGTAAGCAGGGTTTAGTCCTGTATTGGAGAGTTTTCCTTAAGACTGATCTTTCTGTAGGTTCTCCACAGCAGGTGGGAGAGGCTCTGGGGTTTGCCCAGTGTCTCAGTATACACAGGGAGTGCTGATCAGCTGGCTTCAGGCTTGCGTATGATGGAGCGCGAATACCAGACTGAGTGGAATGTGAATTTTGTACACTTGAGACAGTATTTCTGGGGTCTTTATAGGCTTTGGGTTTCTCAGTTGCAGGGTACTTTAACAACTCATAACAAACACGGCTACAGTGAGATTTGCATTAATTTGGTGAATCCACCATTAAATTATTTATATCCTGAAAGGGTAGGGAGGTGGGAGAGTAATATAACAAACGTTTGTCATATATATGTACACAGATTGAGTCAAATTCTTGAGAGCTGCTTTTAAAAAAATAGAATAAAAAAGAAAGTTGTGTTGATGAGAGACAGAAAACTCAAAAGTGTGTGGTAGTTATTAGCAGGCAGCTTTCCGTAGTGAATTACCACTGATCAGCTACCCTGAAAACGTAAGAATTTATTGCAATTTAATGCACATTAAGTATCATGGTTGTAGGCATTACACAAAACCAACTTGGGGCCACTACTGCTATACAACACAGTGAACATTGCCAGCCCTGTACTAAAAAGCTACATTTTTCAATTTGGTGGCAGTGGAAATATTTATGAGGTTGTTATCAGTATACAAACAGCGCAGCAGCAGTTTATTCTATGAAAAGAGATGATTTTTCAAAGAAAAAAAAAGATTTTGCTACTCAAGTTGAAAGGGAAAGTTTGAGGAGCTGAAAGACTCCAGCTGAAATGCTGACTGCAGAGGTGAGGACAGAATGTCCATTGGCCTACTTGCGGCCAAAATGCCATCTTAATTCTTCTGCAAAGTACTGGAATAAGTGTTTGCCATGGAGGGTATGAAACCTCCCTCATGCAAGAGTTTTAAAACAGATTATGTGAACATCTGCCTTAAAAGGTTTAAGCAGAGTTGATCTTGCCCTTCATTCTTGTCCCTTGTATGTCTGCGAACTACCTTTTCAAATATTTGAGTCTACTGAAAGGCCTGGCAAGAAAAAAAAAACAAAGTTGATCTTTTAGGCTCCAAATACAGTATCTATACAGTAGGACTACTTTCAGAGAAAATACTACTAAATGTGAATAAGAACAGACATAAGAAGGATCTCACTCCTTGCAAAACAGAATGTGCCCTAGCAAGTTTTTACATATTAAAGGCTTACCAAGGAAACACTTGAAAAACTGGTTGTGAGGGGTAAAACAAGCTAAATTATTTCCCTATACTCCTGTAAACAAATCCCTTTTGTCTTTTGAATAAATTCAGTTTCCAAAGCTTTCATTCTGGAATAACGCACTATACAAGAAAAGGTTTTCTTACCTGAACATTTCTGACACCTCTACAGTTGCCAGCCAGAAACTATATGAATTGGCATAGTAATTACACGTGCCACGACCATGGCATTCAATAAACGGAGCTGAACGGAATTCTTCTAAACAGGATCCAGGTGATGCCAAGGCCTGTCCAGAGCCCTCTGCTCCAGCACTGGTGTGCTAGTGGAGAAAAGAAACACACAAACAAAAACATTACAGTAGGTGCTAAAAACTAAGGAGCACAGCATTCAGCTCCTAAAAGAGCTACTGTTCATTCTTGGTTGAGATAATGCAGTGTCAGACACCTCTGTAAATGGCCAGTTACACTGGGATCTGTGCACTGGAAAATCACTGTTAATCTTGGCTACCACGGTTGGTAACGGAAGATAAAGGCTTTCAAATGACAACCACTGTAGTTTTTAACAAAGTCCTAAAGCAGCTAGTTGAGGACACAAGTGGGTATGAGGCACTTCTGGAATAGGAAGCAGTTCTTACCATCATGAAGGAGTAACCAATCCAAAGGGAGTCCCAACCTGGGGGACACGAAGGAATCTGAATGGTCTGACTGTGGACAGCTATCACCATAGCAGGAGCTTCACACACAACACATCTGGATGCAGAAATATCAGAGAAATATGTAATATTAAACTATAATACGACTATGTTTTATTAAGCATTCTTACACAGAGAAGTTGAGAAAATCTAGCCTATGAGAGGCAGTCCTATTAATCTAGACTTCTGCTTCTCACATATTTTGTAGCTGCAGTAAGACAGTATTTTAGAGTGCAAAATCCGCCTGTATTTGCAAAATCCGCCTGTATTTCCACAAATAACCATTGCATAAAACACTGAAGCAACTCCTGGAACAAAACCTGGAAGCTGAAAGCCTCACAGTGAATGTCCTAATCGTGGAGCTAATGGCTGCTGTGTTCTCTTTCCAGTCCGTGGCAATCCTGCACTGCTGACTCCATGGCTTCCTCTGTCAAGGAGAACTCTTACAGCCTTTCAGCCTCTAATTACCACTGCTGCACACAGACAAAACTTTTAAGCCAATATGTTGAAAGAAGCTGTCTTCCTAGTATTTCCCAGAACAAAACATGACAGATTCATCTCCTAATATCCAACCTGCATGTTGGAAATACAACCATAAGTTGTGCTATTTATCCAGTTATTAAAAAAGAGACCCAATAGCCTGCGGTGTCTCACCGGCTAATGAAGGGCTGGATGCTCTTCCCAGTCAGCGGCTCCATGCTCATCGGCATTGGCTCTGGAGTTGATAGCCAGTAGGAATAGTCATTCCTTGATGCAAAATTACAAACATTGTTGATGTTGCAGAACATGAAGGGCATGGTGCTGAAACGCCTAAGACAGCTCCCAGCAGTACCTACAGAGTAAGATACATAAAATGTGACAGCAAAGTTTTCACTTCATTGGCTTTTATAGTAATTCTTTGAGAACGGTAATTGTGGAGTCTTCCTCTCCACCTGTGAGTGCACAGCATGGGCTGTCAAATTGTCACAAGTGGGAAAGACTTACTTCTCAGTTCTGGTTTACATTCTTTCATCTTGAACTATAATGTGCAACCTCTGGAGGTAGTAGGTCTTATTCCGCAATCCCCGTCTTCATGTAAGAAATCTCTAAGACTGTCATATCTTCTGAGAACCAGAGCATTTGGAGAAGTAGCTACAACCTTTTTCCCCTTAAAGAGAGAGCATACAGAATATCTCACCCAAATCCTGGCCATGTGCTCTCTCATTTCCTTGCACATAGAGAAGAGAGAATCCATCATATATTCTTGATGTTCCTTGTGGACATAGTGGTGTATCCCTGGTCTGGCTGTGCCGAGTTATAAGGAATCCGTGAGCAACGGAAGCTGTTCCAGGAGGACCAGGTGGGCCTTGTAAGCCATCAGGACCAGGAGGTCCCTGTATTCCTCGTGAACCTGTTCACATGAAAGACAACACACAGTATTTATTGCTCTTTTAGGACTAATGTAGCTCTGAAAGGTAGCGTGGTCTTGTGATTAAGGTGCTTATGAGCTGGGGGACTTGGTATCTTCTAACACTAGCTTCCTAAAATTATTTTTTCATATAAGCTCTGTTAAATCAGGCTGTCATAGCTAGTTATAAAATAACAGTGCAACTTCCCCATGTTGTAGGGGTATTGTGAAGGTAGCTATGTTCAGAGCTGTGAGGCACTAAGGTAACAACTGCAGTGGACAGGACAGACACTGGAATGAGTCCAAATCGGCTTCCCGATTCCAAAACGTATTAAGCTGCATACGCAGATTAGTAAGATCACGTTCAAACACCTTACTCAAGATTACAAAATAAATGGCAGAGCCAGAAAGAAAAGTCTCACTCCAGGGCACGCCATGATAGCACATGAGCCAGAGCCCACCAAAAGGAATAGAAAAGCTGCAGTCAGTTTTGGAGTAAGTTACAAAACAGTGAAATAGGCTGGAACAACCTTGAGTGAGAGCAAGAACAAGTCCTGCAACTAAGAAAAGTATCAGAAAAATTTGTTCTTGAACAGCAAAAGTATCAGGAAATATACTACAAATATTTAGACTATGTTATTCCGCAGTCATTATTATTTACATTTTTTCACTGAAATAATGCTAACAGAGTTCACCGAGCTACTCAGAGAAAAAGGAAGAAAGGCATTACGGATATTTGTACTGTTTCAACTGTTTAAATTCTAATAACTTTTTCTCACAAGTTACAATATATAGCTTCTTAATATATATTATCTTCTTCAGAAAACTGTCCCAGTGCTTGGTCTGATCTCTTTTCTCAAATTCTAATTCAATAATTCTAAGAAAGAGCTGCATGGTAGCTTGATCTCTGCCTTTGGTGAAATTCTTTCCTTTATGAAGTCTGTTCTTCCCCATTCACAATTTCCATGAAAAATTAAAATTATTTTATTAATCTCTCGCTTCTGTTTCTTACTGTCTTCATTATCCCCTGTGCATCATTTCTGCTGCAAAGGGGATTGCCACTAAGCTTGAGATAGAGCACTCTACAGTATTATTCAGCGATGACTGGCAATGTATTGGTTTCAAGAACATTTCAAACCGAGAATATTCAGCTGCTTGTAATAGTTTTGCATTAAGAAAATCCTAAAATTATAATTTTATTATTATTCCTATGAGACAAAGATCTTACTTTGCAATATTAGCCTGCACTTAGAAAAGGGAGCATCGCTTTTTCCCCTATATCCTTATAGGATAAACCCCATACCTGGCTGGCCGGGAAGACCTCTCTCTCCTTTACGTCCTGCTGGACCATCAAAACCAGGTAGTCCATCTCTCCCTGGGTCACCAGGAAGACCAATTGGGCCTAGAATAGACAAACGCATAACTGAAATAAAAGCCCTTGAAATCTCATTACAGAAATCTTTAAATTGTCTGGGACTCATCTATTGTTTCTTCATGATACATTAGACAAGAACAGACCATTAAACCCGATGTATATGGTCAAACCCTTCATTTATCTACTACCTCTTCCTGAATTCGGTAACTTGTGTCTGCAGCCTATGCCAAGCGAGCAGTCAGCTGCACTTATAACTCATTTTCTCTGCAGCCACCGAAGATCATACCTGGCAATCCCTGTGGCCCTGGCAATCC
Source organism: Baryphthengus martii (assembly GCA_013396935.1). NCBI lineage: Eukaryota > Metazoa > Chordata > Aves > Coraciiformes > Momotidae > Baryphthengus > Baryphthengus martii. The sequence continues at coordinate 476,144 of VWZK01004506.1, forward strand.
AGGTGGCCCTTTTGAGCCAGGTTGTCCTGGAGAACCTGGGGGACCAGGATCACCTTTGACAACAATGCTTCGTCCAATGGTACCTGGTAAACCTGGTGGACCTGAGAGAAAGCAGCTTAGTATTAGACAAACCAAGGTGGAAGAGAGAATTAGAAATGGTTTCTGTTATTCCTTATTGCAAAGTCAGAAGCCAAGAGCTCTGTCAATGCAAAGAGTAGGTATATATATAAGGCAAGAAAGTGCTCTTGGTGACCCTTCACAAAGGACAGCTTTTGCAGGGGTTAGTCCATGTAGACTGCATACAGAGTATAAAACATGGTAGGGTTACTTGTAGTGCTACAAACTATAGCCTGGAATTGCATTGAAGCTGTTGGCCACTTAAGTACTTTCATTGCTCACTGAGACCGACTCAGTCCTTCATCTGTGTAACAAATTCTCCTGGCAGGGAGCTGAAGTGCTACCCAGGATTCCTCTTACCTGGTGGGCCTGGCAGCCCTTGACTGCCTGTGAGGCCAGCGGGTCCTGCAGGTCCGGTGGGACCCTTCATCCCTGAAACATCAAATTCACAGTTACACAGTGAAGGAACATGCTGTCTTACAAAATCTGGCCCAGGAATGGCCAAAATCAGGCTTCTTTTCTCCCTGAGGGGTTGTTACTGCGTCTGGAAGTTATAATTTTAAATGCTAGTTAAATACCTGGGAATCCTGGAACGCCTGGAACCCCAGGGTCGCCCTTCATTCCATTCAGACCTGGACGACCAGGATCCCCCTAAACAGAACAGGTGGACGTTAGTCACTCATCTCCTCAGCACTTTCAGAAAAACATATCGAAAAGGTGGCTGGGCTACAAATAAGCACATTTTGGGTTTGTGAACTGGTGCTTTCAAGGGCTGAGGCCACACGTTCTGCTCACTGCACGGGGTGCTGTCCAAGAATGCTGTAACATGGAGTGTGCGTTGACAGCTCCAGCTCCCACAGGAACGTAATGGGGACATCTTGCCTAGATACTGGGGTACGATTAAGGAAAAGACTCTCTTACTTGCTATGAGACAGAGTGGTAGTTACCATATTGCGGTTTGCATTTGAAAATAAACTAGGGGGAAAACTCCATTTCTTGTCCTACCTGCCGTCCAGGTGGTCCTTGATCTCCCTTTTGACCAGTCAGGCCAGGTGGGCCAGGTTGACCCGGGTTCCCTTTTTCCCCTTTAAGTCCTCCACTGCCTGGTGGCCCTCGTGGACCTTCTGGGCCTGGTGGACCTTAACATTGCAGAACAAATACACATTTATCAGTACATTATCAACCATTTTCCCCAAGTTTGTGCCTTCAGCGTAAAAAAAAATTAAAGATATTTTGGCTTGACTTCCCAGCTCTATTTCAATGCTGAATTCAGAATAAACTAAAAGGAAAACAAATAGAGGGATTATTTGCACTACCCAAATCAGGAACCAAGGCTCCGTATCTAGGTGATGAAGAGAAGCAGGTCTTTCCAGAAGGCAGTGCGACTCACCTGCGTTAGAAGCTTACCAGTGACCAGACTGGTGCCTTTACTAGGAGCCAAGAAACCCAAAATTAGTGGTACAAATATCCCCTCTGCTGACCTGCAATATATCGACCCTCTCTTAAGTGCTATCTTAACAGACTGAATTCCTTTTGAAAGCCAGTCTCAACAGTGTACAATGGTGCTGCCTTTTTTTGCTGTTAGAATTTGACATCCCTATTGAGGAGCCCAGTATAGATTGTCTACTGACTGCTGGGCTGCAGGAAGCCCATCGTTCTGACTCGTCTACATAATAATTTGAGTTGCAGAAACTTCCTGGTGTTGAATGTCCCTCCCTCCAACTGATTTGTCTATCTTTAGTAGAATTACGCTGTGTAAATCCAGTTGAGAAACTAGGCTGGTCTTTAAATATTGTCCCTTTGCTACAGCCACATTAATCCAAAGCAAAGCAGTGGATTTAAAAGTATTTGGAGAACTGAAAGATGAATACACCCCACCTTTATGCCACCATCTAAATAGAAGGTAACTGATACCAATTTGTGGCAAAATAAACCATAAGCAAGTGCAACAATAGCCAGTAACATTTTACAAGTTAGATCTCATAACTGGATTAACAAAAGGATCTCTTTGCAGGACAGCGCTATGACATTCTCCACTGTAATACAACAAACGGTACAACAAATTTAATACCATTCATCAGTGTGCTGGATTTTCAATTCTTCTGCAACCTCAAATAATTTAACATCTCCTTTGACATACTCATTGTCTATTTTTCAGTGGATAAATTTGATGAGCTGTATTTCTGCATGCAAATCTGAATAAAGAATTCCTTCCAATTTTTTCCCTTTAAATCAACAGCAATTTTGTAGCAGATTTCACACATAGCCTGTAGCGCTTTCAGCTACAGAAAACATCCCAGCATGCAAGGGTTTTTTGTGTTCTTTTTGCTCTTTTATACTGGTCTAGTACCGTACATATGCAAAATAATAACAGGTTACCATCTGAGGCATGCTAATCAAACACATACGATCTGCAGGGTAACCACAGTCCTTAAAAAGATAATCAGAGAATTACAGGAAAACATCCGTTTCTCTTACATCAAGTGCAACGCAGTAAAATAAATTGACCGAGTTAAGAGTCTAACCTGGAGGACCTGGAAGGATCAGAGTTCACCAAAGCCCAATGATCGATGTTAGAAGGGTCAGACATCACACAGTACAAAACAAGATTACTAGTTAGAAATAGTACAGATGACAGCATATACACTACACAACAACCCATTTCACCAGCATATTTTGTATTTACAGTATCATCCACATGCATGCATAAAACCATACATGAATACACAGCAGTATGTATTTTCAGATACAAGTTATTCTGGTGACTAGGCTCTACTAAGACTAATTTGACACTTCATTTAACAGCAAATTTCAAGCTTTACTGAAGAATGTGTTATTGCTTTTACATTACAGCCCAGGCCTGTGGCTGGTTAGTCCTACTCACAATGGGGTTTGGACTATGTAACCATTTCACTGACGACATTCAACATTGCAGGGCTCGGAGCTTGGCAAATATGCAGGGGAGTTGTGAATGACAACGTACTCTTGAGCAAAATTCTGCTTTGGGAATGGGGGAAGTGTGATTAAGAGAAGGACTTGCCACTAATCAGGTATGAGCCTCAACTATCTGTGAATACAAGTCTAGGACTGAAAAGTAGGCTTATACCCTCCTCAAAATAAGCAGGATTGACATGGATCAACAGGGCTGCAAATGCTATAAGCAAAAATACAGCAGAACTTACAAATTTAGAATTTGTTATCTTTACTGTTGGCATTACTTCTTCTTCATAAAAATACCCCAAGATGCTAATTTACCTGTGTAAGGTTATTATGGAGAATGGCATATGATAGCATCCTTAGAAAACATTATTTAAATTTCCTCTTTGACAAGGTAAGCTGTTTGTCCCTGCCCTGCTCCTGAATTAATACAGATTTTAGCTCCCATGCCGCTTGCATCTTTAATGTCAGTGAAATGATTTAAATACATCAACGTACCACCATGCAATTTGCAGCTAAAAACTACAATAAATACACATCATGTTTACCTTAATGCACTATTTTTTTACATATTTGGTAAATTATTTTAAATACTAACCGTAATACAGTTGTTAAAAATGTGACACGGATATTTCATTGTTACTGTTAAATACTTAGAAACTATATTTCACTGTTAGGTAAGTTTTGCTATGATTTATAAATCTGTCCTATACTTGTTGATTATTGAATCCTGGCTGAGCATAGTGATGGGGTGGAACAAAACGTGAAGCAATAGATAAGTTCCTCTCAGCATACCCATGATGGTGTAGCCCTCTTTGAAAGTGCAGTTACTGCTTGTGTAAGCAAAGTTTAATTAAAGGTGAAGTCACACTCATTGTTTTACATGACTGCATAAAGCTAGGATTCAAAGATCAGGGGCTACCACATTCACTACCTCACAGTGCTTAGGACAGCACACCAAAAACTTAAATGTGTTATTCCTTTATTGGATTTCCTTGTCAGTTCTTTGCTTCCTGAAAGTCATCATAGCAAAACCTAAAGACATCATTATTTTTAAACAGATATACCAAGTCATTTTCAATCTAGACGCAGATGTTAAAAATCTTCAAGAACCATCTTGTGCTACATGTTGATACGCTAAAATTATGGTAAGCTTGCGAAAATGGCCATGTTCTTACCAATCCTGTACCACTGCTCTAGCATGAGAGAGGGGAGGGCTGTTTAACTAGTATTTAATGAAAATGAAGCAAAGAAAGTTTTTCTCATTTCCTCTAAATGTGGTGGTGAAGCAAAACAATGGAAATAAGGATTCCTCTGCCTGGAAACTTACAATGCTCTCTGTTGGCAATGTAAAGCATCACTGCTACTGTGTATAAATTTCCCTACAGACACTGTTGGTATAAAAGAAGCATCAAATTTATTTAAGTTGCTTGGGAGTGTCCAAAATCAACAGTAGCAGGTGTTACAAAAATGAATACTGTCACTCGCCCAAGCTGCAAAACACAGTTATACAGCAGACATGGGAGGACAGCGCAATATGCTTTTTTAAAATAAGATGAAACCCAGTATATATTGTTTTCAACTGCACTGAGAATAAATATGCTAAAATAAGGTTCAGAGTTGAAGATGCTTTATAAAAGCCTTGCAAATCTGGACCCACATGATCTTCCACCAAACAACGCTATTGTCCTTCCAACGTCAGTCCTACAACAACACGAAGGAGGAGTCTGAAAGCCAACTCTGAGCTTTTCATTTCTACCACAAATTAGAAGGTATGTCTGAAAAATGACTCAGTATATCTACATTTAGACACTACAAAAGTATATACATTCATTTTCATGCAACGTTATTATTTTGGAGTTAAGGGGCTAACCTGAGGGACCTGGGAGTAGGGGGGTCAGAGTTCACCAAGGTCATCATTAGAACAAGGGGAAAAACATCAAAATTGTTAGAAATATCAACAAGCTAACATATTCAACTAAACCTTTCTTTTTAGATTTAGCTCAATATTCCTTTACATACAGTATGCAAAACACCAAACTATTATTATTGATAGCAATGAAAACAGAATGTAAAGTAGCAGCAATGTTGTGTTGCCCTGGAAATTGGCTTAATTGTATAGTCAGTTAATAAATCCACTCCAACACCATCTATCGACGTTTGCTTTAGGGGCAACTCAACTGAAGTCAGAGAGCTGTATCATGTTTGACTTCATCACTTTTATTAATCTTAGAATATACCCAGAAGTCAACAACAAGCTGTCTACGCATACAGCTTCTGGTTTTATTTACGTCCCTAGAAGGGGGGTAAATTTGACAGCCACACAGCTGCTTTTATGACTAACGGCCTTATGTTGAAATGTTACAAAATCAGCGTTCCAACAATAGACTGTGTTATCACTGGAAACAAAAGGCTGGAGTGCTGATTGTACCAGAACTGCAATAATAGTTTGGTTTATCCACATTAGTTCACGCATAACTGAGCAAAACAAATGCTTCACTTTATACATTGCATGCAACAAAAATGGAAATAAGAGAAAGAGAAAGAGAGAGAACATGGCTGAGCAGAACCTCACTGGTTGTTTCTCCCCTGCCAATGCTTGTAAAAATGCACAAAACGAGTCCCACCATTCCCCTGCCTCCCCAGCTGAGGAGAGTCAGTAAGCACCTAATTTATACAGGGAAGCGTGAACATGATGAGAAGCTTCATAAACCCACCAGTGCAACAGCAGCAGAGCATAGAGTCCCACTTGGTAGTTTCATGATACATCAGGAGCTGCATAGTTGCTTTAGTTTTTGGTTTGTTTTTTTAGAGTTTGGAGATATCCTCTGTGTAAGAATCCTTTAAAAATGGAAGCCTATACTCTTACAGACTAGTCAGCCATACTCTCACGGAACAATCAATTTCCTGTGCCAAAATTTTCATTGCTGTACCACTCTACATACAGAAAAATGATCTTTGGAAGATCTTGACATCTTGGATGTCTTAGGCCTTTATTTGAGCACACTTAAATTACAAAGCCCAAGTCCAGCATCTCTTCATCTTACCTCTTCACTCCTCCTCCCACTTGCCCCAGCTACAACTCTAACCACAGCGAGCAGAGGGGGATTACTTGTCCCATGTTCCTACTTGCCTGTCAGCAACTAGGCAGAAGAGGACGAGGCCACACAGAAAGTGGAAAGCAAATTAGGACTACCAGCTTGCTGCAGGGATGCTCCACTGGCTGGTTATTGTTCCTGGGGAACAGGAGGGAGTAAGTTCTTCCAGGAGAAAGGGGGAAGGCATGCATTCATCCTTCCACTAACCAAACAGGAAACCAGGAAGAAATTGTGACTTGCTGTGAATTACTAATCCACTGGGCTGTTCCACACCAGTCACATAAAAAGCAGGATAAAACACAATTCAAGTATTTTCACTAGGACTAAAAGAAAACTTCATAATACTGGCAAACACCACCTCAGTTTTAAGGTGTTACAAACGGAAACCAAATGTTGTTTATATTGACTCCTTTTTTTAAATGCACAGTTAGAACAGATGAGTTCACAGCCTACTCTGTACAAGGGAAGAGCAGGTACTGCCATTGAGAATAATCAAATATTACTCGATTCCAGTTCTAGTGAAAGTATTTTGATAAAATTCTATTCTAAAAATGTTTTTTGGTGCGATTGCCTCCCCTTGTATCAGAAGTAAGTATGAAGAAAAAGGGAATCTTAAAATTTCCCAAGTGTGTACTGTGAAACTAAACTGCCGTGATACCCCAAAATAAACAATGTACGTGTAGCAGCTATTTTACAAATGCACTAACTCAAAACTAACTTTCCGGAAACAATCTTGGAGTAGCAGAAAAATCTGAGCTCAGAGTTTGAGGGCAATAAATAAAAATATTACTTCTCCATTAGTATGCAAAGAAAAACCCCTGTAATCAAGAATAGCTTGAATATCAAGCATGGTGAGATGGGTCTTATGGGTAGCAAAGTACTTCTGGACTCAAGATACAGCAACAAGCTTGAGCCAGAGCTGTGACAGGTTCGTTAAAGTTACAAGTCTTGAAGAGCAGTATCTAAATGCAAATAAACATTCTATGACGCAAAATACAAATCAAATTCTAATACATGCCAGGGAGTCGCTCAGCAATGTTAACTCAGTATACTGTTGGGTTTTTTTTCATTCCCAGGATTAGTTGGTGCAGGACCAAAATGCAAAAATGGAATGGAAAGATGAACACGGCAGGATGGTGCACTGAGTCCATGGGAGGAGCCACATGACACAATGGAGAATGACTTATGTTACATGACACGAAGATGAAGAGGCAGCTATCCAATTTGATCATGCTGTGATGCTAGTGTGAATTTGATTTTCATGACTCTTAAAATGATGGGGTTTGTTACTTTTGGTTTTTTTCGGTGCGCGATGACATTTGCTGATCATGTGACAATACGGCAAAGGTATCAGATGTTCAAAGGCCGGTGTCGTGCTCGCTAGATGATTACTGTGACAGCATGCGAAGAACCTCCCGTTAATTAACGCATTAGATTTTTGCTGCCAGGTATCAGAAATTAATAGAAACTCAAGCTGTTTTGTTTTTAGATAATATTACTTTCGGCAACAAAATCCTCTGGTTGCCCATAAACGTTAAGACCTATGCCACAAGGCTTGAACTTATCCGTCCAAATGAATTGAGAAAGTTTAAAGGCTGATAACCTATCAGCAAAATATGGAAGTACTGGCAGATGTTGATAGGTATGGATCACGCGCTTACCTGGCCTTCCTGGAACACCTGGTGGGCCGGGGCTACCTTTAGGACCTTCCAGAGGTGGCCCTGGTAATCCTGGTGGACCTGGGGGACCCTGTAGACCAGGGAATCCCTGGAAACCTGGTTCTCCCTTCAGACCTGGAAGTCCAGGTGGCCCGGGTGGGCCAGGTAACCCCAGTTCTCCTTTTTGCCCTGTAAAATCAAACAGCCACGTTCAGGAATACTGTTACAAATTCGTATGCAGAAAGGTCCAGATGTCAACTTCTAGAGTCATTTCCCTCTCTCACAGAAGGTGCAGGTCTGGCCATAACTCAACTCATTTGCACAGTGAGACGTTGGTCTAACATTCAGAAAACAGGGCTAATAATTCTTGCAGGAGAAGGTGTTATATGTTCCAACTATAAGACAGGTTTTACTAAGTCTCGCTTTACTACTCAGTGATGGTGTAAATCCATAAACATCCTCCAAGTTTGTAAGCCTACAAGCAGTGCTTTCTGTGAAGAAATCTGTCAATATTCAAGACTTCGACATGTTTTTTGAGACACTGCTGCAAGTCAAGACACACTTGCAAAATTTTCAAATAAGCTTGAGGAATTTGGGAGCTTTAATGATACTGGAAAGTAATGTAACTTAGGTTGTGAAGTTGCTTTTGAAAATAGAACAAGCCACTGTGTTTTCAAAGCAGCTTCATTTGTCATCTATTACATGAATGCTTTATTTACTGGGACAAATCAGCAAAGTTCCACACAATGCAGTACACCATTATCCTGTGTAGGTTTATTCTATCTGTGTAGTTGCTAATTTACAAAATCCAGGAGTCAGTAATGAGTGGTTTTATTACCGTGGTTAATTTAAAATGGTCTACTGAGTGAAAAAAAAAAAGTTAGTTTAGTTGTTGCTATGGTATTCATTTGTTACAGAACATACAACGTGCCCTTCTTTTTTTTTTTTGGTGTATAGATATATTTTACATTCAATTGTTTTAATAAAGAACAACAGAGGAAACTTACCTGACAATCCTGGGAGTCCCGGAGGTCCTGGGCGCCCAAAGCCTGGTAGACCTGAAAAGAAACAGATTCAGTTAATAATGAACCTTTAGATTTCAAGTGTCCAGGAGTAGGAAAGCACGGTTCGTCTAAATCTCTGATTCCTTGAGACTACCAGGAGTCTCATTCACTCACCAGGCTACATCAACGCTAGAGGTTTTGCTACAAAATGCATCTGTAACTTTCATGAGTATTTCGATCTATTCATAAGATACTCTCAGATTTTGGGAGTTAACAGATTTGCATTTTTGGTTGGGGTTCCACCTTTAAGGCAGACATTACACCCTTCTGTAACTGAGTTGAATCAGCACAGCTACTGTGGAATACAGAAACAGGGGCTGGTGTTGAAGACAGGTAATAAAAATCTAAGAGCTGATTGAATTCTTGTCCTGTGCTTCACTGGCAGCTTGACAGCACCCTTTGTGAACCATCCAGCAGCGGGGAACCACAGGAGCAGCTTTGAAAGTCCATGGGCAGTGATAGGAAAAACAGAATAGAGACAGCAGGACATCACAGTGCAGAGCAAAGAGGAGAAAACTACCAGGAAGGATACCTAACCTGGCTCGCCCTTCTGACCAGCAGGTCCAGGGATACCATCTCGACCAGGCTGTCCCTTCTCCCCTGAAGGACCAGGAGGGCCAGGACGACCAATATCACCTGAAAAGGGTATAAAATCCATTAGTACAGTAATGCTGAACCTGTAATGAAAAAAAGCAACTCCCACCCCCATCTGAATCTGAAGGTGTGACAAAGTAGTAACAAATTCACAAGGGTGTAATCTTATAATTAAAACCTTTTTCTCTCTCTCTCTTGACAATCTAGAAAAGGCTTTTAGGCCTGTACCCTTTTAAAGCAGTTAGTGTTCGCTAAAAATAAAATTAACGCCTTCCTTTAGGATAAATTAGATTTTAGCTCCTATAAAAACAAGTTAGACCCACAGGAGCACTAAACATAAATAAAGGTGGTAAATACTGAAACAGTTAACTTCTTGTTTCAATAGTTAATGACATGACTATGACAACAGACACAAGTCATCAAGAGAAAGTTAAAACTTCTTTCTCAGTTTAACTTCAGTGAACTAAGTGTATGCAATGGTGTTTGAGCATCCATATATGCACTTTCATAATGTTGAAAAACTACGAAGAAAGGAAGTGGCTTCATGTGTTATGTTTTCCACAGAAGCAGCTGACCTTTGTTTTTCACTCTCACCTACTGGTCCAGGTGGTCCCGGCAGGCCAGGATTACCTGGAGGCCCCTCAATACCTTTTGGTCCGGGAATTCCTGGTGTTCCTGTAAAGAACGGGCATTGCAATCAAATTCAGCACAAAACTAGCTATTCAGCAGATCTTGCAAAGCTGTCATCTGAAATGCCCTGAGTAACAAATGAGCTAATTGTACCAAGATACTGTACTTACGCTGATTTTGCAGATTTACAAAGGAGATGAATTATAAAGCAAAGAATATACAGAAACAAAACATACTAGCATGACTGTCCTTACTGCTACTCCCAAGACTATTAATCGTTGAGTGCCTGTGGCCAAGAACACAGTGAGTCTGGCAGTCTGCTGGAAATTACCATTTCAGGGACAGGTATTTCTGCTTAACAACAAACAGAAAGTATTATGAGCTGTGGTTGCATAGTCCTTCCCCAATCCTCTTTTCCTCTCCTGAAAAAAGGGATCTTAATAAAAATGATCTTAGAATTTACAGCAGATTCCCACCCCTGCAGAATGAACTGAGAGGTAGGAAAACCAATCCATTGCAGGTGCCTGCTCTGAACAGCACCCGAGCCTGGTCAAGGTACTGTCTCAATACACTATTTTGACTGTTCAGTCTTTCTGGCACAACATGAAGCAGTGGTTAAAAATTGTCCGGTTCATGGCCTGTTCATGTTCTCTTCTAAGCTTCCTGCTGCCATGACTACACTGTTAAAAATTCTCTAACTTCCTACATTAAAACAGCTCAAGTATGCTTGTGGAACTGCCTTTATTGCTGCAAATGCAACATAGATGTAAACCTTTTTTCTTTAAATTGATAATGAAAGAGCTGACATACACCCATAAACAATCTCTATTCATAGTTCTAAAGAAGAGTGTGAAACCGAAGTTCATTACATTTCAGAAATAGATTTCTCTTGAAAACATATTTTTAGACAATAAATGCTGTTAAAACAGCCCAGTTTTCCTCATGACACTTTTCCATTGGTTCATTAAAGAAAAAAATGGAGCCAAACACAGGTATTTTGTGGGTCAGAGGAGGTGAAAGTCTGACTGCTGTGTGGAGTGGAAAGCATTAGCTAAAACAACTGCTACATCCCCTCAGAGCAGATGAATAATTTCAGAAGGCACTCTGTAAGTGATGCATTCACACACGTACTCACACATGCGTGCTTACAATTCCCACAGCACAAAGCAGCAGCAAATTTTAGAAACTTTGAAAGAAGCTGAAGCCCTCCACTAACTGCCCACTGTGTTTAGATGTATAGATCTACATAAGCAAGAGGGAAAATAAAAAAAATCCTGTTCAGAATTACCTGGGAATCCAGGAAGGCCTGGCTCTCCTTTTGCACCTGGACTGCCTGGAAATCCAGGCAAACCAGGATTTCCAGCTACACCTTTACTGCCTGGACTACCTGGGTATCCAGGCAAACCAAGATCACCCTAGAAAACATTAAGCAGAAATAAGAACTCAGTCTTTGTAAGATGGGTGAGCCCTTCTTGTACGTTCCCAGTCTTACCATCTCAAAAAGGTTACCATTGTATTGCATGCACTTATCCTTATATCCAGTTAATGTTAACCACTTCACACAGAAAATTAATTGGAAATAGCAACTGTAAAGATTTTACCAGTTTCCCCTACAATTGTGTGTAGCTTTTCCTCAGAGCTGGCCTACATAAAAGCAGAAAGTGTTCTATTTTCTTTCAGAAGAAACAGTTTTTTACCCCATGACAATGCAAAAGAAAAAAAAAAAGAAATCTGTGGAGCTTTAATCAGATAGTGTTTTTACTAAATTAACTGCTGCTCAACATCGATGGTAAGGCACCAGTGAAGGCTGCTGATATTCTGTAGGTCCTTTGTCACTTTTTTGTGGGTGACAGAAAGGATGCTATAGCTAAATGTTAATGCAGATGTTTTATATAGACGTAAAAATATAAGCAGCAGTAATCATGATGTAACAGCTCCTTAGTAATTTATTAAATGCATCTTGTCTTAATTTTTTTTAAGAATTAACTACATAATTAGACACAAGAACAATTATATTAATTATGTAAGTCCCTACCAACTACCAAAATGTCAGTGGGTGTCACAGTGCAGACCAGGCCACTAACTGAATCCAACTTGAAAGGTCTGGTAAACAATCTTCTCCCTTAAGATTCAATTATTTTCACCTTTAAACTTAGAAATTTTTGCTCCCACCTGAAAAGGACAAACCACAGTCTATCCTACTTGTTATTAATATATTTATGTACATATTTACAACTATACATAACATATATAGTTAAAAAAATTAAAATCAACACAGAATCTAATTTTCCTCATGGAATTTTCTATTGAAGAATATTGTAAATGTACCTTTGGTCCAGGGAGACCAGGAATACCAATGCCTGAAAGACCAGGGTCACCTTTCTCCCCTTTCAATCCAGGAAATCCTGCAGGCCCAGGCTGCCCTGGACGTCCTGCTATTCCTTGGCTGCCTTTAATCCCCGGGGGGCCTGCCCAAAAGATTAAAAATCCAGGTTTTATAAATATAAATGAAATTTATATTTAGGGGTTTAAAGAAATCACTCAACTTACAACAACTGAACTAGAAATGACTAACAAATTGACTGGCTGGCTTTGAACATCTAATGTGCTTTTATTTTTAAAAAACAAAAACAGTTTTCTAAAAATCTTTCATAGCTTTTTGCATGATATTCTAAGCTTTCTTTTTTTATTCTTAAATTATACAAATCCAAATATCTTGTCATGGTATCTAAGCACAATTTAATACTAGCATTCTCAGAAACCAGAAATTTCATTTCAGCAAACTTTCTAAATAACAGAATTCACTTTCTCCTTCCCCTTTTGCTTGTGTCTGATGCCTGTCTTCTGACAGGTGGGTTTACAGAATCATCTTTTTTCTGAACTTTCACAGAGTGGAATCTGAGAAACCAGAAAAGTATAAAAGTTACGAAATGTAGATCATTTTGCTTCTACATCCATAAGCACTTAAAAAGAATATGTATTTACAATATATTTGCTATTTGCATTTTCTGGTTTAATGGATATTTCCAGTTTCTTATGTACTGTTTCAACAAATATGCATGTAGGGCTTTATGTATTTCTCATCTACATTGCCATTTCAAAACATTATTAGATACTGCACTCAAGTAGATTCACCTTTGTACTATATAAAGGAAAACATTGGCCAAAATGAAGCAAAATACAAGCACAGAGACTAACCTGGAAGGCCCATCTCTCCCATGGCACCTTTTAACCCTGGAGGTCCTGTTGGTCCTGGCTGCCCAGGAAGCCCTGTGTCTCCCTTGATGCCTAGGAAAGGTGAGATTCTAGTTAATGAATGGCAATAATTAAAAGTTTCTGATATTCTCATATTATTATGTTTGTCATCTAATTACAAAGGCAATAGATATGGAATTGCTTTAGGCCTCATACTGTTCCTATATGCTTTTCCACACTCATCTGTAATGTTCCAATTTATCAGGGCAACTTCTTCTTTGTTTTGAAGAATGAAATGGGTCAAATCTGAGTCCATGATTTAGTAACTGTCTGAAACAATTTAGTACTGATATGACTTGGTCTGTCACGAATTGTTCTGCAGAATGAACACATTATCTCTTTCTCAACTGCAATAGGTATTCAGGAACTTCTACCACAGAATTAAATGCAACCTACAATGCTCAAACTAGTTTGAGTCTTCAATTGTTAAAAAAATTCACCAATCCCAACAAGGCATTTAGAGAAAGACCTACATTAGACACAGTGAGCAAAGATTCAGGTTTTCAGATAAATTGTTATAGCTGTAGGAAGAAGCATTGCAAAACAGAATTAGCTTTCCTGATCCCTGCAGTTCTGTATAGCAAAGCTGTGACATCCAGACAGCCTTTGCAATACACTCATTTAGCCCTTTGCAAAGAATACTGTCTAACAATGCAAGAAATAACCATATGAAACAGAAATGCTGTTGGCAGACCCTGCAGATATGTTGCTTGCTCAAGCAGCAAGAGCTTTTCCAGTCATCCTAAAAGCTATCCTAATCTTCAGTGGGATCAGCTTAAAACTGCTTTGGGATCTGTTAGAAGGAAAGAGCTCAAAACATGTTGTTTGGGTAGTGATTTTAAATGTCCCAAAACCATGCCACAGCTTTAAGTGTAAATCCCTAGGCTTTGCTTAGCTATACCTGGATTAACAATCCAATCCCTTGTGATAAAAGCACATGCAGTTTTCTACACACAGCAACTGTCCATCTGAGGCTTTATTTACTTAACCTGGCAATCCTGGCACACCCGGGGGGCCGCTAAATCCTGGTGGGCCTGGGTCGCCTGGGAGACCTTGATAGCCCTTCTGTCCTGATAAACCAGGAATACCTCGAAGAAGAAAAGATAGATTTTATTAGTAGTAGTAATACTAGTACCATATGTTTTGTTTTGCCTTAAGAGATCAGATGTAGCTATAGGTGAATAAAAACACAAATAGGCACCTTTGTTCAGTAAATGTAATTCCCCCTGGTTTAGCAATGAGAAATACCATAGAATATAAAATACTGCTTTTGGAAAGTTTAAAATTACTACAGAACAGGAACAATATAATAAATAGAGGAAAAAGTAACTTCGACTAATGCCAATATACTTCATTCAGAGGGGACTGTCTTTTGGTATGAGCAGACTCCATATTAACCTTTCATAATCACCCAGGTTATTTATGTACATGTTTAATTACATTGCTACACCAGAAGCACTTCAGAACTGACGTATTATAAGATGTAATGCAGGGATTTTAGCAGATTTTTACAAATTCCACGTGGTTATTACCCCATACAATAACTTCGTGCTACTCTTCAGGCATAGTTAAATCTGTCCTCTACAGTTCTTACTTAACAGCATCAAAAAAAGGAGAAAAAAAACCAGAGGTAAGTGTGTTAGATCGTACCTTACAATATATATATTAGCACAATAATGGCTGGGCAAACATCAGAGAAAGGCATTCTGGTTCTCTCTAGGGTAGAATATTTTTACTCTTCTCAAGACTAAATCAGAGTTCAAAGGAACATCAGAATCCTTGGTGGGGAAGGAGGGGGAAGCCAGCAAGTGAGAGAGAAAACAGACTGGAGCGAGGCCCAAGGGCCTTTGAGACAGAAGGAATACAGCCAGTAGAGCAGCCACCACAACTATCTCTCATCATGCTTGGGAATAACACTTAGAAGACTGAATCATATTCCTGCTGAAAGCACCTTAGTGCTATCGTAGTGTCACCATATGCCAAATGATAGTAACACTTCATGTGCAAGGACATTTGCAGACTAACCACACAGAGTAACTTGGTCATACAACCACTTAAAAAACAAAGTCTAAAATAAGAAAACCTAGAGCCACCTCTATATTCTGAGGTGTTGTTTTTTTTTCTGTAGGAAAGAATGAGCTGTAATGGATTCAGTTAGAGGTCACTCATCTGTAGAGGACAAACCACCTCCCCAGACCCACATGCAAAGCTCTGTACCTGGAACACCTGGCTCGCCTTTTTCTCCTTTTGCTCCTAGCTGTTTGGGATCAACTGTTCCAGGTGGACCTGGCAGGCCTGCTTCACCTTTGATGCCTTTCTGTCCTACTGGTCCAGGAGGCCCTGGTGGACCAGGTAATCCACTATTACCTACAGCAGGGACAGATAACAAAAGTAAAAAAAAAAAAAATAAACCTTAAGGTGCACTAATATATTTCTTATATAGGGAGTCCAAGGTTTATTCCTGAAGTTAGAATTCTCTAAATAATCAGTCAGTTTATGCAAGGTTCTCCACAGTGTCTTAAGCCCTGGAAAAAAGCTGAGTAAGCGGACGGTGTGGGGATGTCTGTGTGCTACAGCCTGTCAGCTCTGGCCAGCCCAGCTCAGCTGTCTGTATGAGCCATGTCGAGAGAGCTCCCAGAGGCCCACCACACTGTGCCACCAGCACAGAGGAGTTGCAACAGCTACAGCAGCTTTGGATTCACAGCCTCCCTGTTCTGGGGAGATGAGTGGGTTTATCTTCTATCAAACCATTTTAAAATTCTCGTCCCAACAAGAAGGTTGGGAAAATGCAGATAGAATAGTTTCTTTGTGACACACAGAGCTGATTCTAGATGACTCCATAACCCATAGCTACTGATTTTCTTCTTTCTCTTGCTTAAGGCAGACTTTACAACATGCCTGAGAAATATTGCCCTACTGCAATGCCATCAATCCAAAAGTAATATTTTAAAAATAGCTAACATTTCAAGACATCAGTCAAAAAAAAGAGTGACTGAAGGCTATGGCTTAAAACTGCAAAGCAATTCTAAACATCAGCATGGTCAAAAGAGGATAGCCTAAGCAGATCCCAGTAATAAAGATGTAGATTTTAGTATTATAAAGCCTCTTTCTACACAGAACATGGAAAACAGCATTCTGCACTCTCTTCAGGGATGGATAAAACAAACATTACCTTTCAAGCCAGGCAGGCCATTTCTTCCAGGAGTTCCTGGAGGCCCTGGCGGACCAGGAGCTCCCATGACGCCCATCTCACCTTTGGCACCTAAACGCATTGAATCACTATTGTCATACTGAACAAAAACTTTTCAAAATAACAAAAAAAAAATATTTAAAACCTCATTTTTAAAGAAAAGAAGTAAAGTTTACATGTATCCAACATTAAATGGCTAGAATAAGCATCAATGCTCATTAAGCTGGCATGGCCAAGCATAAAGAGCATCCACCTGTAACTACAGTTTGGTCTTTGTCCACAGGTAAAAAATGTGAACTTACCTGGAAATCCAGGTATTCCATCCCGGCCAGGTGGTCCAGGTGAACCCTGAGGCCCTGGAAGACCAGGGGGTCCTGGGTATCCTGGGGCTCCTCGGTCACCTGGAGGACCAGGAACGTCGAAGCCTGGAGGACCTGGATCCCCTTTCTCCCCTGGAATGCCCTGCAACCCTAGAAAAATGTTATTAAGACAGTCTTTTAGCAAAAGTAAGGCACAGCTGAGATCTGTGTGTCTCTGGGTGTAGCACTGTAGGAACATCTAAGTTTTATCTGCAGTCCATTCCTAGCACTGATGAAAACTCTGCAATTCTTCTAAAGCTCTTTGTATTTAAATGGCTTCCAAGTGTTAAAAGGCTATATTCTCCTGAAGAGAAGTATTACTAAAATGTAAGCAAGTTGCAGTAAATTCAATTAAAAAGAAATAAATCTCTAAAGGAAAACAACAACTTTTTTCAACAACCCTTTAAATCTAATTCATAAAACAAAAAGCTAAGACTGATTAGACTGGTTTGTATTTTACCATTAAGGATTGAGATTCTTACAAGTGTATTTCCATTAAGGATTCCATTTTATTACATTCGAAGATAACATCAGCTGAACGTTTTGAAGACTAGCAACATTCTGTATTGCATTGCATTTCCCTGAATGATAAATATGAATTGTCAAAATATGCTCAATTGTTTAACACTAATGATACTGAGCTTGAGGCACTGCTGAAGCAAGCAGACAGTTTGGCTCCCCCCAGTGCGCTGCATCAGGGAAGATGCTCACTCTGGAAATATAGCTGACAAAAAAGGATTATTCTTAAATCTGAATAAAAGAAAAGGCTTTGGTAAAGAAACCACAGTACCTGGGGAACCTGAGGTTCAAAAGCCAACGAGTTAGAGCTCATCAGGAAGTTGAGACAGGTAGCAGTAAGGAGTTGTAATAGTCGTTAAGTTAGGAAACAAAATAAAGCACATATAGATTAGAACAAAGAAAAAAAAAAATCTATCCTGAAGTTACCGAAAACAGCTCTAAGTACAACGAATACAACACCAATGCAGTTAAGAGAAACAAGACTGCAAGGAAACTTGGAAGTCTTTTTTGAAGAGCAGCCACCACTGTGTGCAAAAACAAGAAACTTACTGCGATATTTTGAAATACTGATGGTATGTTTTAAAAACAAAATTATTTTTCCCTGTCTCCTTGCCTTGTATTCTCATCACAACTGGGGAATAAGCTTTTGCTGAAGTGTTTTACACAAAACTGTCATTACCAAAGACTGTCTTGGACGCCTTCGGAGTACACCTACCAATCAGCTTCTTGTTGATCTGGATCACATTTTGGTAAATCCCTTCAAAATAGGGATTTTCAAAAGATGTTGCTTCTTTGTAACAAAAAACACCTCTAAATGTTTTTGTCCTCATTTTTTTAGTTCTATCATGCAAATGTACATTGTTACACCTACAGAGAGAGTATATTCCATGTTACACATCCTAGCACAGTCTACTGAAATAAGGGTAACACCATCATAACCTCATAAACAACTACAAGGCAGTACTACTCTGTGACTCTGTAATGATCATCCTCACTCTCGACTGCAGGAAAAGGTTTAAGAGTGATGTTACGATGTGTTCTTTGGACACTAAAAAGGTAGCTCAAGTTTTCTTGACAGCACAGGCAGTAGACTTCTATTTATTTAATGACAAGCAGGCTCCCCTTTGGCAACAGCATATCACTCCATTAAACTATGGCGTCATGTGCCTGGAACTGCATCCTTCGTAGAGAAAAAGCAGTATCAGAGATTGGATAGGGGCTGCACATGCTCTATGCTTAAATGGTCTCTATCAGCAAGTATAGGGAAAAAAAAAAAGAGAAAATAATATATAACCCAGTAATAGGCCAAACTCTTTATCTAGAATGGTAAAGATAAATGGTAACTGTATCATAAATAGAACAATATAGACAACACAAATTCTAAAGAAATTTGTTATATATTCAAAAAAAAAGAAGAATGTTGAGTTACTGCAGTGGTGCACAGAAAATAAATTCTGAACAGGGAAATCCTTTCAAGGATTTTTCAGATTACCTGAAAAACAGAGCCCCAGAAGCTTTACTCTAATGTTGCAGAAAGGAAAAGAATCAAAACAGCTTAGTAAAACAAACAAGGGATGGAGATGGGAATGTAAGGCATTCTGCACAAACAGAGAAATAGCAGTGCCGAGGGAAACAACAAGGACTTCTCAAGGGGGACCTTCAACCATGCACTAGATTTCCGAGCCACCATGCTGTTAGTAACCACAATGATTAGTCAGTACAGACATAAAGATCAAAAACATAAGCGTTTCAAATCCATCGCTAGTAATAATTGTGCATTTGTCAAAACGGTTTGTGGGTTGTTTTTTTTTTCCAGAATAAGTCAGTGACCACAGGAAATCAAATTCTGGCTAACCCCAGAAGAGACATTACAGCAAGACAAAAGAACACGGATTGGGTGAAACATTCAAACCCATACTAATACATCATACCACCCCCAAATACAAACTGCGTCGCCTTCTGTTTCAGTTCAGCCTCGAGTGCAACCGTACGTTCAGGATGGTATAAGTTAGCACAGTAAGCCAGGCAGAGGACCCACCTGCTGGCTCAGGGAACTTCTGTGCACATTTTCCAGACCCTCTGTCCCTAGCTCTGAACACTGGACACGTTCAACTTTCGCTGGTGCAGCGACCACACCTTCCTTTCCCCACTGGGAAGCTTGTGGAAAAATCTACTTAAACATGACCCACGCTTTATGTACGTGAGCAGAACTCAGACTCGATGGGCCTACTTACTCAAGCGCTTGTCTAGCTTCCAGTTAAGCTCTTTGCTGAATCCCAGCTTGCAGTTCATAAAGATCTGACTATGACCAACAAGTCTGAGACCCACGGCCTTACAGCTGGCCATGAATTTTTCGGCATGCATCAAGAACAATGCCAATCCCAGTGCTGGCGCAAACACAACCAAAAAGTGCAGCTCACAAACATGCAACGTAAACAGCCGTACAGGTGTGGCAAGAACCAGATGGATTCTGAGGTGTTTCAGCAGCACAGCAAGCCCATTCACTGAATGAAGGGGAAAAGGGATTTCCCTAAACACATTTTGTGATAGAATGATGTGGATGCAAGCACATGAATCCTTTGTGCACAGAGATGGAACAAGTTTGTATCTTCATCAGTTGTCAGTCATTTTAGACACGAGACAATCAAGCTCTCTTCAGAGACATACCCCTAATTATCACTGTCCTTAGATTCTACTTTGTCAATCTTCTTTAAACCTCTCAGGAGTCATGAAACTTGTTTGTTTTACAAAAAAAAAAAAGTATGTGAGGGAACTGGAGACCCCAGAACTCAGAGCCGTCTGCAAGAGGAATTCTAAAGCTCCTTTCCAGGTGTGCGTATGATAACACAAATGTGCATGATCTCTTTCACTGACAGGTTTTTGTTAAAACAGTATCGTGTCGCTACTTGGAGAACATTTTCTGCTCTACAAAGTAATGAACCAGCTAGTTTGGAATTCTCATGCTATTTTCCTTTCCAAATTAACTGAGTTAAACTGTGGTTCAACTACCATTTGAAAAAAAACCGCCTAGCTATGTCAGGGAAAACCTGAATTACTCCCTTGATTTTGCACTAACCATGTAAGTAGAGGAAGGACAAATAGCATTATATAGGAGATTGAATTTGTCTGCTTTTTTCCCAAATAAGAAATTAATTTTCTAGATAATAATGTAAAAAAGTTATTAAAAAATATCTCTTAATTGGTGAGTTTGGAACAGTTTGGTAAGCTAGAAAACTGCTTTGGAATTTAAGAACCATCTTGCTATCCAAAAGCTATGTAGTGATGGCACAGTATAGGCAGCTAAAGGCAGCCTTCCTCCTCTTCTGTATGCCCTAAACCTCTGCACCGACATTATGCTCCTTTCTGTCTTGTCCTGAAGCATGTTGTGAAAAAAACCTTCACAGAAATACTTGTCACTGTATGCAACTATATTTCTGCTGAGGCTCCAAGTCTTCTCCACAGTGGGCTTTTACATCCTTGAGACCTCTCCAAGTTGTGCAAATGGCAGGACTGAATATAATTCCACTTCGGATATCAGTAAAAAGCACAATGTACCAAGTTTTGCCCACTTAGTTGGCAAAACAGCCAAGCTAATGGACATGAAGTGTCTGTCTTTCCTTGCCTATCTATTCAGCAGGATCTTCAGTGTCCTGTGCACCTGATTGATGTATGCCAGAAATAATCTAAGAGTACAGTTCATGCAAGTTTTACCTGGGGGGCCAACAGGACCCGGAGGTCCTGGAGATCCAGGTGGACCTTGACCACCAATGCCAGGGATGCCTGGTGGGCCTGGGAGTCCTGGTGGTCCACTTGGTCCAGGGTCACCTAAAAAACCACTCTAGTTAGTGAACTCAGTTCAGAGATGCTTGCTTTCAGAAGCAGAGTGCCTGTACACTGTATTTGAAATCTTGTCATTGCACGCAAACAAATATGGATCTGACACAGCAAAAAAAACACGCTTCAGAAACTACTTCTGAATGCCAGAGATTTGTCCTCGCTCTGCGTGGAATGCATGCCGTTTACATTTCTAGGCTACACAAAGACATGTTATTGCATCATAATCCACATCAAATTCAACAGATGCTCTGCAGCAAACCAAGCACGCTCTGTAGTTCAATAGAGACAATGATTAGCAGCAGGAATTCATGAATTGCTAACCCTCTGCATGTTGAAGCACAATACAACTAAATGACAATTATTCTATTGAAAGTTTTACTCCTATGTTGACATGATTTGTCTTTAGAATACAGACTTTCAGATACTGACCCAGAGACTGGTATTTACTCCCTTGCTCGCTTGTCTTTTGAGAACACAAGCTTCCATTTACATAGCTCTGTCTGATTTGAAAAAATGGACCCTGAAGTAATTGTTCTAAAGTCAGCACTGCTTGTATTTAACTGCTGCATGACTCTCAGCATATCTACATTTTAAAAAGTTCAGTAGGAAACAGAAAAGTGGAGAGTTTTCCATACCTTTGGGCCCTGGAGTTCCATCAAAACCTGCCCGTCCTGGGAGACCAGGGTTTCCTGGGAAGCCAGGATCACCTTTAGGTCCCTGAACTCCTTTGGTGCCTGGTGGTCCTGGGGGTCCAGGTGGGCCTGGAACTCCAAATCCACGATCCCCCTGTAACAACGCATTTTTTTTTTAAAGTGAGTTTTCTAAGTTTGGCCTCTCCTAAAAATGTTAAAGTAGCAAAGACAAAATGGCCACCATCTTAGAGTTCAATTTCTTTTTTTCCACACCCTTATTTAAACCTCAAGTAGAAAATGTGAGTTCCCTGCCATCAAAAGTTGACAACAAAGGGTGAAATTCTGCCCACTAACTTCCCATTGATGGAGAAGAACCTCTAAGAGACTGAAGTTTAATATAAAAGAAGCAAACACAGACCTTCTGTCCTGGGAAGCCAGGTGGTCCAGGAGGTCCATCTAGACCAGGGCGACCTGGAGTTCCTGGAGCTCCGGGGGGGCCTGGAGTCCCTGGGAAACCTACACGACATGGAGGTTAGGGCAGCAGAGGAGAGGATACCAGAGATCACTGAAACAACTCTTTCAGAAATGCTCAGGGCTCATGAAAAGTAATCTCTGAAAAGAAGTTCTGTGCTAGCTCAAGTGTACTTGAGGGGTGCCCATTTGGCTGAGATAATTTTTGATACAGTCTTTGCCACAGAGGACCTCTGGGACTCCTCTCAGAGGGCACTCCCCATGCTCTGTGCTCTAACAAAAATTACAAACAGTTCACATCAAAAGCATTAAAATTGTGAGGCAGCATTTGGAGATCATTGATCAATTCAAGCTTGAATATTCATTATTTCCCAAAGTTTCACCCATTTACTTTTGTGTCCTTGGTTTAATGAAAAATGTAAGCTGCTGTGAAGGAGCAGTACTGTTAACAAAGGAATAAGACCTGAGTATGTCTTTTCCTGACACTTCTGAATTTATAATAAAGATGTACAAATTCAAACATTTTTTTCTAAGGATTCTAGAGACAGAAATCGACTTAATAGGAAAAAGTGAAGAAGCAACCCTCCACGTCTCCTCTTAGAGCCAGTACAACACAGTAACGTGGCAGCCAACATACCTTTCGGGCCGGGCGGACCTGGAAGTCCAATGCCAGGAATACCTGGCTCCCCTTTTGCACCTGGGATGCCTGATAAGCCACGCTGACCTGGCTGACCAGGATCTCCTGTAAAAAGAAGAAAAATCAACATGTTTATCAATAACAATCACATCAGAAGAAAAAGCTCTTGGAATTCCCTGGATATCTAGTTGCTGCTTTACCTGGAAGACCTGGGTCACCATTTCTTCCTGGAGGACCAGGGGGGCCAGGAACTCCTGGTTCTGTAATAGTCTGGCCTGGGTCACCTTTCGGACCTAAAACCAAAGAGAAGAAATATGTATCACTTGGTAGGAGTTCCTTTTATTTTTTTCTTTGAGCGGAAAAAGGTGCTAGCCACATCCCAGGTTTACAAAGAACTTAAACACAAGCAGCACTTTATCCAACAGGTTATCTGCCTGCACTTAGCACTTTTAGGCTTAGAAGCATTGGTTAATGTTATGACAGTTTTCTTGAAATGTGATTTTTTTCTAGCTTCCTCCTAGGTACCATCATGTGAAGAGTATTTTCCACAGCTGACTCCAGCACAACTTGATCGGGATCTGTGTAGTTGACAAGAGAATAACAAAAGCAAAACTTGTTCAAAGCAAACCCTTGTTTTCAAAACCTATTGTAGTTGCAGTATTACTAAGCCTGAGCCAGATGGCAGTTACAATGCACTCCCACTATAGTCAGTTGAGAAGGAGAAGCTTCTCTAGAGCAGAAGAGTGAGTCATGTGCCTATAATAATATAGCACCAATTCTGCTCACTTTGCAGTTCTGTGATGACCTTCAGTAAGGGAGCTTATAAATACTGGGTCTTACAACGCCTTTGGGAAAAGTATAAAAGCAGCATTATGTTCTCAGAACTATCTGGAGCAAAAGGACAAAACTTTATTTTACAGCTTTTGTTCAGTATCACACAGAGACCAACTCACCAGGAACTCCAGGAGGCCCTGGACGGCCTGATACACCTTGGATGCCTTTCTCACCAGGTAACCCTTGTGGACCAAAACCAGGAGGTCCAGGAAGTCCTTTGTCTCCAGGAAGACCTGGTATTCCTGGATCACCAGGGATACCCATTTCTCCTTTGAATGCAACACTGCCCTGAAAAAAGAAGAGCAGTATGTGAAAGAGGAATCTGTATTTACTAGCAAAAAGTGTTTCCTTCCTTCTGTTTTGAAACTGTTTGGTAGTTTCCATCCTTCTAGCTCTCAAGGCAATGGCCTACATCTAAGCTGCATCTAAGATGTATCTGCTTACATCTTACTAACGTGGTAGAGATAAGGGCTAAACCTGGCTTCTTAATTCTTCACAGTACATAGGTGAAATGTAGACATTGATAGAAGGGACCATCTGACACTACTCAAGAGAAGTCTCAGCTTATTTTTAGAAGCATTGACAGATTCAGGGAGTACTTCTTTGTATGATCACTAGATAGGTATCTACTGCAGAGAATTTCTGCATTAGACACACTCAGAAAATGTGCATTTGCCAGCCCTCCTATCTGAACTATGTCAAATGCATCCAGGACTTCCCAAAACATCTGTCCAACCAAAGACAGCATAAAATGGAACTCACAGGTTCCCCCTTAGGGCCAGGTAGACCTGGCAGTCCATCTCGTCCAGGAGTGCCATCTATGCCAGGAAGACCTGGAGGTCCTGGGAAGCCAGGGTCTCCTTTGTCACCTTTCATTCTTGGAGAAGTCAGGACATCTCCTGGGTCTCCTTTAGGACCAGGTCTCCCAGGAGCACCTGGAGAACCTGGGAATCCCTGAATGGGAAGAAAAACAAGACGGGGGTGGGGGGAAAAAGGACATTTAACTTTTTCTTTCACTCCCTCTCCAAGTTTGGCACAATATTAGAATTATGCATTCAAGCTACTCATGGAAAAAAAAGTATTAGACAAGAATAAGTATTTATTGCACACAGATCTACCAAATATGCAAGACAAATGAGACATTATTTTCCCACCAGAACATAACACCACCACTTACTGGTGGCCCTACAAGGCCAGTTAATCCAGGAAGCCCCTTTTCACCTTTTGGTCCAGGAAAACCAGGAGAACCTGAGCAGCGCAGAAAAACACAAAAGAAAAATATCAAACTGTGGAAGTTATAAATATCAAGCATGCTGTTTCCATATGGTGATAGTAAAGTTGTTTTAAAGCCAGGCAAGATTTAGCCTGGTGGATTTTTTGGAGAGCTTCATTTTATTTAAGCAGAACAAAATTTCAAACTCTAAGTTAAATCAGTAGTGTCAAAAAATGTCACACTTTAGAAGCTCCAGCTCCTCTCTATCATTTCAGGAATAGCAAGCAGTAGAAGTGAATTCCTCTCCTTCAGTTAAATCTATAGAAGACCATAAACTTTCAATATGCAGAATACTTGCAAGTATGTCTTTGATCAGAGAATTCTTTTTGAAAGACTAAATTTTCAAAAAATGCATGATTGTTTTACACGTAAGCAGCCTGTGTCTTCCTAATACTCAACTGTGCAAAACAGGACACACACCAACGACATACTGGAGCTGGCAACTGTGCATCTGAATTTGTACACAACGTACAGATACATCACTAGCATTATACACACATACTCAGATATAAAAATGACTTTATGGAATGTAATAAGCAAAATAGTGAAGACTACAGCCTTACCTGGACTACCTGGAGCTCCTGGTGGTCCTCTCTCCCCAGGAGGCCCAGTCACTCCAGTTCCTATACAGTTGAAGCATGTGTCTCCTTGATCACCTAAAAAGATTTGCATTGAAAAAGCATACTTGAGTACCAGGTCTTAGAAAACATTAAAAGAATTCAGCACAACAGAAATTGTTTCCTTGCTACTGATCTACAATATCAAGTTCAAAATGACTATTTTATGCAATTATATGATTGCTTAAAGATTAGAAGGCTTCCCCTGTGAAAGCTGAATCGAGGCTTTTTGATGCTAGGAGTCAGACAACCAATATTGGATATGACTAGAATTTATTTAGGATAGTGCAAAATAACATATTTTTTAAAAAAGCTTTCAATAATAATAAAAAAACGAAACTGTGAACTTTTTTTCTCAGAAAGAGTCCTTTTATGAAGTATGTACTTGACAGTTCAAAACTACTACTCTAAACCACACATATCAAAATCTCAAACTTTAAATAAACTCAAAAAAAAAAAATAGGAATGCTTCAATGAAATGACAATAGGCTAAACTTACTTTGTTAAAAAAAAAAGAAGAAAATAAAAGAATAGTTTCAAGAATCTTAGAAATTTCCTTCACATACAGATTTTTCTGACATCCACCAACATGGTATTTAAACACTTCATTCAGGTTAATTAACTAATCCTTACTACCTTCACAAGAAAAAAGACTTCTGTTTGAAAGGAGTACAAAATTAAGTGAGATGCTCAGTCATGTAGGATGTCCATGGTTGAGCTAGAAAAAGATTCTCACTTACCTGTATCAGCATCCTCTTTGCAAGGTTGTCTTTTTGGAAACAAGGATACACATTAAAGATGTCTGTCTTGCTTATCAAACAAACAAACTCATTGTAGATTGACTAACTCAAATTAGGAATCTTGCGTTTATAATTTCAATATTGCTTGCCATAAAAAAAAAACAAACGCAAATATATTCATGATTCAAGTATAAAACTTTTTCACATAGAGTTGGCAACTGCCATTACAAAGCACTTTGTTTCTCTCTACCCAGGAGGTCCTCATTAACCTGAAGTTTCATTTTACTTTAATCATAATCCATGCTAGGCCCTAGCACTGGTTGTACCCTCAGTCACTTTGAGAATTCTGTGCTTTAACACTAGATGAAGGACTGTCCTACGCCCAAACAAAACGGTTTTCATACTCAGAAGATATCTGCACTCAGCCCTGCTGGGAAGAGATGCTGTTTATCCTTATTTAATGCAGGCTTTACATTGTTTAACAAGCTTTAACAAAAAGAGAAAAAACAAGATAGCCATGACACTACACCTTTTTGGCCTCGCTCCCCTGTGAAGCCTTGTTGTCCTGGAATCCCTGGAGGACCCGGTGGCCCCTGCTCACATAACCCTTCACCTGAGGAAAATTGGGAGAAGTTTAACGATCAGTTTGTGTTAGACTGGCAGCAGCACCAAGAACACGTATTGAGTACAAAAATGTACTACTTAGTATTTGTGTGGTTATTCTAATAAACCCACACAAACACAAACCAAACATCTTGGCAATTCAGATAGAGGACTGCTAATGAAAATCCACCCGCACAATCCAAACTCCAAGGGAAACAATCCATGATATTACACAACAATCATTAATTCTCCTTCACAACCCCAGCTAAGTCCTACTACTTCCCCCAGCCTACACACTTCTGTTTCTACACTGTATTCTGCTATTCAGCCTCATATCATAAAAGCATGTTTATGAAATATCATCAGAGAGAACTTGAGATGCCAGTGCCATCTAGACACTAAATTCCTCTCTGAACCATGTTAGTCCCTCTCTACTACAGCTTTCCAGTTCTCATATTCCATTTCCCTACTTCCGAAGAGTCTTCATCCAAAGTGTCTACTCCCAAGCTGATTTTATGTTAGAACATTTATGAAATGAAACTGGAATTCTGTGAAAAATTACTCCTTTGACTTCCCTGGTATCACAACTCGGTAGAGAATAGTGCCCTCCAATATCATATCATGAAAGTTAAATTTACTTAAGACACTGTCAAAATGGTTGCCTCTTGTTTTATGTATAAATTTTAATGTAACTTTCCCTAGTCGGTTTAAATAGGATGCAACGTAAATTGGAAAAATACTTCGTTTTGTACATCTGGGCAAAATCTGCTTGGCCCTGGAGGACTGTCCTCATTGTGTGAGTTAGCACAAAGGTCCCCCAAGTCTGACAAGATTTTTTCTCCTCCAGTCTAGCTGAATCTCACAGGTAAGTCACAGCAGGGCTCACTTGAGGTAGAAACAGGCATGATAAAGCTATACTGCAACTCACACCATTGAATCCCAAGTTCTGCAATTGTCCTTAAGGCAAGAGGTTTCCTACAAATGTCCTGATTTGCAATGGGAGTGACTTGGAGAATAGATACAAATAACTTGGAATCTCTTGGACTTCAGTTGCTAGTACAATACAGCTTTGGAGGTTGAATTAAAAAAAAAGATCAAACAAATAAAAATTCAAAGCTGTTCAGTGTCGTCTTCTACTTGCTGTTTATGTGGTCGTCACTTACCAGGAGGAACAGATGGTGCAGGTGGCCCTGGGGGACCTGGTGGTCCTGGAGGTCCTCGTGGTCCATCAACTCCTGGTTGCCCAGGAATAGAAACACCAGGTAAACCTGGATCTCCCTTCTGTCCTCTCTCACCAGGTAAGCCAGGTGGGCCAGGAGGTCCAACAGTAGTGATCCCTAAGATAAGAAGAACTTAGCTCCTTGATAGCAACAGGGTTTAAATCACTTTTTTGCAAAGACAACAATGATATACGATGAATAACATGCTCTGGGTAAGACTGTGTCTTTTCATGTAAGTACTCCATAACACTTCTTTTTATGGAATCAACTACATGTTGATGTGCACTGTTTGACGTATGTATATTCTGCATTTTTAATTTGAAAAATTGACCTAAGACTCAAAAACTAAGTTGATGAAGGGAAAAAAAAAAACAGAACAGGACATTAGAGTAATTCTCTATGCATGTGTGAGTCAAATACAGGCATCACCTCTCACTCTCACTGTAGACTCAGATCATCTCACCCTTTAGTACTGGCCAATGTACAGCAGAGACTAGGTTTGATGGCCACGTACCATACTTCTGGTACACAATACTTTCTCTGTGTAATGCAATGGATAATCTATGTTATAGGTAAATGATATGACATAAATTACCCCTAAGACCATTAAGCTAATATCTGTTTGACAGCAGGGGCAATGAATGTTCAGAATTCCTCATATTATCCCCATAAGCTAAGAACCACCCTTCAAGCTCAAAGGTAGCTCTAAATAGTTCTGCCTTCACTTCCTGCTCAGTCCATCTGTCAAAAGGAGTGTGAAAAGACTGTGAAGCTAAATATCCTTTCAGACATTTGAGCATACAACTTATTTAATGTTTGCACTCCTACCTGGAGAACCTGGCAAGCCAGGTGGGCCTGGCCTACCAGAGAATCCACGTTCCCCTTTGGCTCCTGGAAGTCCTGGCAGTCCTTTGCTACCTTTCGGTCCTACTGTTGCATCGACGCCTGGTCTTGAAATAACCTGTAAATGTTTCATGTTCATGTGAAACAACTTGCCAAAAAGAGAATCACTGGAACACCAAAGAGATGTGAGAGAGGAAACGTTCAGCATACTTGGAACCTTATACCAATGACAGAATGCTTTTCCCGCTCCACTGAATTACGAGGTAAAATTCCAGTAAAGAGCACTCCCCAATAGGAAGCACTTTTACTGCCAAGCCAACATGGTTAGAACAGGCTTCACAGTGAAGCTGACTCAATTTCTGTTGGTCTGAGGTTACAGTCTAGTCTTGTGTTTGCAACCTTGCAAATCCTAGAGCACAGAATCTGTCTTGAAAGAAGGCAACAGTTGTTTCTATTAGTGAATGTATGGAATCTTTACTGGTTCTGCTATTGCCATACACAGGAGATGGGACTTGTAGCCACCCCAGAACTATGACGAAACAATGTTGTTAAAATGTATAAAGAAAAGAAAGGATCAGCAACTTACAATTCCAGGAGGACCAGGGGGACCAACATCACCTTTTTCACCCTGCCAATGAAATTAAGAGCATTTTTTATACCGTGCGTTATCACACAAGGAAGTTATTACAAATACTCCTCAACACTGTCATAGTATATGTAATGCAATTACTACTCAACAAGATCTGAATTCAGTGATGGCAGATTTTCAAGCTACTGTAGCAGTGATAACAGAAACCCTGGCGTACCTTTTCACCATCTCTTCCTGGAGCACCATTTATTCCAGGCCCGCCAGGCAAACCCTTCAAGAAAAAAAAGAAAGATAATCACAGTCAGATCTTCTCCATATCAGAAGAAAAGCTTATAAGGAGTCTACTTAGGTTAGAATGAATTACTCACATCCCTACCAGGTTGACCGGGTTCTCCATCTTTGCCAGGCTTTCCCTTCAAAGACATAAACACGCATTGAAATAAAATGCTTTAGTGGGGAAGAATTGTTAATGGAAATCATGTAACTCATTTCCCATTTTTCAATAAACTAAACTTTCTCTAGAATGCAATTCTTGTGACAAATACATCAAAAACCTCAACCAAGTATAACCAGTGGAGTTACCTAAACTCAGGTTTTAATTTCAAAAACCTGAGCACAAAAATATAATGAGTGTCAAAGAAACGTGTCAATACAGAAAAAAATGGTCTCCAGTTAACTATTATTGATGCACTGTGTTTATTAACTCTCTTAACATCAGTGAAATACTTTCTTTGGAAAACAAATCCTAACTCCCTAAACACTAGAACATTGTATTTAATTAGGAAATTAATGTGATTAGTGAAATTAAATATATTTTTGTTTCCTTTAAACCAAATGCAACTTTCTGAAGAACAGTATCAACAAAAATATAAAGTGCAATTCTGCTCAAAGACGTGTCTTCTAAAAAACATATATTCTTGATGAACAGATTTGTCATCGCTGCAATAAAAGCAGTGCAAGTTCCACTTTTTTTTCCAGACAATTCACTGGGCAAGACAAACAAACCTTTATTGCTGGCATTACAGAAGCAGTACGTATGGGGGACACCTGCTGGAACCTAACTAGAACAGGTGATTAAGTTTTGCCACAGTGCCAAGATCAGCTCTCAATCATTGAGAAGTTGATGATAAGACCGGACAGATACAGTGTATTAGAGTATAATGTGACTTGTAGAATTTACAAATTATTACTAGTGATGAGTTCTGATTCTCAAAAATGAAGTTTTAAGATTTACTGAGAATTTGCAGAAGTATACGATTACATATACTGTCATTTTTATGAGTATATCTGAAATGGGTTTGAGCCACACAACCCTAAAAGGCAGCTTTAGGGTAACTTAATGGCAAAACCATACTTTAAGTACGAAATATGCTCAAATTCAGAGTAATAACAACAAACGAAAATATTGGTAAACAAGCTTTTAGTAAAAGGCATCTCCCATACTCCCTCAGGACTTCTATCCTTTCAGATCTTTGTAAATTTATGTGGTTCCCATTTACTTTTGCAGAGGGAAGCAACTTGGAAAATTCAAAGTCCAATTCAAAATACAGTAAGAATTTTTGCTTTGTAAATCTGCCTCATTTGTTACTCTCCTTAAAGGCAGCAAATCAAAGTCCTCCTATAAATCTCAGCAAATGAGATTTTGTCTAGGATAGCAAACATTTGTTTCCGTTGTATTTATTCTCTATGGAAATTGGAAAATCTATTACTAACACATTTCTAAACAGTGTTTATATATTGATCAATTAACCTGAGCAAGACTAGATCCATAGCTAGAAGCACTTTTATAAGCCAGATGCTTCATCTACTAGTTTGCCATGTTATGGATAGAAAAAAAAGAAGTCTCTTACCCAGAGGCTGACGGCCCCACCTGAACTCAACATTTGCTTAATTCTCAAAGATAACACTGATTGGAAAGATAAATGTTTGCTTAAACAGACTACTTACTCTTTTGCCTGGTTCTCCTTGCTCACCTTTTTCACCTTTTACGCCACCGGGAAGACCCTGGACACACAAAGGTCATCTTAAACTGAGCCCACAAGCCAGAGTAGAACAAATTTACAGTTCTGATACAGATGTAACAAAAAAAAGAACTAAAAGAGGACTACTCACAGGAGGGCCTTGTGGCCCAGGAAGTCCTGGTGGGCCTGGATCGCCTGGAATACCCTGTCAAGCACGGGCAAAGAAAAAGAGGATTAAAGCCTCCGTCACTCCCTAGTAGCTCAGTTGATTTTTTTTTTTTGTTAAATCTCTTTTTTTTTTTCTTTCTGTCATTTAGATTTCCAAGCATTAGGAACAGTAAAGGAACATATTAATTCTTTTTTATGTGGAACTTCAAGTGCATCTATAAATTTTATTCACTGCTCATCCTGTTTATTTAGATGATTCATTCCACTAAGACACAACTGCCTCCTGCATGTGCTGCAGCAGCTGGTTGGAGGCCTGCAGCTGCTATACAATAATAAAAAGAAAATAAAAAGGAAAAGGAGAAAGAATCAAGGCAAGATTCTGCTACAATTACAGGAACAACAGTCATTAGATTACTGGTAATTGCTGAAGTTGTGAGGCCATCAGGATCAATAGCGTAGAAAAGTGTCACAGGATCACTGTGTTAAAAAGTCAAGATTTCTATTTTGTCTTGTTACACCTTTGAACAAGCTCACAAATTTCTTCACCATTAACCTAAAGAAAAGCTACAGGCTAATGAATCCACAAAAGCTTTCTGTGCAGGGTTTCTGATATTTTCTTGGAAGCCTCCAAGACTTGATTTTTCAGTCAGAGATCATAGGTGGAGGTACACACTAGAACTTTGTGTATTTTACCAAAAAAAATAGTGTAATATTGACATTTTTTACTGATTGTGTACTACCAAGCATATGCTATTGAAATAAAACCAAATTTTTAAACTCTGAAATCATTATTAATATTGGTCTAAGGCAATGCACTCAGACTGTGTTTATAAGTCTCAGTGCTTTAAAAGGAATGCAGTTAGAATGCTTTCATTTTGCACATTTATATAACTTATTGTCAATATAATTAGTCCTTTGAAGATCCCTGATGACAGAGGCAAATTGCTCCGATCCTCATAAAATCAGATGAATTTTCGCTTCAAATACATTGCGGTCAAAATGTCACCTTGTGTTTCCTTAGAACTATAAAGACACACAATGTTGCTCTTTACCTTCTGTCCCACCATCCAGTAAAACAGAGACAAAACCAGAGACCGCAACTTTTCTAGGATGATTGCACACTGCAAAGGTACGTCAGTGGATAGCTCTAGGTAATACCTCAGTAGCACCTACTGTTCTTCTGAAAGGAAGGGTAACAAATGGTTTTGAACAAGATGAAGGTCAGAGTTGTCCTACATCCTGTCAAAATAAAATACTGCTGCGTACCAAAGCTTTTTTCTCTGACACATTTGCCAAGATGAAGAGCTAGAAAGGAAGAAACTGATCTGAATACAGATGGAGGAAACTAATAGTTTAAAGCTCAGTTACCACAGTGACATTTGCGAAATAATCAGAGCATAAAAACAATTGCTTGTCACTCTTGCCTCAAAGTATCTACCTCAACTCTTCTACTACTCAGAGTGGTATTTGAGAATACCACAGAAACTTCAAAGCAAACATGAAATCCAAGCATCCATGATCCTGCTCGTGTTGCTCAGACTGTCTATGACTGGCACCCAGATTCAAATGGTACTTTGAAATGTTCCCCAGTGAAAGAAGAAAGCAAAAAAAGAAAAAAAAAGTAAGAACTTTAAAAATGGCAACTCTCCCAATGGCTATATGGCATTTATGGGTGCAGAAGCATCCATGCAAATCAAACCAAAAGTTTGAGATTACTGTCTTAATATGGCTTGGTATTTACTTTTGAGAGGCCAGAAACAGGGAAAGCACTTTATTCAGACCACAAGGAAGAAAGATCTCGGGGCATCACTAATGACAACAAAAAAGGAGAAAAAAGAAAAAAAAAAATTGAGTGAAAAATTTTTGTAAGACTTCTTCACAATGGATGACATAGCTGGTTAATTAATAGGAATCTGAATCCTCAGACAGCTTTGAAAATCACAGTCTGGGTGTTCCAAGGAATGAGAATATATTAACTGCTTTTACTGTTATTACAAACTTCCTTTAAGAGAGTTACTTAAGAATAGTTGCTTGACTAAGTGAAGTAACTGAGCTAATGTGACTGACATGGCATCTATTAAAGGTAAAGTCCTCAGGTCTGAAATATTCAGTACTTTGAGAAAAACAGTAGAACTCTGCAGTAAGCAGAACATGGGTATACAGGGGACAAACCAATAGAGGCTGCAGCTTGATCACATGCTCATTTCAGGTGGATATAGTTTCCCACTCACCTGATCTCCTTTCTGAAACTCAATGTCATTTGGTCTCTTCTGTTCTCCAATTTGTCCTGGGGGCCCTGGAGGTCCCTGAAGACCTTGTTCACCCTAATGTGCGAGAAGATGGCAGTTTGTTACAGGTAATACAAGCCAAAATGGCATGCACAAATATTTTGAAAGTAATAAGAAGAAATATCATCGTGATCACCTACTCACTTTTTCACCTTTGGGTCCTTGGAAATTCAAACCCATATTACCCTGCAAGAAGTATAAGTCATCAGCCCTTAGAAGTCACAAATGAACAGAAAGAAAAATAAAACAGTCCACCACCACCATCAATGAGGAAAAGAAAATACCTTGGGTCCTGGCAGCCCTGGTGGACCAGGAGGTCCCTATTAAAAAAAAGAAACAAAAAAAAGGTCAAGTCCAAGCACTTTACATGCTCCTTTGTGGGGAAAAAAACCCACACCACAATAGAACAAAAAAAAACCAAAACCCCAAAACAAAAAACAAACGAATAACATTGTTACTTTGACTCCTGTGCATTGTACCCATGTGGACAAGGCACCTTGCCTTTCTCTAAGAACTCTTCCCCATGCTATTCAACTTCACAAATATGCAAGAAGCTAGTTCTTCCTTTAAGTGAGAAAGTGGAATTAAACATTAAGGAAAGAATCATCCTGGTGTATGTAAGATAAATCTTGTCCCTCAGGTTTCACAGAAATAAGGAGCGTGCACAAAGCTTCAGCCTCATCTAAAGAAAAATGAGGTCTGGGAACAGGCTGTTTCAAATGTATCACATTTAGATGTGCAGGGTGGTAGCTCCATGGTGGACTGAATGCAAGGTTGGTGCTGTCTTCATATCGAGATCTCTGCACTTTACTGACCTGCCTCTGAGAACATGAATCAAAGTAACTCTGCCATGGGTTAAAGACACTTACTGTCAAACCTGGAGGCCCTGGAGGGCCAATTGGACCTGGTATTCCCATGATGCCAGGCGGGCCCTGTTGAGAAAGTGGAGGAGGCTGTGAGAGAGGCATCCTTTTATTAAAAAAAGAAACCAACCACAGTGAGAGCTCCAAGATCAAAGAAACCCAAGAGCTGGCAGACCATACATGTCAAATCAAAGTAGTTGACCACTAACCTACCAATTTGTCCTAGTGGGAAAGCTTAAAGGAGCATACATCGTGTTAGGAGTGTTCCAAGCTCAGTATCAATACATCTCTTTGGCTTGGATAAGGGAATGATTTTTTGCTTGTTCTGAACTACTTTTGCTCTTTCTTTCTCTTCATGCACTGAGAGAGAACAACAAAACACTTTGTATTTGTGATTCCTCCCAGCTAGAGACACACAATAGGGCAGCAGAGATCAGAGGAACAGAAATGCTAACAGGCTCAGTCTGGTCAGAATAGCCTGGAGCTTGTGTCTCTGTACCAGGAAATGGGAGTCTCTGGCTCCTGTCCAGTCCAGGCCGATAGACTCATTTTCTGCTCCCCTTGTTCTTCCACTAAAGCAATGAATGGCTCAGTGGGGAAGCACAGGGCCTGGAGTCACTAGCTGTTTTCACTGAAGACTGCTGGGAGAACAGAAATGCTGTTCAGGAGGTGCAACATGAGGAGAACAGCTGAGACATTATCCTCTCTTCCCACCATCCAAAATAGTGGCTACAGCCCAGAAAGGCAGATGTTCCTTGCTTTACCTCAGGGTGAAGAAGAGAAGGGAACTCTAGACCTGATACAGGTAATGTCTAGAAAGGGGGAACAGAGCAGATAGTAACTGTCAGTACCGCTCTCTGCTGGATACCGCTTTCCTGACCAGGTGACCTTTCCGGCCTCTGTGGGTCACCCTATTAAGAGCAATACAGAAACACTTCCCCTCTCATGCCATAAACGAGAGGTACATTAAATGCAGGCCCTTCTACAGGTAAACATATGGATCCCCTAGCAACAGATGCTCCAATTGTGCTGCAATGCAAATACTTCTCATGTTATCTCTTTGGCAGAACACAGCCTAATAGTATTTTACACAACTTACAGGTATCCCTGGAAGACCTGGAAATCCTGGGTCGCCTTTCTGTCCTGGCAGCAAGGATGTAATTATTTCACCTGCTTCACCCTAGAAGAAAAAGAGCTGACTTTAGTTAATAACACATTTTACAATTCTTTAGCACCATTCTGACTCCAAGGACACATAGTGGCACTTAAGACTCTGAGAGGCTCACAGTTATGCTACACCCTAGCAGTACTAGATTGTCCAAGAACAGTTCTTTTTAGGAGAAATCCTTCCATATTTGGAGGATTCTTTAAATGGCTAAACTCCCAATTATTAAAAGCTCTCTTTTTATATGTACAAATATATCAGCATTGCTTTAAATTCAAAAAGATTAGGGGATTGAAATAGAAATGCTTCACAAAAGAAAGAGATATTCTAGATCTATATGAAAGCAACAGGTAGGACACAACAGAAAAAAGGCTCATTCTGCTTTTTCCAGTGTCGCACTTCACGAGATTAATACTGAGTATGCTGTTATAATAGTCATGCTTCATGTTCTATATTGAAGCAGCGTTTCTTATGGATTTCGCGGAAGAACTTTGTTTTAAAAATGTCTGTTCTAATCAGCTTGTCTTTTAATATCCTTAAAACAACTGGGAAGAAAAGGAGTTGAGAAAAAACAACTCAGCTTAATAGTCACAATTTCCCAGCAGTAGTGTTACGCTGTCCTCTCAGGAGTTCATTAGAATAATTCTGTGGGTCAAGTTTCCTTTCAAATAGATTTGAACCAAAACTAAGGTTTTGGCCCATGCTCAAATCAGTCTTTTTTATTGCAATAAAAAAAACAAAACAAAAAAATAAAAGGGGCTGTTAATGTCCAAAATCAGATTATGAGATTACTTACATTAGAGGAGAAAAAGCCATCTATATAGTAGAAAGCATGTTTTCAAGAGGAACGTAAGATGTTGCACTGTTCTTTTCACTGGATATTTTAATTATTATTGCTTAGTCTCTAGTAGCATCCTTGAGCACACACAGGTAGACTACTGGTGCATGTGGGTGTTCACATGCATTTTGCTAACTTGGTGCCTCATAACACAAACCGACACTGTGTCTCACACTCCCAAGGAAACCAGCTTCAGAAAACAGTTTGCTGCTTCTGGAACTACTGACCCAAACTGAATAAAGCTACAGCAGAATTTCCAGTCAGTTGCACTGGAGTGGCCTGGAAACACTTAAGTTTTCTGCAGAAGGTCACTCCAGATTCCAGTGGGTACACATGGGCTCTAGTAACAGCAAGCAGGTTACTTATGCCAGATCATGCTGTGCACTTAAGGCCCATTAGTACTTCAATGTCTGAGCACAGAACACTCACCTTCATGCCTGGAAGGCCAGGAGGTCCCTTTGTTTAAAAGAAAAAAAAAAAGAGAGATCAATAGAAATAAATCATTGGTAGGTTACTTTCAAATCACTAGTCAAATCTACACCACAAGGCAAACATTAAAGATAGAAATCTAAAAATAGGTAGTAAAAAGTAAGTTTTTTATGATCTTCAGAATCAAATGGAAAAATTAGAGAAGCACTTGAACAGTGAATGTTGAGCATTAAAGGGACTACATTTCCATTTCCTAGCAATTAGTTTCTTTATTGCCTCCTATTATCTATCAAGTCTACTACATTTCAGGCACTTTGCTGTACATCCTTGTGCTTTATAATAAAAACACCCCACGCTGTCTCTTTTTTCTGCCTCATTAATCACCAGTAAGACTCTTCAGATGTACCAGATGACTCTCAAGATCTTACTTTTCTGACACATATGCATGTATTTGTATTTTTCTGCTTCAAAAGTAAAGCATCTCAGCATGCGAGAATTCAAAGGACTTTTGATTAGTTTTACCACAGCATGCAGTAGAATAGCTCACTTTCATTGGATAGCTAAAATATTCTCATTAACCACAAAAAAAAATAATATATTCTTACTTATTAAAAAAACAACAGCAAAAAGAGGCTAACATTTATCTGATCTTTCACAGATCTAAGTAGAAGTCTTTCAGTGAATTACAGGTAGCTGATCCAGAAATCTTTTACTTACAGGAGGCCCTTGTAAACCAGGAAAACCTGGACTGCCTGGGAATCCACGTTCTCCCTTAGGGATGAAGAAAATAATTAGCCAAAACCAAATCATAACAGAAACAGATAAACAAATTTTGACTGAAAAATCCAGTACCATTGTTAGCTTATGATTCCTAGCTACAGCCAGAAAAACAAGAGCTCTTTATCATATTATTGTTGCACTATTAAGTATTTTAAAGAGATTCCACCTTTGTTCCATTGCATCCTGGAATACCCTGAGGTCCTGGTGGCCCATCTTGTCCTGGTAACCCCTTTAAAGTGGAAAAGAGGAAAGAAGTTAGTTAGTTTGTAGGATGCTCTTCTCAGCCTGAAAGACAAAAGAGAAAAGGTTCATATTTATACAGCCCATTCCTACTCACAGGAAGTCCTGGTGTTCCTGGAAATCCTGGAAGCCCTGGCGGTCCCTAGAAGGAAATTAACCGCATATATTTTAAACAATATGATTTGAATGGATGTGCAAAAGGGTTTATCAAAATTTTACTAAATGTAACCTATTTGTGCATATGTAAGTAAAGAAAATCAGAAACATCCAAATCATCTGTAAAAAAAAAATAAATAAATAAAAGAATGCCATGCTAGACAGCCGTCAAGGTTCTTCCCCTTCTTTCAGGGAAACAGTTACAAAAACATAGAGAAAACAACGCAGAACAACTAAAGCAATAGTATGTAGATATACAGGGAAAATAAATATACACTCATTGGGTGGAAAAGGGATGTGTCCCAATGAGGTCAGAGATGCATCAATTGTCACCAGCTGAGTGCTCTGGCAGAAAAAGCAAGGGCACAAAAACTAAAAGATTTCCAGACAAATCAACCTCTTCCATATTGACC
Organism: Baryphthengus martii; assembly: GCA_013396935.1. Lineage (NCBI taxonomy): Eukaryota > Metazoa > Chordata > Aves > Coraciiformes > Momotidae > Baryphthengus > Baryphthengus martii. The sequence goes on from VWZK01004506.1 coordinate 515,162, forward strand.
CTACGTATACGGTGTCTACTTCAGAATAAACTGAAGCAAAGTTGCTGGCACTTGTATAGCAAAACAGATCATATAAGCACTGGGGCTAGTCTCCCTAATGAGTTTATGAAACCAATACAAGCAATAAGTAAGATTGTATTGCTTATACAATCTTACATTACTTATAAAAAGTAACACAATCCATTCTAGCTGGTAGATAAATTACTCTTCAGATTTAAGTTAATTTCCTCCCCCCAAAATCACCACTTCTGTGAGGACCCATTCAATACCTGGCAGTCTTTATCCATAATTCCAATATATCACCCTAAAATGACACCAATACTTACTCTGATTCCTTTAGGTCCAATAGGCCCTGGAAGCCCATCATCACCCTAAAAAAGACAACCAAACAAAAAAAGCCACACTCAAGTTTGCAGTCTGCCTTTCTATCAAATTCAACAATAAGCATGATAAAATCTCTTCTACGTGTTTATAGTTAAGTGGAATAAAAGTTGTATTAGTTGTCATTTCATCAGTAGAAGGGTTAAAAATTACTTCATTTTGGGTGTTGGATTTGGATGGAAAAATATTTGTTACAGCTGATAAATCACGACTTAGAGGAAATGTTCTTTGCAAAAAATCAAAGCTATTTAAGATTCCTTACAAGCCGATGCAGTTTATGTGCTTTCATCACATATCTTACAGTGACCTCTTGTGGGCAAAACAAGATATACGAGAATAAATGTGACCGATCCTGTACCACTATTATCTTGTACTACCATAACATACAACTTCATACCAAAATCTTGAGAAGAAAAGGCATTTATAGAATAAAAACAATCAAAGTTTCTAGGACAAGAACCCTCTTTTGTTTCATTTGTGTTATATCCAATTAATCTTTTCTTTTAGTGCAAACTCATTTTTTTTTCTTATCACCTACCTATTTTTTTCTTTGCTTCTTTTAAATGTGCTTTCTAAGTTTATACTGTGAGCATTTGCAAAAGAAGTGGTAGATCCTGGATAATCTTGTGCATATTAAACAAATATATTCTGAGGAAAGATTTTCTCAACATTCTAATGCTGTATGACACCATTTGAGCGTAATGATGTAATTCAGTAGCAAATAAAAATAAACTGAAACCCTGCAGGGCAAGCAAGGAGCATTCCTCAGTTGCCTGTGCACGGGTTCAAGGAGGCCTTGATCTGCATTGCCCCACCCAAACCCAGCCCAGGAATGCCACCAGGTGCAAACAACATCTTAGGGATGTGGTGGGACCCCTCCAGGCAGCTGACAGCCAAACACCACCACTCTTATCAGTAAACTAAGTGATGGGGCATGTTATTTATTGCAAGGACTAATAAAACCACATTACAGCACCTTGGCAAACCTGTTCTTTGACCTTAATCTGCAGGACCTAGTGAAAGGACGCAAGAGCACACAGTGTGTTTGTGAGCACGTGCGTAGTTGAAGAATCGGAAACTTGGAGCAATCTTTTCCCTCTGGTTGACTATCCAAATCAACAAACCTATGTCATATCTCAACATCTGAAGATTCTGAGTATTAAATGCATGATAATCAGGAATTCAGGAATGATTTAGGACGGGCGCTACAAGCAAGCAAACACGCACTAGCGTTTCCACGCTATTCAAGTAAACTGGGACTTACCTTTGAGCCTCTTGGACCAGGTGGTCCTTCTGGTCCTGGAAATCCAGGCAAACCTGGCTGTCCTTCCAAGCCTGGGAATCCCCTTTCACCCTACAAAATAAATAGGTGGTGGCAGAAGTGTAACTTGACAAAAGTACAAGTTATGATAGAAAAATTCAGGAAACACATTATCTTTCTGGTTTTCTATGGGAAGTCAGACAAACTAACACTGTGATTAAACATCTCACCTGCTTAGCTACAGAAATTCCGAAACACAGAACATACACATACATTGCCTTTAATTGCACCACTTAAATAGGTTTCATAGGATGTTTATTCAGTATTTAAGCCACCTACTTACCAAGATAATTTAATAATCTCTTTCTCCCATGCTGCTTAAATACGTATAACTCTCCCTCCCTTCACATAAAAACATAGCTTTGCTAGTTTCTAAGTCTCTCCCAAAAACCCACCTCTGATGCAATAGCTATAAAGACTCTCAGAAAGTGCACATTGCAGCTATACTGTGACTGTTGTTTATTACTTCACCGTTGCAAGACTGTCATTTGTAATATAAAAGCAACTAAGACACCAGTTGTGCACTGTAGGCTAAACACCGTACAAATACAGAACATAAACAGGATTCCAGTCCAAGTGCCTATAATCTAACTCGAGACAGACAAAAGATAGCAAAACAATAAGGTTTCTTATTCCTTTTATCCATCACCTCCCGCTGAAATCATAAGTTCTCAAGCAGCAATCATATTTTGCTAAATATTTATGCAATGTAGCCCATCAGTAATGTAACAAACACCATATATCATCATATCCCACTGCCTTGTTAGCGTAAGATAATGTCACTTACTAGCAGTTTTAGAACATGCATAACTACAAATTCATAAAACATTTACTTTTATTTCTTGTATGTCACAGATTCATAATAATCAGTAAATATTATGGATTCAATCAATTTTAGGAACTATCAGAGTTAATAAACTTTTTTGTGTATATGTATATTGTAGCACACTTCTGAACTGCGTAAAAAAACCCTAAACGGATATATACAGTATATATAAGTGCTTATGAAACAGGCAGTTGTTCAGCATTATTCCTTATTGCTCTACAGACAGTTTTGATTGGTAGGTTTCATTCCTATGTGCAAAAAAAAATCTGTTTATTTACCCCAATTATTTTTTTCATGACAACTATAAGAACTGTCAAAGAAATATTCGATCCGAACAAGCACCTTAACCACAAGGTCAGAGTAACGCAGGCCTTTACACATTCTCCTCAAACTAATTCATCCTGAATTCTTATTTTCTCACACCACTTCAGCAAGAATGGTTGTAGTAGCTCTCTCACCAGCAATCTCACATCTTCAAGAGCTCAACAGCTGAGAACAGAAGGCTGGGGATGGCAAGCAGACAGAAACATCTAACTGCAGCCTGGAGCACAATATGCAAAAGGCAATATTAGGACTTTGCTCATCTTCCCTTTATTTTCCATAAGCAGCTGGATGCTGAGCGTGACAGTAAGTATTCAGCATGACAGCAGTGAAAAGTCTTATTCTTAAATCCTAATTTTTTCACTGTACTGCTTAGGTAAGTGCTCTGTATTCCACTGTCAGGGCAGAAACTTAGAAGTTACATTCAAAACATTTACAAGATGCTGAGATTTCACAAAAATTCTCAAAGAAATTAACAGGGCTTCTCTTCCTGCCTTATTTTCCAGTACTTGCTACACTGCTTCTGTGGAAACTAGAGGAAAACATTTTGGATGAGAGATTAAAAGCTGTGTACAAGCAAGAGTTGCAATCTTATGGAGGAAATAAGTCAGCTGTTCTTAGTTCTACCTATACACTGAGACTCAGAAGGATTCCTTGGATAGGAATGGGCAGCTCATTAACCAGTTTACTAAAGTCAGTTTTCTATTAATTAAAAGGTAAACATACTCCTCTTCTACTGTAGGTCACATATGGCGCTCTTACAAAGGAAAGCCATCTTTTCTCCCCTGCGGAAATGCTGAAATGGCATAAATTGAGGCTATTTTAAGTTTGACAGTTAGGGTTCAGGCTGTGTTTTCGCACACAAAGCACCAGGCTGCACTTTCACACGGAGCTATACAGCTGGTGTGCTACCTCAGCCGAAAAGCAAGACTGTGGGGGAGCTTTACTATCTCAGGCCAGGATATGAAAGGGTTAGCGTGTCCCCGAAGGAGAGAGAATGAGGAATTTGGGAGTGCCAGATAAGGAAAACATGAGACAGAGACAGACTTTGGAGCAAGCTCTGGCAAGAACTGTGTTTGCACACCAAGGAAACACACCTGCATACAAGAGGCCTGTCAGACGTGTCAGGTGCCTGTTAGGCCTAACACTGCTGACTAATCCCAATTGGGTCACGCTTCTTCACGTTTTTGTTACAGAAAACAACATCTACAAACAGTTACTAGAACAGACCTTTAGCAGAGAGTTGGCCTTGGGTGTCATGTAAGGCTGAAGAACTGTTCTCTAAAGTGCAACTACTCTGAGGTCTCTACTCTAAATAGTCACAGAAGAGAGAAGCCAAAGCCTTTAAAAATGAAGCCAAACAGTTAAGCGAGAGAAATATAGGAGGCAACGCATGATGTTAGTAAATTGCACTATTGAAACTACAAAATGAGTATCTTCCAAGGCCACTTTCAAAGCCAGCAGCAGCAATGAGAGCCTCGCATGAGGAAATTGTTGCCAGGGCAGTTCCTGGGGAGTTCACCAGCAAACTACCCCCAAGTGTGAACAGATGATTTGAAGGACTATGCTTGGAGACAGCTGAGGGATCACACCAGATGCTTCCCAAGGGAACTGTATCAAACTAATTAGAGGAAATAGTTGCACTATAACCACTAGTTTTGATTCAAAAATTGGAGAAAGAAATGTGGGGAAGTTGGGTAGGAGGAAAAACCAAGCTGATCCAGCTCTCTGAAATACAGATGATGGTGTATGCATGTGTTATTGTCTTCAATAGTGTATAGAATGGTTCCATAACAGAGAACAGTTTTCAGACATTGCTTCTGCCTCCAGACTTTCCCCATAATATAGATAATATTGAAGTTCCTGGGTAGCACGCAATGTATTTTCTTATAGAGTCAAAACCTGACAGTTTCACTCACACAGAAAGGACTAAGGAAATCTGGGTACTTTTCTGTTTCAGACTTGAGGCTCCTAAAGAGAAATACAAATATGAGAAGTTTAGATGAACTCGGATCTCATCTTCCAGTCCGGAAAGTACAGGACTGTTTCCATAGCAGAATAAAGATGCATCAGCTATAAACCATAACTTCCTTGGGGAATGGGAGAGGAGTCACATTCTAATCCCATTCAGTGATAAATCCAGATTAGCTGGCAAAGCAATCGCCCTCAATCAACTACAAAGATGCGGCAAAACTGTTAGGTTATAAGATCAAACATGACCATTGTTTGGGGGATTGGAAGAAAAAAAATATTTGGGAAACACCCTAAAATTATACTTTAAGCTACAACAATATATAACCAATTAAACATGGATACAGAAAAACTTTGGCATAGTTCCATGTACTCTAATAACAGGTCACAAGTATTTAAGAAATCAGGGACAGATGCAGTTCTAAACATGCAGAAGTAATTTACATTTCTGTAATTTATTTCTGAAATCTAAATATTTATAAAAAGACATTATCTGGAGAGAAACCCTTCTATGAAAACAATGAACATCAGAAAGACTAAGGACAGTGAATTATGAGTGGCTACTTAAAACTAGATTCATGTGCAAATGTCTGCAGTAACAGTAAAAGATGTACAGCATGGACAAAGTGGTGCAACTGCCATTATAGTTTTCTCCCTTTCTAAATGATAGGGGAAAATAAAATAACAGCTGCCTCAAATTCTAATACTAATCAACAAAAATTATTCCTCAACTTGAAGAACACTGACTAACTTAGAATTAGAACTATAGTATCTAATCAAGACCTCATTCAAAATAAACACACCAACCAGACACACGCAGTGGTGTTAAAAATATCGTTTAATGCAATAAGGAAATCCCATCTGACATGATCTGTATGCTTAAAAATACATCAAAGTTCTTCACCAGATCATCTGTGACTTCTGCAAGATGAAACAGTCAACAGGTTTAGTGGTCAGTGGTTACTTCCCGGACTTGTAAACCTTTTCAGAATACCAGACTATATTAGCATAGTTCAGCACAACTTTTATGAAGCACAGACACCATTCATATAATTATTCTTGACAAAGTCAATAAAATCTGAAAATTTAAGTATTTCTTAGCAATTTGTATCCAGCTGTGAAAAGAAAAGGTAAGCTTGGGCCACATCTGTACTAAATTTTACTTTGATAAAAGCAAAAGAAAGGAAATAGGGATCCTGAAAACACAAGCTGATAATTTTCTTCTGAGACTCAAAGCTCGAAGACTGTACATCCAAAGAGTCCAAGAATAAGATATTCTTCCTTTGTAAGTAGTATGGATTTCTTGTATCTGCATACAAAGGCAAGGTGTCTGAAATACCTTCAGAGCTCAGATAGTACAAAGGTCTTCTTGCCAGAATCCCAGGCACCAAACAGTTATGAGACCATATATTAGGAACTTGTAACCCAGGTGAGTCTTCAGAGTTGCACCTCTTACACTGTGATCAACAAACTTGGTAAACTCAACACCTTCTGAAGTTCTTTAAAAAGCCATGGACTAACCGTATCTAATAACTATATAACAGCTTCTTAATCAATTTGTTTAACTTAATTGGAATGGGTAGAACCCAACAGACCTGCCCATGGAAAACAGCATCATGTATTTGCAGTTATTTTGAGGGGGAATTGCATCTTGGGTGGTGCAAAAAACATGGTCCCTCCCACCTTAACCCACGTGTTTCTACCACAGCTACACAAAATTGTGCTGCAGCATAACTTGCATGAAAGAACTAATCAGGCTCCAAAATAACCTAGTTCACAAAGAAACCTGCTTTCAGTGAAATCCCTTCACTGACAACTCTGAACAAAGGCATGCAAGCCCCAGAGGAGAAACAGGAATCCCTAGCTCAGGGAAGGTATGAAAGCCTATTTATAAAGCAAAACCACAGTAGAGTCTTGAGGTACATTCCCTGTTAGTGACTAAGATGCATCCAGCTTGCTTGCTGTAGCCTTTGGCTCTCAGTCTTCATCAGCCGGAGCAGCTGAGATACAGCACCACCATCTCTTCTTCCCCAGTCCCTGTAGAGCTATCTTATCAGCATCTTTGGAGCTTGTTTTCAGCTGAAGTAAAACCAGCTCAATAATCTACAAGTCTTATTGTCATGTCTTAGAAATTGCTCCATGTGCAGCATCTGTTGTGTTTATTCCTTTAGCTTTCACTCAGGATCTAGCTTTTAAGCATGAAGTAGGTTAATCTCAAAAGTGCTGAGCAATATTTGTTTAAAACCCAATCATCATCCAGTTCCTTAAATTTCCAGTTGAAAAGTGAGAACAATTCCTNACCAATCATCATCCAGTTCCTTAAATGAAAAGGAATTATACATTTCCAGTTGAAAAGTGAGAACAATTCCTATAAGCGCAGTATGTAGCAGCTTAATCATACAGTTCAGTTTTAATACTCTTATCAGATCCAGTTCGCCACCAAGCAGCTTACTGTAAGAGCACACTGGCTTCCCAGCTGCAAGCAGTTTGTGCTGACTTCTCCAGTAAATTCCTCTCATTTCTTCACTATACCATTTTAGATATGTTTGAATTTTGACACTATCCAGTTTTTTTTAGCAATGTGAGCTTGAGAAGAGGAAGAAAAATTTAGTGCATGGATTTTTGTCAGCTATTGTACTATCAGCTTCCAAAAACAACAGCTTACTGTGCTTTGATTCTGCAGCAGACAACATGCTGCTGATGCTTTAAGGGCTCATGGCAGAGACAGAGTTAAACAAGAATCACTGACAGTATGGAAGCAGTGAAATAGGAGCTGTGGCTCCCCAAGGCAAGACAAGAAAATAGTTCTCCTATTTGTTACAGTTCAATTTGTATTACTTTACCTGATCTGTTAAAATTTGGATGTCCTGAAGGGAATGCTAGGATGCTTGGGAAGAAGGCTACTTTTGAGTCTCAAAAGGAACGCATTAGGCTCTGCTAAGCTGAACAAAGCAGCACTTCTTAGTTGACTTAATGCAAGTGGACAGCAACTTGGATGCAGAAGCTGGTTTCAGGCCAGAAGTGAAACACAGTGGAACAGAAGCGCAGGGCTCAGCTGAGTGCATTTGACAAGGTTTTTCCTGTCTTCCCAGTACAGAACCAGGTTCTGCACGCCTGACTTCCAGTAGTTCTACAAGTACATTGTCACACACTCAATGAGAGAATCAAAGAGGGGAGATTATTTAAACAGCTCCTTGTCTAATGCTGTTCATATACCAATTAGGCAAGGAGCTATGGAGTTTGACTCCTGGTTCAGAGGTCACTGGAGAAGGAAACAGAAACACCAAATGTCAAGTGTCAAAGCAAAACCTGAAACTCGTTGCAGCAGCATTTTACACTTGACTGGAATAAAGACAGTATTTGCAAGATCTGGGCTGAAGATAGTTTCAAGTTTGAAAACAGAGCAAACGTGTAAGTGGTACACTGATGGATCAACCTAATCATCTTCAGATAGCTCTTCATGTCTTGTAGTAGTACAAGACTTCAGAAAGTTTAACACTGTAAAAAACCCAACCCAATAACAAAAACCACAAAACACAAAAGAGCCCCACAAACCAAAAGAATTTGTAAGAGACAACATTATGGATGTCAGTGAGAGAATTCTTGTGGTTCCCTAAAGTTGAACTGCTGAATCCACCAGTGCATGAAATCCCGAGGGCTTTGTAATTGTAGCACAACTAACATAATGGGGCATGCACACATATGATCAAACCAATTCTACCAGCAACACATCATACTTAAAAATGGCCTTTATTTCTCGTTGGTTCTTTACATAACATACATGACAGTCTGCAAGCTTCAGAAGGGATGTTTATTTAAAAAACATCACAAAAAACCTCTGGCATACCTCACAATTACACTGTTTACTTTGATTTTGGTGGAAAATGAATCACAGTTCCCAGATTTTCAAGTGAATCTTGCATTCTATGGATGGAAACTTGCTTTATATCTATCAGTATACTAAGTGGGAGTCTCAGACACCAACCCCCTTCCCTAGAAGGATTCAAACATACAAAAAACCAAAAAGACAGAGAAAAGTAGTCTCACCATAGGTAAAGCTCTGTTTTCTTTTGTGTTTGGTGCTTTTTAATTAAAAAGATTACACTTTGATTTGCAGACCACTAAGAATTTTCAGGGAGGATGCAGAACCATCATCTAAGTATTTGGTCTGATGTTATGCTTGTTTTATTGGAGGCTTTTTCCTTCCCTGCGTCCTTTTCACAAAAAGTTATCGAGCTTCTCATTCTTCTGCTCAGGACTTGCTGTAATTCCCTCCAGAAAAGGCCAGAGATTGGAAACTAAACGTGGAAAAGTTTCTCCTGGGCAGTTCTTAACAACTGGCTCTGGCAGCCTGGAGGAGTAGAAACAACACTCAATATATAATGACGCTTGAGTGCTTGATCTTGAACAAGGCTCATACGCTCCAGTTGTTGACTGTATTTGGACAAAATGCTCCTTCTGATTCCAGAAACAGTTCCAAGATATTCTTGACCAGAGAAAGGTGACTATCTCCATTTCATTTAATGACACTGAAGGACTGGAATATATCAAGTGGGTTATGGTGCCTGCATGTGACAGCAGTATAGAGAGAAAGCTGAATCACTGGGAGAAAATCATCACCTGATTTTACTTAAAAAGCCAGAATATTCTCCTTCTAGGTTTTCCTTATCCACACTGCCCAGACAATACCCATTCGCTCACAGAATTCACAAAATAACTGTGACTAGACCAGAAAAAGGCCAAAGAATTACAGAAGGGTTCTCCAAAGTTGTACTGTGTTGGGAATGTTAGCCCAATGCTTAAGTGCCTTCAAACTAAACCTGAAATAGTCCTGGGACTAGTGTTAGGATACAGCTGGTTTGGTCACCTGCATGGGAATTCCCTGTAGGAATGTATCATAGAATATATTCTGGCTAACCAAACTCAACTTGGAAAGCTTGCTCTCAGGGGGGATACTGTTCTGCACCAGGTACGTAAACTGGGAACACATTTGGATGAACAGCAACAAACACCAAGGAACCATCTCATCTGTCTAGAGCTATTTGAATGGTGGGTGTGGCACTAAGAACTACTCTGAATTTTGGACATCTGCCTCATTTAACCTCAGCCAATAGCAGAATTCAGCATCAGCACATTATAGTGCCAGTGCAGTGACTATTTTGCATTACTACTTCCATTCATTTGTGGTTATACTTGTTTATGCAATGTCAAAAATAATCTTTGAAATGTGTCTGAAATTAACCTAGGGCACTGAAGCCCTTCTAGAACCACGCTAAGACAGGGTAAGTGGTTTGATAAGACAAGCTTATCAAACTCTTTGTTATCAGTTCATATCTTTAAGATGACTTTATTGTATCTCATGCAAACTGTTTAAAGACTAAGAGTGGCAGTGTTTCAGGCAGTCTCTCCCCCTTGCAGTGATCACGTCACATTCATTCGCTGTGACAACAGGGGGGTTACATGGGAACTATTGAACCACAGTTTACTTACAGCCAGGCTCCTATACTTGAGAAAAGGTTCAAGTCAGGCAAGTACTGTATATCTACACTGCACAGTAACTAAGACATGCTGGGCACCTGGTGTTTCCTCAAGAGAAAAACAAAGTGTAAAACAGTAAGCAAAAAAGGCAATAGAAACACAAAGTACTGCACAGATCTATTGAGCTCAGGCACTGAGACTGGAAGTCAAACCCACATGGAAGCAGGAAAGTGTTGGTCTGACAATACCTGAAGTCACAGCTGTGCTCTGATGCACATCAAAGAACATGAGACATGAGTAAGAAACAAAAGCTATCATTTAAAAGCTTCGGTTATCTGAAGCTGAAATAAGTCTCAGAGGTTTGTGTGTTAGTCTGCCAGTAGAAAAAACATGAGATATTTACCTTTTCACCTTTTACCCCACTGCAATCACATTTGGATAAAGATGTACATCCATGGCAAGCCTTTAAAGACATAAGAAAAGAAATTAGATGGTTTTAATCAGCATAAGACTATACAAAGTTTTTAATGCTATTACAAATGTTAGTCTAAAATATAAGCCTAGAAAGTTTGTCATCTAACCATTATACACGTGTTCAAAGCAGCCACACTTAACTGAAAGTGCAATCACATTTATTAATAACTCTGCTTGTACATAAGTGTTTTACAGTTAGCTTTCCTGGAAATGCTACATTTGTGCTTAAACACCATCTACTCTAGGGCAAGCTATGGTGCAACACATATGGCCAAGGGGCCAGAGCTTCAACAAAACAGGCTCTTCGGCACATGCCTCACGCTGAGAAGAGTCCAATTATGGCTCCCACCAGTAGATGTCAGGTTCTGCACAAGAGTTTAACCAACCCTGAAGCTTATGAGCATATTTGTGAGTTATTGGGAGAATACAATGTAATTAATTCTTCCCTCCAGAGCTCAGCCAGTGAGGACAGGTTTTTAAAAACCTTAGATTTCATCCAGCTGCATTCACACTCCATTACAAAGCATGACAAGTCAGTCACAACAGTTTTTAGCACAAGGGGAGTGACAGCCAGATATTATGGGGAAGCTTGATTACAATTCAGATCCACGTTAGATAGCCTTTCCATACTGCATTTGCTTAGTTTATATTCTTTGATCCCCTACCTAACATGAGATACTCATTAGAGCTCTGTACTGATTTCAGAGATGAGCAGATGTGTTTATAAAAGTGCAATTTCTAGAACAATTTTTTTTTTGTAGAATGTCTCTACATAATACATATGGTCAACTTTCAAACCTATTTATAGCTAAAAATCATGACCCACAATAAAAGACACACTGCCTGAAATGCCTTAGGGTTTAATTCGTTCTGAAAACAGGTGCAGCATTGTATTAAAAATACAACACATACTTTAATAGTTTGAAAAGCTAAGCTTTTGGGGTTCTCCCCACTCGTAACCTAGAGAGAACATCATGTACAAAGTTTCAGTCAAGCAGGAAACCAGTGGATGTGTCAAGTCTGAAGTACCCCCACACTTAAACTCTAGTCTTCACTATCACAGAAGCATTTAAGAGACATGACCCATCACCTGTGTGGCATTAGGAATATCCTTCATCTCAGCCTGAACACACTACCAAGCATCAGACTAAAAATACAGAAGTAGTTTAATTCACCTGGCGCTACACAAACCCAGGATCAACTAAAGCATCTTGTAGCTCAAAGCTCTACTTTTTGCTAAGTACAGCAGCAGTGCTACACACCATGACTAGGGCATCTCTCCACATCTTCCATGCGGCTTTTGTAATCAGTTTCTTGATCTGATGTACATGGAAACTCAATTCTTAGTTAACAGTGGTCTACTGAGCTATCTCCTAAAGTGAAATTGAACCTTACCAGCCAGTTCAGGTTTAAGGATCAGACTGGGCACAGCCCTGAGTAACCTGGCTCACAGCTGACCTTGTTTGGAGTAGGGTGTGTGGGTAGATGTCCTTCTGATGTCCTCCTTCAATCCAAGTTACCCTGAGAGTTTGGTATCAGATACTTTTCACTTTTAAAAGTGGATTTTTTGAAAAAGTTCATTGTGAACCAGTTTTAGGATTAATCTCATTAACAAAGCTTCACTTAAAAAGAATTAACCTTAGTTACATGCAATATTCCCTTGCCTCACAGGACAAGCCTAACACAAAGAAATAGCAAGTCACCCAGCTCTGTGTGGCAGCGCTGCTTTCTTATTACAAGGATAGTGTAGAAAGCTGCCTGAAAATCTTTGCTGCCTCCAAGAGGCAAGGAGATGAAAAATAAATCCGTACCTTGTAAAACCCATCAAAAGCTGTGCAGTGGTAAAATAGCATGCACACAGGAAGTATGATCAAGATCCTACACAGCATCAAACAGATTTATTTAAGTTACAGAACATCAGCGACTCATCGAGTCTTCTTCTCAGCTTCCAGAGAATGTTTCTAACAGAAATTCCCTGAGTTTTCAGGTACAAGAGAATTGTTGGGAGAACAGGGAGAAAAGGAACCTGGAGGGGAAAAAGATAATTTGGGATTACATTGCCCCTTCACAAAACAAGTTAGATGTATCCAGGTATGTGAAGGTGAGTTTTTAGACAGTGAAAGTCTCTGCCCTTTGCTACTGTATCTCTACAGGAAAAAAAGAAAGCTACATAGTTAGTGCTAACACACCTCCAACAGCGACCCTGTCAGTATCAGGACTACACAAAATAGATCCAACCAATAAAGAAAATGGAATCATGGAATAATTTGGTATAGAAGGAATCGCTTAAACCAGGGCAACTTAGGGTAGGTTGCACAAGCCCTTGCCCAGTTGCATGTTGAATAACTACAGTGCTGTAGATCCCACAGCCTCTCTAGGGCTTTGATCTGGTGTTCGACTGCCTTCACAGTGAAGATTTTTCTCCTCAAAAAAGTTCTCAGAGTTCCCCCTGTGGCAACTTATATCCGTTGCCTCTTACCCTGTGCAGGATGAGGAGCCTGCCTCCATCTTTGCTACGCCCTCCTAAGTAGCAAGATGACAGCCATAAGATTCACGCTCTCCCCTGAAGCCTTTTCCTCAAGTCCCAGCACTTCCCCATGCAGCCAGCCTCTCCACTCTGGGTGTCTCAAAATAAAGCAAAGAGAGATGAGATCTATAAGCTAACTTATTTAGAATCAGAGACTTTCTGATTTTGAAAGAGCTGACAAATGAGGACCTTTCCCACATATGCTGGCAAGAGATAATAGTGATAGGATGCTGAATGATAAAAAATAAGCAAAATCAACTCAGTGTCTATCTTGCATAGTCATTTATATATTCAGATTAGATTCCTTACACTTTGAGCAGCCTCTGAACATATACAACTGGCCTATCTTGAAGAGTCAGGTACCCACCGGACTCTTTGACAGATAGTTTTGGATATCCAGCTCAGCTGCATTATTTCCAGGAAGGGAACACAGTCTTTCCCAGGCAGCAATGAAGGGGAGGTAAAAAACCCTGTAATCAGGAAACTCTTCAAATACCCACCGTAATCAAGATAGAAATTTTTGGCTTAAATTCTGGGAAGATCGATTCACCCACAAGCTTATCTAGAAGCAATCCCTCAGCAGTCACTTCCTGTACAAAAGCTGTATTTGGCAGGTTGTGTTTATTTGCATCAACTTGCATTCCCCACCAAATTAAGCTTTAAACAAACAGTTTGAAGAGTAAAAACCCCTGAGAATTTGTACTATATCAAGATCAATTCATGCCACTTACAGATCATATGGTAGTAAAGCAAAAAAAAACAAAGTAAAACATACTGGCACAGCAACATTAAAAAAGTAATGACCTATTTTATGCAAAAACTTTCTTCTTGTTTAGACTTTTCAATAATCTCAAGGCCTTTTTCACTTGGGAAAGCAAAACACAATTGTGCTACAGGAGAATGTATACTGCATAACAAGCTAGTACAAGTTTAAAAGCCCCTCAGCAGCCACAGGCTAGAGATTTCTGAGGTCACAGATTTAATTCTGTATCATATTAACACAAAGAAAATCCAGGCTCTGTATTATTCATAGCAACATTTGAAATTTCTCCTGCATGCGCAGTAAGTTACCAACACTTGAGAACAACAAAGAAAAATATGACTACAACATTTCAAGCACAGAAAATTATACAGTAAAAACTAGATTTAGATGGTTACAATCAGTAGTTTGCCCTTAGTGACAGCTTAACCATCACTAATTCTGAAAATTAGGTGACTTACTGGGTTTGCAGACATGGAAAATTAAATTACTTCAAACCTGAGCGGAACTCTGAGTTACACTTGGTACGTTCATTATAGGTTGGGGAATTGAACAAGTCACCTGCCCTGTATTAGGCAGCCAGAAGCCTTCAGTAGCAGCTCAATTTTCAGCTCTCCCTAGTAGGACACAGTCTTATTCGACAGGCAATAGGATATAAATCCTGGATGTAACAGTGAGTTGTGGCTAGACTGTAAGGAGCTGGTCGCAATCTCCAAACATATTAAAATCTTCCCATTTCCCACTACATGAAGATGGATAAGGAATCGAGGCAGCCTTTAAGAACAAGACTGAAGCTGCTCAGATTTGCTTCTTACCTACTGTGTTCCTGTTGCTTCCTCCCAGTCCCCACCATGTACCTGTAAAGATGAACTCACTATCACCGCCGTTTCCTTTGCTGAGACTTTTTGCAATGCAAGACACAATCAAGGGCTCTAATTAATCTATTAGAGTTTAGCTAATCCTTTCATTGGATTTTCCTGACAGCTACCACCCCATTGAATCTGTGTGTGGAGAGCAAGTTCTTTTCATTAGTATATAAAAGGAGGGATGGTATTGGTTTACTGCTCAAAGGATAATTCTTCCAGAACAAGCTCAGTCTTTTGTGTCTTACATGGACTGAAGAAAACTGCTTTACGCCACCAACGGAATGGGTTTTGTTTGTTTGTTTTTCCATTTGAAATAAAAAGTACACATTTGAAAGGAAAGTCACTTCTTACTCTTGGCCACAGGTTTAAGTCAGCTCAGCGAAATGAATAAGCCTAAAATATCCTCAACATTTGTTTTGGCTAAATGCCTGCCTTATGCATTGGGCACATTCCACTCCTTTCTCATCAGGTGCGGAGATGTCATTTACCAGGCAATTACAGCATATTCCACTCCTTCCCCACCTCCCATTCACAACAGTACTGGACAAAAATATTTCTAAGCCCCACCATGTAGGTGAATGCTATTTCTGGAGAGAACAACAACTTAGGTCTTCCTAAAACTATGAAGGGAAAAGAAAAGCTTTTATTGATCACTAAGAAGAAGCTAATAAAAGTTATAGAGGACTGGTCAATGGCTTCAGATAGGTTAGCTTGACTTTAGAGATTAGTCTGTCCAAATCAACGTAACAGAAGAATTCAAGCAATATACTAACTAACCGAAAGATTTAGACAGGAAATCTACTTGTGCTTCAGAAGTGATTTACTATTACAAACACAGCTGCGGGAAACTGAACAGTTAATTCTGTGCATTTAGAGGAGTGTAGGGAATAGCTAAAACCTAAAACTAAAACATGCATCAGTACTTAAATAAGGTAGAAGTACTTGAACACTAAGGAGTTTATCAATGTTTTAATACTCTTTTCATGGGAAATATTACAGTGATGGAGAGAGAAGCGATTTATTTATAGAGCTTGAGATTTCCAAATTAGAAATTAATAATCGAGAGAGAAGTTCAAGTTCTTACAGAAGCACGACAGGTGAATCCATAGGTGCCTTTGCAAACTATCAGAAGAGTTGTCATGACTCAAGTTGCTCATATTAATTCTCAGTTCAGTTGGAAAAGAAAATAAACAAACTGAACAACTTCTGTACTCTAATATCCTGCTTATGTCCTATCACAAATCCAGAAGTTCATGTTTTATAACCCCTCTCACTTGCAGAGGAGCACAGTGACAGTACTGACCTACCTAGCAATGCAGCTTGTACTGACAGACTAACGGCTGTTCTTGACAGCTCAGTTCTGGTGGCAGCAAGAGGTCAAGTAAGAATCAAGACCTGACTGTGTATAGTCACTGATTTTAAATACTTGTGTGGCCCGCAATGGATTAAAACTCCCTCAGAAATTTAAAGGCCATCAGGCTTCAGCATGTAGTATCTGTTGGGATTAATGTGCACAAACCAGCTTCATGAACAGATGTGGTCTTTTAATTGTTTGGTTTTACTAAGACTTCCATTCACTAGAATGGTCAAAGAATGAACCAGTCATAAAACTAATTCAAAAGCAATTCATCTTTGAGGGCTTCCATACAGCAAGCAGCCCATCTCCCCTAACAGTTCTTGAACCTGAAACTTGCAGTTCAATTCTGTGTATTTTTTCCACTCATTTCACAAATGAGTAACAGAAGGGCTTCTGCAAGATCGATGTGCTTAGGAGTCATTCTACTACCTGCAGCAGGCCTAACTACTCAGTGGACAGCTACTCAGGCCATGCTATTATTCAAAGGTATAATCTCACCTTCAGGATCAGCACATCATAGACTAAATACTTTAGGTTTTATTTCTTCCTTTCTTTCCAAGCATTATAAAATCTAATATTATTAGGAGCAAGCAATCTTAGTAAGTTTTAGATTCATTATCAAACATCTCAGCATCAAGCTGCCTTCAGTAATGGCCAGCATCACATGACCAGCTATTCTTGTTAGCAAGCTAGTCCAGTGATAAAATTAACACAGTACTATTTCTTGGAGACCAGAGAACAGGAAAAACAAAAGCTGCATGAAACATTGAGCCTTGCATTCTGATAGAGTCATATCAAACTTCAATGTCCAATGCCAAAAGAACTACAGGTACATCAAATCCCTCAAGTCCTTGCACAGCATAAAAACCTGGTGTGGGTGTGATTTATCACCAAAGAGGAAAGGGGAAAGGGGTCAGGAACAATGAAAGTGCTAATTAGGCTAAAATCCATGGTTTTGAAGTCCTTAGTCCAGAAAAACAATGAAATTGCACTTCACATTTCACCAAGTCTGTCTCTAGACTACATGTTTGGTAAAATAAACTTATCTCCTGGAACTCCTACAACATCTAGATTAGCTCAAACACAAGCAACTTTACTGCTGAGAAGCAGTTTAACAGTGT
The DNA here is from genome assembly GCA_013396935.1 of Baryphthengus martii. Lineage (NCBI taxonomy): Eukaryota > Metazoa > Chordata > Aves > Coraciiformes > Momotidae > Baryphthengus > Baryphthengus martii. The sequence goes on from VWZK01004506.1 coordinate 532,565, forward strand.
TTTACAGTTCACAAAACTGTGGAAACTGCATATTTCCAAGCTGCATCACGACGTTTCATCATTTGGTCTTGTTCATGATTTAACATTGGTAGAAGAGAATTTTCACAGTAGATACTGAAACTACTTGTTGGACAATTGTGGCAGACTATACCTAAAGTAAAGTTTATACACAGAGGACAAATATTGCACCTCAGCTATTCTGGCTGCTACAGGAGTTGTCTAAATGCCACCAACATCTGCATATAGATATGACTGCTTACCAGTTAGAAATAAGAATGCTTTAATACTAGAAAGAAGGGAGCATAAATACTGCATAATTCTACTAATATAAAGACTGACTCTGCTGTTACAAATTCACTCTGATTAAAATCAGCAAATTCAACATAGAGAAAAGCAGCAGTCACAAATGCTTTTGCCCTGTGAGAAAGACTATAGTAGTCCTGCTGCTGGAACCATGCACAAGTCGCAAATTCAGATTATTCATAACTCTATTTAGAATGGAAAAGAAATTCAGTCTTTCAGTTCCAAACTGACAAAGATGAAGTTTTATTTTAGTGGTGGTCCTGAAGGACACAGTCACATTTATTAGCTTGCCAAGATCTGTGTAACAAAACACCTGCACAGTTATCTAGCTAAGGATTAACTACTCATCCAGGTCAAAGATTTCACCATTTATCTTCAGCAAGTTGAGTTTCCTTTCACTTGCCTGGACATGAATATAACCTAGAAACAAAAGGTTTTGTGGGGATTTGACAAGCACAGTTAAAGCTGCTATTGTGAGTTCTAATGATGATTTCACATATATGCTCTCTAGGCTTAACACATCTGCACATAACAGTTTATTGCTCAAGTATCTGTGTGAATTCAACTATGGCAGCAAAAACATCACAGCTCCATAATCTAAATGGACATTCTTTTCTCACTCAAGTATTGTAATGATGAGCAGTAACATTTCTAAAGCAGAATTTAAGTTAAGATCATCGCATATCCTTTCAAATAATCATTTGCCTCTGTTCCCCTAGCTAAAGGCACTGAGAGAGTAAGTTTTATCATCTAAAAATATGAGTCAAAACATTTGCAGAAGTTCTTGGCCAGTTTTTTTTTTTCCAATGTAAGTGAGCTTCTGACATGTAATTTAACCTGTTACACCTTGAGGCACTGTCTGTCTTTGAAGTCTGGACAATACAATATCTGTTCCGACTTGCAGAGGAAGCTCTTCGCTGTAGCAGCCACAGTTCTGGCCACTGAAGGAGAACACAGGTAGGTTAAAAGCACATTCTGAGACACCTGATGAATCAGCAACTCTTCTTTTTCCTCTTAAGCAGCAGCACTAGGTTGTCTGCTCTTTAGCTAATGGAGTAGCTTGCATAATAGTAACAACATGAAACAACTATGAGACCCATTAAATCTAGTTACCACACCCCAAGTGAATGCTCTGGTTATATACAAAATTATGGTTCAATACATGTTCTCTTAGAATAGTAATTCCAACCAAATCACAATAAACAGAACTGCATTTTAAATAAACAAAATATAAACGAGAGCCTTTGCATAGCTACCTTCAGAATACTGAAAACTAAATATGTCTATGCTAAAAATACAGTGCCACAAGAAATAGAAATGATCTCTTTAGAAAAGAGGATTGAATTTTTCTGCCTGTACTTTGTACTAAAATTATATGGAATTTTACTCCTTTAAGCTCAATTAATTATAGCTTTTGAATCCAGTTCTCTGTAAAGCTTATCTTGCACAGCAGATTCTACTTAAAATAAAGGCAATATTAGCAGCAATAGATCTTTCCTTAGACCAACTGACATAGTCTAACCACAGACAACTTTTGGGCTCAGCCTCTTTACTGAGCTAACACCCAAAAGCTTGTTTAATTTTCTTTCATCCTCAAACTGCAATTATGTATCCATCAAGACATTTCCTAAGATAAGTCCAGAGACAACATCTATAGAGGTACTCACCTACAAACTTCTGCAGGTCCAGCTGCTCCTGCTGCACAAAGTTTCTACTGGCAAGCAAGGGCAGCAGAACAACAAGCTACTCAAACACTTCTGAAAACTCTTACATTTCTGCAGCCTACTAGTCATATAAGACAAAGAATGGGCTTCAGTGTAGTATATTTTACTGGGTGGAACACACAGAAAGCAAAATAATCATATCAAGCTCCACTGCCCTTCTCACAAGCATTTCAAAATTGACGAGATCTGAGAAGCCAAGCACTTCTACTCCTGTCCTAATGAATAAATTTTTCCAAGTAGCCCCACATCATGCCATATGAATTTGCAAAGCTTTCCTTTAATACTAATAGTCCTACCTTTATGCTGCCATCCAGAGGCAACATCTTAAAACCAATTTGTTTAGATTTAGCAAGTATACCTCCTGGTAAGTAGGGCAAACAGAGCCCTAAAGACAGAACATACACTACCAAGTGGTCTCCAAGTTCATGAACTGACAGATATCAAACACATTTTCCCTCTTTAGCAGGTAGTGCAGCACCCACATGAACCTCTAAATAGACAGTATTAACAGAGAAACACCCTGAACAAAGTAACTCAAGTTGCTTCTCAGTTTTGAACTGGGAGGCTTTGGGGATGGACTAGTTTTCTACGATCTCTGTAGGTAGTCTACACTTCACTACCACTCATTTCAGTTCTAAATGCTGAACTCAATGCAAGTTTATAGACACCATAAGCAAACTCCTTAAACAAGCACATAGCAAATTAGAGGAATAGTTTGTTTTAAGCATGCCCCCATCTTTGCCTGTCCAGTTACACATTTCTGCAACTAACACCAGCACTGAGACCCAAGTGTTAAGTACCTGCCATTCAGTCAGTGGCAGCATACAGTAACACACTTCGCTCTTCAGGAAGTCTCAGTTTTACTTGAATTTTTACACACAAGTCTCTAATCACTAGCCTCTTGAGGCTTCCTGATTTCTTCCAGCTGCAAATAAGAAATGCCATCTGGTAGTCATTACAGGTTAAGATTTACTAGTCATTTAGGACCTTTCCCAAGTGACAGGTGTTAGATGTTGCCAGTTTCTATAACCACGTCCAAATGTAACACAAACCTACGCCTGTCAGCTAGGCTTGTAGGGCTCAGATACATTTGCAAGCCAAGTATTATACACTCATAACACCACTCATTCCAGCAGTCTGGTTTTAATCCTTTCCTTGTTAAAGAAATGGAATTGCAATACAGGCTCCAGACTAATTCCCCAGAAAATGTCCCGGTCCTCACCCTCAACCATAGAGCATGCAACAGAGGAAACTTCAGTTCCTCAGTCCTGTCAATGGATGTCAGTCATTCGTCACTGACAACTGCACCTTCATGTGTCAAGTGCATGAAGCAGACCACACAAGAACAGAAATCCACTTCCTCTGAGAAAGGAGATGCAGAATAGAATAGCATTTCAGACTAATCCAGCCCTTCTGTGGTCTATTTTGAAACTACTGAAAGCACTAAATTAATACCAAAGATTAAGCAAATACACATGCTAAAAAGAATAGAGGCTGTGCACAGTGATATTGCCTTGAGATGTTATCTGAAGCAGCACACACCCTCTTAACTGTCAGAACAAGACCTAACTCAGGGCTCGGTGGGCGTCTGGGGGATTTTTTGCAGTGGAGGTGATTATCAGCTCCATTCTCCTTCAGTTCTTGGACCAAGTATCATAGCTCCAAGGTTCTTCTAGTTAAAGCTGCTACAGGCATAAACAAACAATAAAACATCAGCATACACTGTGTGTACATTTTAATACCTCAAGACAGCACTATGGGCAGCACTTTATCTGCACCATACTAACAAAAAAGCTACTCTCCAGCCCCAGGTATTGAAAGTTGAAAAAGTAAGTAGCACTGAAAAAGGTCAAGTTAAACAAGGAAGAAATTAAGACAAAACAGTTGTCCTAACCCTGTAAGTCAACGGCATTTCAAAAGAATAGAGCATCAGGATCTAATGTCTTGGGAGGCCCTTTTCTTTTATCCACATGGCTTCAGAAATCCTTAAAGATGACAGAAGTTGGATATTTAGTGGGAACGCTCAGACATCTGTTCAGGAATTCACATGGCTAACTTCAGCAGTTCAAGAGTAGCCCTCAGTATCAGTCCCTCAAGTTCATTTACTAAAGCACTGGCTGTGTCCTAGCAAGAGCTCGGGGGCTCCTTAGAGCACATGTCACAACATGAGGTGCTTCCCTTGCTACCCTAAAGCAGCCTTAGAGTGATATAGAGGATCACGAGTGATTTCCCACCGACTATTTCACAAGGGCAAAATATGAGGGAGTCTAAATGTATTTTACTGTCTTTAAAGTGCTGGAAGGGACAGCTGCAGGCTAATGCTAACAGATCATTATATTGAGCACACACAGGTCTTGGAATAAGATACTCAAATATGATTAGAAGAAACAGATTTAATTCCCTTACTAAAGAAATTGCATCTAGTCATTATATATTACATTATACTGAGAATCATTGTGTTTGGGTTGCACCGATCATCACTTAAGAGAAAGCATGCCCTGGGAATTAAGTTACACTTGTCAGGGACTTGTCACGTTAAAAAAAATTTGACCCCATGCCAAAGTACTAGCTAAAAGGACCATAGATAGGATCTTCACAAAAAGTATTGAAAAAATAAGGGCTTTTTTTAAAGTAGTTACATGATATCAGTAGTAGGAACAGCAAAATAAATCTGGTAAGTGCTAGAGAAGTGAGTGCAGAAGGAAATGCACTTCACATTTCTTTCAAAGACAGGCTGATATCTAAACCTTTATAATAATTTCTTCTGTATTTTGTCTCTGTTGTCTATCCAGACCATAAAAAAGATTTTTTAAGAAACAGTCAAAATGGAGTATTCCTCCTGACAGATTCAGTAATAAACACATTTCAGTGGAATGAGTACATAAAAAAGGTACCAGGTAGTGTTTTTGTAAAGACAAATTAAACTACGTAACCCAAATAGTCCTTTTTCAACATAGTTAAAGGGATATCATTCACTCAAAACTTGAGAGGGGAGTGTCATTTTCAATGGATGCTGTGTAAATCATTGAGTATTATCTGTTTGGGGAAAGGAGGAAGTTTCCAGCAGTAGCATTAAGTTTTTCCTTGTTTTGACACATGTAAATTCAGTTACTGCTTTCTCCAACAATTGATTTCATTTACAGTCACTCTCTGGAGGTTACTCAGGAGCAAGTTAACAATATCTAACCCAAAGTGTTGTGTTACGGTGATTTTCTGACCAGGCTTGAGGATGTCAGTAAACTGTCTTCCTTGTAACATTGCACTAAAATCCTGTCAGTTTAAAAAAGTGAGAGTAGGCAAGGAGAGCTCACACATGGTTCCGACACCCTAGCACAATAAAATCAGGGGATCCATTCATAGGAAAGAGCCCTCAAGTGTCATTAAAACTCAAGATGCAGTTCACTCTGAAGCTTGACAGGAGTATGAAACAGCCTCTAGCATTTGTACACATTCCGAAACAGAAAGTCACTTTCTCTAAGGGAAAGCACTCCCTGAGGCACTCTGTTTTAGGGAGTATACCAACTCCCACAAGTGCTATTTGGAGCTGAACATATGCCAAGAAAATAACCTGCTGCGAGTTTGTGATATATGCTCAGCATCCTGCAGTAATCCCTAGGTTAATCACAAGCATCCAACAGACAGCTTCTACCAAAATTATCAAATCTTTTCTGCCATCAAGACAAAAAAAGTCACTGAAAAGTTTGCAGTGAAGTTCAGGACAATATGCTCACAGTGATTCATATTCTTACTGATGTTAAACATATTTGCTTAGTCTGGCTGTTTAAAAAAAGAAAAATGTAATACTGTTTCCTTCACTGCCACGACTGGCTTTGCGGTTCCTCCATAATTACTTCTATAAAGAACCTGAAATTATGATTACACTAAAGAAATCCATTTCATTATTCTCACTCTTAGGTACAGTATGCTGATGTTCTAAAAATACACATTTTCTGAGCATGACTAGGCCTGTCAACAAGCATTCTCATTTAAGCCTAAAGTTAAGGAATTTTCTAGGTTCACTTAGGATACAAAAATTCATACTTTAGCCATAGATGTTTTAACACTTTGTTACTACTATTGCTTTAGGAGTTTGAAAGCTTTTAGAACAGAGAAGATATTTAAATCTTTTTGTGCGTGTGCACACACACATGGAAGAGTGTCACCAATTCTATTGCCAAGAAGTTTCTATAAGCATTCTGGATTAGCAACTAAATGACAATACAGACACTCTGAAATCAATTAAAAATACAAAAAAATACAACCCCACTCACACAAATATCAGCTTCTGTATTGATGTTTTCACTGCTTGCCTGGGCAGACAACAGGCACAGGCTTCTAGAGATTTTCATGGCACTACTTTCTCCATTAAGAAAAGGCTGAATGAATATTGGAAATTAAGCCAATTATCAAACCAAAAAACACTCAAGCCTTGCAACTTTTCTCCTTCTCTCCATATTTTCTCCTTGATGTTTCAAATATTTAATGACTTAATTAAAAAACAAGTAACTGCTTTGCAGAAACCTCAAAGTTTTGTCTTCGTGTCTGGCTACAGAGTGACTGAAGAGATACAGAAGTAGTCCAATATAAATCCTCATTTTAAGTGCAGTGAAGAAGCCTCCTCCTTCTGAATACCTTGGCCCTTTAAGGTTCAATGTATAGTTCAATAGATAAAAGAAGTGTTCTTAAAACTAATTCAGAAGTATTTTCTCAGAAGAAGTCAATTCATATTGTCTGAACAATAGCTAGAAATTTCTTTGTTTTTCAGAAACGGCTTCTGCTGACATTCTGTAAAACAGGTTGGTTCAAAGTCAACTCAGAAAAAAAAAATCACTGCCCCACAAAATGGATTATTTTTTAAAAGGTTTTTAAATTGAGTTCATAAGCTCCTTCACCCAAGCATTGTTTTGCAGTGGCATTTCTTGTCAGGAAATCAAATTTTCTGGAAGCTGGAAGCTTGTCCAGCCTTGCCTGCAGGTCATGTTAGTTTCCATGGCTTGAAGTAAAGCCATTTCATTGTGGTTTTTAATAACTGCTACTTTAATTCAAGGTGCAGAAAGAGTGTAGTTTATTGCCTAGGGTGGTCACTTTATTCCTCTCTAGTGGACACCTGGAGGATTTAAGTGTGTAAAGAGAAAGGTTTGCTTCTGAAGAATCAATGCTGCATGCAGTAGACTGGTTCTAGATAGCCTCCTCTTCAGGAGTTGTCAATGTATTTCTTCCTTAATGAAGGAACATTAGCCTTGATTACTAACACGAGGAAGCCAAAAAAAAAAATCAAATGCAAGTGTTGAATTAATAGTTACTTAACAACTTTAGGCAATTAATAACTAATGCTTGTTATATTTTCACCCAGAACACAGAAGTTGAGAGGAATCAGAATAGACAGCAATAAAATGAACTTTTCTGAATATACTGTAAGTTCTTGACTTTTTTTTAGAGTCCAGTCAAAAATCAATACCCCAGGCTTGATTAAAAGACTAGGGAAAAGACAAGAGTATGACTACCAGGAAAACAGCAAAGAAAATAAGTGTTTGGAATAGAGGTGAATGTGTGGACTCTGAACTTTTTTCAACACAGATGAGAACTCCTACTAGAAAGTGTGTAATATAAAGCTAATTTATAGCTTTAGATTAAAAAACAACAGGTAGTTATTAAAATAATAGAACAGGTAAGTCCACAATTCAGTGAATAAATGCATCTGATATTGGTTTGTTTTAAGTAGTTCTGGATTTATGCATCACACAATGTTTATACTACGACACAAATGAAGAAGCATAAGCAGATTCTTTTTAGATTAAGACAGAAAAGTAGAAGTCTTTACTGTAAGTACAGCATGAAGGAGTTGATAATGGAGGAAAAAAAGACTGCCAGCCTACAACATCATAGGCAAGCAAAAAAACCCAGAGCCCTTTAAGAATTTCAGAGGCTCTTAAGCAGGCAAAGTAGCAGAGTAGAAAGGGACGATCTTCCCACATCAGAAGTTAGGAACAAAACCCAGGCAACCAATTACTCCAGACACCTTCAAACCTCATCTTTGTTACCAAGTGCTCAGAGATTTTTTTAAGTTTTGAGTTGCAAGAGAAACTCAATTGTCTTATTCCCTCCTTTCCACAGAAGTGGACAAATTCCACTTCACTACACTAAATACAACTTACCAATACACATTACCAGTTCACATCTATGTATAAGAAACCTAAAATGCATTTCAGAAGGTGCTACAGGATGAACAGAAGACTTTGACTTTCCAGCCACATAACTACCAGTTATAGATGATATATGAGTAATTAAGGTTGTAAAATATAAAATGCAACATCTCTGATACTGTCTACAGGGTTCTGCCCTTCCACTCAAGGCTGCCCATCCTCTCAGGTACTTGAAGTTCCTGAAAGACTAAGCAGAAATAGGAGTCTGTCTAAACAGATGTTTATGTTCAAAGCTCACAGCCTTTCTTTCAGTGCAATGTTGACAAGTAGCTTCACTTTATCATTATGGTTGTCAAATAATGTGCTAAACAAAATTTGGCTTTAAGATTCTTTTCTTTTTGTCTAGCCCAGTAATCACTCAAAAAGGCAGTCAAACCAAAAATTAAGCTAGAAAGAAAAGTCTGTGTAGTTCTGCTTAATTTTTTATATAAAAGCACTACAAGATATTGTAATTTACTTATAGCTGTAGCTCCTAAAACACTGAGCTGAAGGACCTTTATAAAGCTTTACCTTCCTCAAACTACTCTACAGTCTCAAGCGCTTAAATGAAGTAATTCTGATACAGCTCTGCTGATTCCTTGCCATGGCTCTCAAATGAGTCTGTGCAAGCAATCAGCAGCATCTTACCTTAACCTGCAAGAGACACATATGGACCAGTCAGCCTCCAAGCTCTTCTACCAGAGCCAGTAAGGCAATCTGAACTACCATAGCTACATCTCCAGATACAACACAAGGAGGTGAGACAACTATTACAGTAGAGAAAGAGATGAAAGTCTTAGATTTGTACCAGGGAAGCATTTTAACACAAACCAAGATTTTCCTCCAAGCTCACCATTCTTTCAAAAGAAGGAGCATCTACCACACACATACACCTCAGCTGCACCTAAGGGTTGTCTAAGTCTGGTTTCTAAAAGCATCCAGATTCTCTAGGAAGCAGTACAGAATAAATATCTTTCTCTAACTCAATAGTGTGGTTCAAAATAAAGATTCACTTTGGTAACAACTAAAGCCAGTCCTACAATAAATACACTTTCCAACATGTTTAATACATTTCAGCAGAAAGTCCCGGCAGATACGGACACCAGCAAAAAGACTGAGCAGCCTGTTTTCAGCCAGGGAAATGAATAGAGCTTTGCTTATCTCAGGGAAAGTTAAGAAGAGGTTTCAGCAGAGCTGCAGTAGCAAAGCTTATCTAGCTTACAGTGGGGTCATATTAGACTACAGCAGGACAGTTTTGCAGGTCTAGCTATGCACCTTAACGAAGAGGATAACTTTGTAGGAAAAAAGCTATTTTACTTTTGCTACTAGTTTAATTGTGTTGCACACAGATGCCTTTTACAGTGCCAGGAGAGAGAAGAGATTGAAATTCAACTCTGACATTTTAATTCTTTGTGGAGATTAGGGAAAAGAAACAAAATACAGTGAGACTAAACTATTTTCCTTCCCCTTCAACTTGGGGAAGGAGACAAAGGCAGAAATCCAAAAACAGAGCTGAAATAACGAAAAGCCTTGAAGACTATCGTCTTCAAGCCAGACAAAATCCATAGCTTTAGAGCTCCTCATTCTGACTCCTAAAACACACTTCAGGTGGAAAAAACCTCATAGACAAAATTGCCACTGCAATTTATTTTTCTTTTGTATTATTGTAACAGAATAACACACATACAAACACACACTGCATAAGACACCCTGAAAAAAAATGAGAATACAAAACTAAAATTCCGAGTGCTGCCGTGTCGAGTACTTCTTGACTAGCTTCAACTAAAATAAAATCATTTAAGTAAAATTGTGAATGAGAATGTTCATATTAACTACGCAATTACGATTGATGTTTGACTAGGATATGTAAATTGTCTTAACAGAAAGGAGCATGACTGTACTCTTATATAATTCTAGAGTTATAGGATAATTCAGGCTGGAACGGGCCTCAGGAGGTTATTTAGTCCAGCCTCCCACTCAAACAACAGAGATGCAGCTTCATAAGCGAGAGTCACACAATATGAAAGCCTTTTTCAAGCAGACTGAAGACATCTATTAATACATTATGGTATAAGCTGTGCAAGAAAGACTTCAAACAACTGCAAAATAAATTTTTTAAATAAGCATTAGCATTCTTTTTTTGTAACAGAACCCTTTCCTCTTCAGGTTAGCTATGTTTATTCTGGTCACAATTCTGCATTACATTGAAGCTTTTCCTCCACACTCTTAGCAATCATATAACCAGTACGCTCAGTGCATTCCTTTTTTCAGAAGCTGCACAGTACCAGTGATATCTGTTAAGGTTTAATTGGATTGCTAACTTTCCACAAGAGGGTAAAAGATGCTGCTTAAGGATCTTGAAAAAGAAATGTTTTACAGCAGAGTCTGGAAGCAACATCAGATAGCCAAACACTGCATATAGCAAGAACTTAAAAGCACTCTGGTGGGTTTAAACACCGCTGAGCCCATATAGCCTTGTGAAACTGGTAAGCAAAAAGTCTTCATTCAAAGGAATTTGTCTCATACTCTCATCACCAGCAGAGGCTGCTTTCCATTCAGTACACTTGCGCAATACTATTCCTAGAATGTGTAAGTGTTATCTAGATATCTTGTTATGTGGTGATATCAATGGAGAGTTTACACAATGGACTCAGATTAAAATGCTTCCTTCTCTAAGTGAATGAAAGGTAAAAATGCACAATGCATCTTCGCTATATGTGCGGAACAGATGCCTTAGTGCACTTTGCCCCAGATAGAAAATATGCATATTAGATTTGTTGGGATGTTCTCACTGATTTCAGTTGTTCTGTAATGCACAAAAAAAAATTCCACATGTTCTAGTAAAACTAACAGCAACTAATTGCATTACGATAAGCATTGCTGCTTACTCATAGTAGAAAAAGGTCACTATGTAAATTTATATTTGCTGTTAAATAAACTCAGTAACACTTCGTCTTAGGAAAATGTCCCTTTCTACTTTCAAAAAATGGGCAACTTAATTGCTTTCAGCAAATAGATTAATTCACTCATGAGCAGGAAAATTAAAGCCTAGGAATGTCCACTGAACTGTCAGTCTTTTTCTGTCATGTTGAAAAACTGAGTAAGACACACAACCTTTTTGCATGCATAGTCACAAGTGATCCTATCGTAGTCCCTATGGCTCTCATATTAGGCTTCATTCAGGACTCCTTTGATTTGTTTGTATTTTATTATGTGCCAGAACACACCTTGAGATCCAACTTTTACTATATATCTTTAACTAAGAGCCATGAAAGGTCAAAAGCAAAACACATGACAAACAACAAGTTGCAAGTAGGAGGGCTGGAGCCTTGGTGTTACAAAACTAAGAGAGTCTTGTGCATGACTAATCAAGACACATCCGTGGAATTTCAGGATGAAATACTTTTTGAATCCTAAAAGCCAGCATCCATCTCTTTCTGCTTCTATAGACCTAGCTTTTGTAAGAAGAGGCACAGCCAATTACCAAGTGGGAAATAATAACAACCACCACTACTACCATGACAAAATAGTTTGGACACACAAGAGAAACAGATGACCACCTTTTACAAATTAATCATATTAATCAATTACATAGTAATTAGTGACACAGTGATACGTATTCATATATCTGGCAACCTCTGAAAGAAAAAAAAAATCTCAACTAAACTTAAGAGAACTTTCATGAATAATACATGACTTTCTAAATGCAAATGGTACCCACCTTGCCAGCCTGCCTTACCATGCCTTACCATATTTGAACAACTGTTTTCATCCCTACACTTTCAAACTGAAGCTATAACAGAACACAAATAACAAAGAAACATTGGAGAAGTTATTTAATTTTTAATAACTTCCACACTGACAAGGTCTATTTACACTCAAAAACCTGGGTCTTAACTATGATGGAAACCTTTTTCAATATAAGCCAATAGACAATCACTAACTTCAAGTGAATTTCATAAATCAACACAATTCAAGACTCTATCTATATTTTTTAATTAAATAGATGTCCCAGTCACAACTTGAATTCACTTTTCTATAACATAATACAAGTGTAAACCCACCAGTAAAGGAAAAAAAATCTGCTTATAGGAAGAGCTAATTGTCTTGTACACACCTGTAGATTTATATTAAAACCACCAGGGCACCTCAGCAACATTGTCTCTTATCATTCATTCTGAATACTCACACCCTCTGATGAAAACATACAATAAATAAGCACCTTTTTTTACAGTGTAACTTGAAATCACTTCACACACTGAGGACACCATCTTCCACTTCATTCATTCTCCCACTCACAGCTACTTTTACACCATTCATTCCACACCACCGAGTCTGCACAAGAGTGTATCACACGATCCATATACCACTCACCAAGACCAGACAGTGGGCTATGGAAACCCAGCAAAAAGTTCTGAACAATGAAATTCATCCTTACTTCAGGAAAAAGTTTTGGCTTTTTTTCCTCCATCAGGATTTTCCTATGATGTCCACGTTGGCAGACAACCGGATTACATCCTGTTACCTTGTAACTGATCAGTCATACACACTACTTGAACAATTTGGAGCAAAAAAGGTATGACTTCTGCACTTTATATTAGTATTATGAGGTTCAATAACAATTTCAAATATTATTTTAATAACACCAGAATGACTTGAACTCATCCCACCAGATTTATCCTGTTGGGGGAAGAGGAAACATTCTGACACAAGGTCCAAAACCCAAAATTCAGTCAAGAAACAGCGTGTATCACACATATGGCTACAGTATCAACTCAACTGCTTCTCATAATGAGAAAAATAAAACGTTGATCCTCATTAATTAGGATCAGTACCATTCAGTGTTATCATCCTGAGGAATTCAAAGACATCAGAACACCAAAGTATTAAGAAACCTTTAGAACCTCATGACAAAGTGTCGGTGGGACTTACTTAGTTCGGAGTAGAGATGTCTCTCCCTTTCCCCCACCCCCACTAGTCCTTGGGTCTTTAGTTAATCTTATCTCACTGTGGAGCGGTAAATCCCCAGGGGTACTCAAACAAAAAGACAGGCCATAGCACAGGGTAGTGTTAAGAACCAGAAACCCCATCATTGTCTTTTCCCCTTTCTTCATTTCTCGCAAGGCAGAGGACTATCAACAGGGTCAGCCCAGTGCAGTCTGCTTTCCAAAGCCCACAGATTCCCTCTACGAAACACACATGGAACTCTTCTTGGGCACTTTTCTGAAGAAAGAGGCCACACTTATGCACACAAACTTCCCCATCTTCAACCTGCACCCACTAAAACAGTCCTGTAGGTGGGACTGACCAGATCCTTCTCTAGAGGTGAGAGTTATGAGAGGTAGCCTGGGGTGAGGTGGTACCTTAGAGCAGCAGAACTAGTATTACAGCCAGTGTGGAGACAAGCAGCTCTCCTAATCAGGAAGCACTGGTGGCACATTGGTATCACTTACACTTGGGAACACACCTGGGCATGGTAAGGAGGGGTAGAAGAGGGATTACATTATGGCTGGTCTTTGCTTCTTGGAAGGGCAGATGAAAGGTCTATACAGTTTCACTGCAAAGGAACGCACTTCCAAGGAGAGTTCAAGACAAGTAAGATTTTGTCAGCTCTAACTATACAACTGAAGGGGAAGGAGTAGCAGAAAGGTGTTGTACGCTTATTACTGTAACATAGTATGATTTTTCAGGTAGAGAGTAACCCTAAACAACAGAAATCTGGGTTCATTTTCCCTTCCAACTTTAAAAAATTACTAAAAAGGTTAAAGGCCAGAGAAGATTGTAAAAATGTGAACTTAATCCATGTTACAGTTAATGTCACCACTTGTTAACAGCTGAAGGTCTTAGTCCTAAGTACCTCGAAATGGGACACTAGTGATCACTTCTCCCTCCTCGCAGTTTCCAGGCCCAGCCACTCCAGGGAAGCCGGGATAGCATCCCTCTCCCAAAGAGAAAACAAAATTCTTCTCCCGGCCACCTACTGTGCACCCCCTGCAACACCGCTCGCATCTCAATCACAAGCATCTCCGCTAGCTATCAACTTGGGTTTCAAGACAACAGAAATACAACCCTCAGGAAAACCAATTCACGGTCTGAGGCGTAGTCCTCCAGCAAACCACGTCCTGAAGCCTCCAACTCCCTGTCGCGTCCAGGTGTGACTTACAGATGCAGGTGGAGGCTCACTGGTAAGAGCTCAGACACCTCTTCACGAAGGTCCTTTAAAGGGAGAAGGCAGGCAGCAATTTTTTCCTCCTTTGTCCTGGAGGAACAGCGGGTTCCGAGCGCACACAAAGCTCGCCCGAGCTTCCCCCGCCTCGCCCTCGAGCTACCTCCTGCCTTCCCGTAGCCGCCGGCCGACCCAGACGTGCCAGCGACACG
>VWZK01004506.1:548033-735271 GCA_013396935.1 Baryphthengus martii
CGCGTAACCGGGCTGCGTCCTCTCCGCCGTCCCTGCGGGGTGCCTGAAGCATGGGCCGCGACCGCGCCTCTGCCCCGTCGGCCGGGGGACGTGCAGGGTGAGTGCCGCGGCGCGGCAACCCCCTCCCCGTGGTACCCTCCTCCCGGCCTCACTGCCTGTGACTCTGTCCGTTTGCTCTCCCTGCAGGGTGCTGGTGCTGGTGCTCCTCTGCCTGGGCTCGGAGCTGGCGAGTGGGGTAAGTGTGCAGGTCCCGGCCGCGCCTGTGCCTCGCTGGAGGTGGACGTGTGCAGTCCAACCTGTCGGGGTTTGGGCATCCTTCGGCCAGAAAATAGACCCTTCTTCACCCTCTTCGGAAAGATTCGGGGATTTTTTTAAATTGCCGTACGTCTCTGCTCCGAAGTTCCTTTGTGCCTTTGGTCTGCTCAACTTTAATTAGATTTTGCAAAGTATGCTGCAGTAAAAGACCATCTGTATTCGGTGTAGCCTTTCTGTGTCAGAAAAGATGATCAGTACCTCACCTTGCAAGTGACTGCCCTTCGTTCTTTTTTCGCCTCTTCTCAAACCTTTCTGTTAAAAATTGACCCTTTAGGTCCTTGCTCACAAGGGATCCAGCCCAGAACACCTCATGACTAAGTAAAAGCGATGCGAGAAATTAAAGGATTAAGGTGTTAAGTGTTGTATCAAGGTTCACGACTACGAATTAGTAAATGTGTTTTAAATGCCAAGTTGGCATACAGAAGCAATGACTTTATGATCTGTCAATCTGACAATTTTATGACATAAACACAGTTCTTCCCTTGCTGTTCCTAATTAATGTTTAAACAGATTAGTAAGGGATCGCAGGCTTTTAAAGTGTTTATACTTTTTTTGGATTTTGGGTGTTGTAACAGATTTTCTGCAGCTGGGCTGCTGAAATGGTTAGCCCACTCAACTGTAGAGAATAAAAGCCTCCTTTGGAAAATCTGTAGCCTAAATTAAGTGTCCACCTGATGTATATTAAGCAGTTAAAAAAACCCTAATTGTTATATTGTGATGTAAATTAAGATTCTACAGTAATCTTTGTGGTCTAGATTTTATAGCACATCTGCAACAAAGAATTAATGGAAGTAGTGAATATAATATGTTTTAAGCATGCTTATTTTAATTCAACTTCTAACCGACTTCTAAGAAAGCCAGTTAAAACTTGGGTTCTTGATTTGTCAGCCAGTATTTTTCTACTGCTTTTACTAGTCTTTTTATTAAAATTTCAAGGAATTGGTTCCTTCCTGTGCAACTGAGAAGAAATCTTTTGAAAATATTTTAATAGCAGAGGTGTTTCTACCCTTCATAAATATGAAAGTCTTGATTCTGCTTTGCACTTTTTATGATCAATTGCACTAGTAGAATTTCTTCATCCTGATCAGGTGGTAGTTACAAGCTCTAATCTCGAAGATTAAAAGATTAGACAGTTTTCTTCAACAAACCAAGAACTGTTCTTGCTGCAGTGAAATCTATGTGGAAACGACTTCTATAAAGCAAGTATTTCCAAGGCTTTTTGAAACAAACATGCTGCATTTTGCAGTCATTTCTATTAATTCATACAATACATCAGTGAAATTATTCCTAATGGACGAAGATGTAGCTGACAGCAGATTTGCAATTGTGTGCTTCATACCTGTTGGAAAGCACATCTCTTGAGCAGCCAGGTTTTTCTTCCTTGACGTGTGTCATTGTCCATAAAGGGGACTTTGTCAATTTAAGTCTGTTGCAATGAGTAAGATTAGTATCTACATGCCATCTCTAAGTCTTCCTGCCAGTTTTCTTTGGGCTTTGAAAACAAGAAAAATCTTTGTTATTGTGTAATCTCTTTAAAAGTATGAAAAAGAATCAGAAATGGGTCCTTAAATTACTTAGGTTTAGTGCTTTATAGGTCTAAGCAGCGAATACATTTAATTATTCTTACTAAAAATGCTGTCAAATGTGCTCAGCAGGGAGGTTATACAGCTTCAGATACAGTAGTATGTAAATTACTTTCTGGTATTGCTGAATTAAAAACACACTCTTAACACCTTCCAGCATGAAGTCAGCTGCTAAGAGAAAATTCTAGTGTTTGAAATTGCTTTTGCAGTAAGCAGAGTCTTTTTTGTTTTTTAGGAAAAGCAGGATCTCTGAAATATTTCTGAAGAGTTCTCTCCTATCTAATTCAAAGAGACTGAAGTACAGTGTTAGTAAAATGAGGTTAAAACTTTAGGTTAATTAAGAATAATAACTTCTAGACGACTATTCAGAGACAGAGAGACTATTAAAGCACTTGTTGCTGATGTGTTTTGTAACATTTTGCATCTTCTCTTTCTTTCAAATAGTCTAATTTCAATAGCTTATCAGTTGTAACAGAAGCATCCTAAAATATTGTACTGAGTTGTTGAGTGTTCTTCAGGAATGTCCCTGCAGACCTGACTAGTAGGCAGTGGCTGGCACCTAGGCCAGTGTCTTGAATAAGGTCGTATCAGAGGTGGTTTTGACTCAATGTTCTCAGTCGCAAGGTGTAGTCATCCCTCCCTCTGTAAGAATAGGATTTAAAAGTGTATCAGAATTAATTTCTCAGCTTGTACTTATTTTTCCTAGATATAGATTATGATCTATTTTGAATGGCAGTACAAAATTAGTCTTGTAATGCAGTCTATGTTCTATCTTGAGCCAGATGTCGAAAGCCTGGCTGACTTGCTGTTACACCTGAGGTTGCTCTGAGAGAGATTGTTACCTCTTTTGTAGAGCAATTGGTGAGAGTGACCTAAGAGTTTCCCCTAAGAGCTTTCAGCTGAAGTCACTCGAAGTTACACTTCACTCAAATTTTCAGCCTTTTACTATCAATAATTTGCATTAATAATGAACCAGGAGTGTCAGTTCAAGATGCTGTGCCAGCACAGAACAGCAATGTAGTGTTTTCTTCAAGACATTCATTACACTCTAAGACAAATGACAAAAGCTGGTCTGGAGCTGAAGGAAATAAGACAGAGTTGGAACAATGATGGAGAGGCAGGTCTTTGCCTTGGCTAATCCCTGTCTGCTGCAGCTTTATACTGGTTTTTACAAGAGGGACTTTTAAAAGGATAATCAGAGTTTTGATGATGTTTCTAGGATGTCCTCTCATAAATGTGAGGTGAAGCATGAGATAAAAATGATCGCTAGCTCTAGAGACAGCCTCTTGCAATGATATGCGAGATTCACATCTCTGCGCTTTGCTCTCAGCTGAGCGGCATCATAAGTCCTACCAGTCATCCTGTGCCCGCTTGAGAGCATCCCTGCCATACAGGTGAGGTGATGTTGCTCCTTCATTTGTTTCCTTTCTGCTATTGTCCAGCTAGTTGAGCACACCTGCAATATGTGCTGGTCTTTGATGTGATAAAGTCTTGTTAGGACTTACTGTAAGGACTTGTTGTCGCCACGTTCTCTTGGAACAGCTGAACTGCCAGAGAGAGTTCAGTTAGCTTCTATTTTGAGTCTGGACTTCATGTACTATTGCAACTCCTCCAATTCTTCTGGGTTTTTTTTGCTAATGAATGTGCAGATTAACTAGAGAGATCCTCTTTTTCTAGTGCTTAGTATCTTGTTCAGCAGAACAACTACAGTATCCAAGTAAAGCAAATAAAGACTATGTGCCAAAACCTGTTGTGGGCAGTATGCTTTATTTTGAGTAGCTGAAGCTCTGATAGTTTATGGCAAGTTAGCCCACCTGATCTTATTTCTCTCTTCTCTTACTAGATTCCAGGTTTTGTGTGATTTTTTATTTTTTTTTTATATCAATGGTACAAATGTTTCCTAATGTCTTTTCATTTAACATGTGCTGGACCAATTTAATTGAACCAAGTTCATTGTTTTCACTGACATCATGCCAAAAATAAATTTTGTCCCAGAGCTCTGACAGAGGGGAAAAAATAGCTTTTTAATTATGGATATTTAAATTCAGAGTTGCTGCTCTCATCATTCTACTTTTCAGTTCAGTTTTTGCAAATATGATCTTATCCACTAAGAGCCATTTAAAAGGCTGTTTTTTTCTGGGTTTTGCCATTTTAATAAGTATTTATAAGTATGCAATCCTTCTGTAGTTCGACTCTTAGAACTGTATCTCTATGTAGCAGTGAGTTTTATTGGGAAAGAGGTAATATCTGTGGTAAAGTTACTTGTATAAGAAAGGAGCCTACAGAATTCATAAATAATATAAAATGCAAACCTAATCTTGTAAATCTCAGTTTACCAGATAAAGCAGCTTCTAACCTGTAGGAATGCAGAGGTGTGGAGACACTCATTTGATGAAGATTCACGTGCTGCATTGAGAACGATCATTCTGCAAAGGTCAAGTTCATATAGTAATAGGTCTATAGCAAAATGATGAGAATTATTCCCTCGTTCTGTAGTAAAATAATGAGAATTGCTTTTTTTAAAACTATGAGAAGGAGTTGGTTCGTAACAGTGCTAATTATCTAGCCCTTGCCAAGACGTGTTGAATTTAATGGAAAATTTTCATTTTAAGTTGAATATCCCTTTCTCTCCCATCTGAACAAATAATTATTTGCTGAATGTTTTCTGGGTGCTAAAGGTAATTGACCATAAAATGTGCCATTTTATTTGGCACTTATATTGTGTTAGGCCACAACAGCTATGAAATGAAGTAATTCATGTGGCTGAGAAGAGCTTTTTTGGTATCATTATGCATTTAAGATTGTGGCTACTTATTGTATCAGTGTGAGACCCATTGTGTGACCTGAAGAAGCATTTTATTTCCCTTTCTGGTCCAAGCCAGTTTTACCACCAGCCGTCGTGGTCCCCTGGCTGAAGAACTGCTGTTAGTAAGTCGTGCTGGTGTCTCTAAAGAAGGCAAGGCATTTTGTGGCAGGACTTCTCTACCCTTTGTCCATCCTTGCAGGAGAGACACTCTCTACACGAGTGATCTGATACGTTACTCCTTAGTAACTCTTCCTCCTGAGGTAACTGCAGTAACATGCTGATTCTTACAGATACTGCGAGAGTGCTACACATTGCAAAAAGTTGAAATAGTAAAATGACTCTGACTTGCAAAGCCCAAACTCCACAAGGTCTTAACTCTGTCTGTTTCTTGTTCAGATTTTGTATAATAGTCATACTCCATTTGTAGACCTAAAACTGCTTCAGGAGGAGAGCTGGTAACTCCCTGACTTGTACAGGGAGAAAAGAGCTTCTTGGTCTCCCATATCTCCACGGACACAGCAACTATTTAGGCAGGGTTGGCAAAGTATTACCAGCTCTTGGTGTTTAATCAGACAAATTTTTTTGATCCAGAGGAAGCTGCAGTGTTTTTTGAAAAGAACATGATTGATCCAAAAGATATTTCCTGTTCATACAGATACTCTGCATTATTTCTGCAAGTATTTTTCTGCTGAGTGCTGACTGGATCATTAGGATTAGACATCCAACTAGTGTCTTGTCAGACAGGTTGGTTATATATCAGAAAATATGACTCACCTGGTTTTTAAGCGTATTTTAAGATTAATTTGGAAGGGAGAGCTATAAAACACTTAAAAGGTAATGATTCTGTATTGAAAAGTGCTACAGAAATGTATTTTGGAGATACTAGCAAGTTTTAACCTTTTGTCAGTGCTGTTCATGGGAATATCAGTTCTTTTAGGGAAATTCTTTAGATACCTGAAAATAATAAAATTAAGGTATTCGTTCGGGGGGGGGTGGGGGGGGTGGAAGGAAGGTATTCTCATATTAGAGAGTAGTGTAATAGTATTTTGAGGTGCTCATGAAGTCATAGTAGATACAGATGAAAAACTCTTTGTGGACACAATTCTTGATGTACTTGACCTCCGCTCTTCCTTCCTACGTGGGTTTGTGTGCCCTTTAGTGGATAACGATTTAAAATTAAATTATTACCTGGATAGTACAAAGTTATATGACCATGTCAAAAAAAGAAGGAACTTTGATAACACCTGTGTCTCAGCTTAAATGTTATAATGCCGACAGAGAAGAAAAAATAAGAATTTTTTGAGTCTTTGCTAGAAAATGTTCAAGCTTTCTGAGAAACCAGTCTCAAAATAAAGGCCTGGTTTCTTTGTTACTTTGAACAAAGTAAGATGAAAGCATTTCTGCTGTTACCTGTGGAAGGGATTGTTCTAGCAAGGTCAAGGCTGTGTTTTGAAAGGGTGAAGCCTTGAAAGGAGGCTGAGTTGTTGTTTTTCTTTTTTTCTTTCAAAATATCCATATAGTTCAAGAAGACTCTCACTCTCCTGAGAAGGCTATAGAACCTCACTGTGATTAATATTCTTCCAGTTTACATGTCTGAGAAGAAAGCAGTTAGAGTGGAATCCTGCAGCTCTCGTTACCTGTTCCTTTCCAGTAGGGAATTTGGAGGTGTGGGCAAAAAGTCTGAAAATACTTGAAGAAAGCAAGTAATTGGTTCTTGTGCCTTTTGCACAGATTTCCTGCAGTTTACCCTGCTTTAGGTTTTTCCATACAACTTCCCCTTCTCTGATGGTGTGATTTATATGAAAGTCAAGTTGCTGCAGCCTCCAGTAGCTGTATTTAACTTTTCTGCTTTTTGAAAGGTGTTGACATTAATCTTACTACTTGTGCTCAAAGTCATCTTTTCTTTTCAGAATGGCTTCCTCCTCTCTCAGGGCTGAGGAAATGTGAAGAGGCAGAATTAATACAAAGTCAAAGGAGCTGTTCCGTGGATCTGCTGCTTCTCTGTTTTATTTCTGCCACGTTTTTTAACAGTTCTTGCTAGTTGAAAGTGACTTTGTCCCTCGTGATTCTGCTCTTGCTGAAACACAAAGCTGTCGAGGTCCCTACAGTCTGTACTAACCTCCCTTCCTGTTGTTTCTGCAGGGTTTTGATTAGCTTTGGTTGTGTCAACCTCATTGGGCCACTAAACCAGTACCACCCAGTTTGCATAGTCTCTGCTCACTTGGTTACCTTAACATGAAGAGAATCAACTCTGTGAATGAAATTGGGCTGATTTGCTTCAGTCCACTGAGACAGCAATAGCTACTGTATTCGAGATTTGCCTTATTCACTCTCTATTTTCTCCTAGCTGGGTGGAACCTACTGCACTTTGTGCAGCCTCCAGCCCTTGCCTCAATGTGCTCTTAAGCTCCTCTGCCTTTCTATCTTTCCTTTGAGCCTTAGCAGTCTAGGGAGGCTGCCAGTATGACTCCTGGCGGTTAATCCTGTAGTGCTTTTTCTAGTGCCTCGCTCTTAGCAGCAGTGAGGACATGTCAATGCCCGTTACCCAGGAATCTCTGTTGCGCAGATCTGTTTAAGAGGGTTGCACCTAACAGTCATTGATTTTTCCTGTTACTAATAGGAACGAACATTTCCATCCTTGATACAAGCACTTGGCAGGACCTCAATGTGATGCATAACGCAGGCAAAATCTAATCATTATTTAGATGTACCTGGACTAAGCGGGAACTAGCTAGACAACCAATACATTAAGGTTTCTGTAAGAAGTAAGAGTAGTATTTCCTTTTCCTTCTCCTTCACTTTTGCATGTTTATCATTTTTCCATTTCCATTGAAGGTGGAAAGAGGTTGGAAGCAAGGTAGCAACTGAAACATTGACTGTTTCTTAAGCAATGTTTTTTTTGTCTGGCGGAGACATCAAGACTTGCTTTCTAGAGATTTGGATAAGCTGAAAGCCAACTGAATAAATTATAGCACTATTAGCACGGGTTGGTTTTGATCTAGAAAGCAGAGAGGAAACTTGGAAGTGCAGTTAAACAAGGAATGGACTTATAAATGTTTTCATGCTTCTTAAAATCTCCACAGATTAAATGTCAGTGAAACTGAAAGTAGTCTTCCTACCTTTTTGTCCACAGCATCATTTTAAAGTTCTAAATAGTGACAAGTCAGTGCTCTGTCTTTTCCCAACTTTTTAATATTACTGCATCTACTTTACGGGTTCACATTGTATCAGTCAGTTTTCAAATCAGCTCCTTATCTTTCTTATCCTTTCATTTGAATTATTGAAGATATTATTTTTCTATTAATGAAGGTCATACCCTCAGGAAATAATAAGCCTATCTCTCTGTGGACGTAAGATACTATCTGGCTCTAAAAAGGAGTCTTAAACCAAGAAGTGTTACCTTAGAAAATGATACTGTTATAAAAGGAGTCATGAATCTATTACTCTTAATACTTTACTTTGAAGTTGAAGTCTGCTTTGAATTCTTAAGCTAACAAGTCAATTTTCCAGAAATGCATGTAGAAATGCATCTTATCACCGTAACAAAGTTAAATAAATTCATTGACACAAAGAATAATTGCTTGACTTGTATCAGTCAAACTTTTGCTGTGAAGGAGTGTACAGGTATCACATGCTCTGTAGAATATAGACATATGTACGACTGAGCTTGGAATTATTACAACTGCTGTAGTGGAGGCACATCAAAACAATAGGAAGGTGAATCACGGTATTGTACTTGGATGATTAAAGCTGTCCACAAAACAGGGTGTAGCTGAACTAGAAGAACATAGCCTGCAGGAGCAAAAACATTTGGCAAAAAGCAAGCTTGGAAAATTAAGAATTTATAGTAGTCTTCAGAGTCTTCCATAAAAGGAGGCTGTAGGCTTTCAGCCTCAGCCCCCCTTGTGAGATTTTAGACCGTCATCAAAGGGTGTGTGAAGAGGTTGAAAAGTTGGAGCGTTATCTGTAAAATGAATATATCTTTGTAAATACCTTCTACATGACCTGCAGTGTGTGAAGTGTGGATTTGGCTGGAAGGCGAGGTTGGCAGGTCCCGTATTGCATCGCACAGCATGTAGCGTTTTGCATAGAGCATAATGAGCCTTTCTTACTGGAGATGGTTGAAGTGTGGTGAGCCTTTGTCTTGTGCGTATGGCTGAGGTGGTCTGCAAACCACGTTTGGAACCCTGGGGGCCAAAAGTAAGGTGTGTTATTTCCAGTGTGCCTCTGAAATGAGTGTACTTTTTGCTTTCACTAGGAGAATGGGTGTAACACAAATGCATTGCTTGCTATTTCGCAAAAGGGTTTTATCTGTTTCCATCTGAAACAGCATTTAACAGCTCTCGTAAGATTCATATGATCATTTTCAGAACGGAGAAGTGGTAGTGCATTTTTAACCTAATGAAGTAGTTTTGATTTAAACTGGAACCTGGCTGTGAAATCTTCTGCTGCAAAGGGTACTTGGCTTTTTGCTGTGACTTGAAAAGGTGTAAGGTGTAAGCCTAAGAAATACATAGAGAAAAGATGTTAATAGTGTGGTGAAGGACAGAAGCTTTCAAACCACTCCTGTTACAAAGATGAAGTAAGTTGCCAATGTCAAATCCTTAGCCTACTTTTACCACAGAAATCCAAGAAATACTCTTTAAACTTCAAAGAGGTTTTAAAATTGTCTGTTGGTGACCATAAACAGAACACTTTAGATGGTCTCTTCAAGGTAGTGATTATATGGTTTGCTCTGTAGTACTTTTAACAACTTTAATCTCTGTGAATCTATAATCCTGTTACGATTAAACCGAACTCTGACTAGATAGTTAGAGTGAGCTCCAAACTGTGGTTTAATTGAGTAGCTCTTGGTGGTACAATTTCCATGTGAATGGATTGGTCTGGGAGTGTGTGGAGTGTTGAGAACCCTCAGCAGGATCTTTGGTAGCTGGGGGCCACCTGTACCTCAAGTAATCTGCAGAAAATCACCTCAGAGTTTTTGCAAAGACTGCTCTTCTGAGACTGTACCAACTGGGGTCTGGGTCAAAACATCGTTTAACGTCGCAGAGCAAATTTTCCATTAAAGGTAAAATATGTTTGCAGACCCTCCAGAGTGCTGAGAGTTGCAGGATAGGTTAAGTCCTGAAATGAACATGCCTGGTAAAATTAGAGCAAACAATATTTGTTCTGTTTTGTCCCTTTTATAGGGTTCATTTATCATAGACATGCATTTCACACTATTTCCCTTACATAAATCATAGACTGGTTTGGGTTGGAAGAGACCTTTAAAGCTCATCTGGTCAAATCCCCCTGCCCTGAGCAGGGACATCTGTAATTGGAGCAGGTTACTCAGAGCCCCGTCCACGTTATTTTGTGTCAGGCTAAACACTGGCATTACCATCTTGCCTGTGTGAAGAAAGCCTTGCCCCAAGTCATAGGGCAAGCCAACAGCAGGGTTGGATGGTGACTCCTAGTTCTCTTCTCTAACCACCGGATGCAAACAGACATTACAGCCAGGAAACTCAAAATATCACTTTATAGAACAATCATGGGTCTTTGCTTCTTTGAACTTGCACCATAGTTGGTAGTGCTTTGTGTGCCCTAAGGCTCTTCTATAAATGAGACAACTTGTACAGTCTGCTTTTGGACACCTGGAAGTGTTGAACCTCTAACCAGTAAGGCACAAAACTGTAGGAAGTAGATGATGGCTATTTAAAGACTCTCCTTTCAACTATGTTTTCTTCGATATGCTAGCATGATACTGTGAAGTTTCCAAAGTATCTGGTTGATTTTTATCTTTCAGCTTCACACAGTCCAACTAAGTTCTACACGTGTTTCAGAGAGGAGTGGCAAGGATTAAAAAACCAGCTAGTTAGTCTCAAGTACAGGCTGACAGTGGTAGGGTAGAATTAATTAATGTTTATATCAGATCTCCAGTGCTACTGTAATTTTTCAACTCTATTCAAGGATACTTTATGAACTGCAAACCAAAATGTTTTCCAAGTATTTTGAATAGAAGTAAGCTAATGCTATTAAAAAAAAAATACTATGATTTTGCCTGATTTGTGGTTTGTGGCTTGTTTTCAAACATAAATCTGATTCATAAAACAATAGATATTGAGCAAATTTCAGCAAACAGATGATTTTTTTTCATTTTAAAATGCAGTAATAGAAATTTAATAATTTTCATTCTGCTATTAGGAGAATTGTTCTGCAGCTGCCTAGAGCTCTCCAGATCAATTTCCTCTTTTTCTTACCTCTCAGCTGGTGAATGAAAGGAAAAGGAAAGTGGGATTTTTTTTCTTGGTTCTTTCGGATTTTTTACTTATTTTATTAAGCTGATGTCCAGACCTGGAATGATTGTTTTACAGACTGTCAGCATAGTCACCTTTGTACAGCGATACTGGTTACAGATTTCATCTGGATTATATCATACTACTGTATTTACCAGAAGTTAATTTTACTGAGGTAGTTACATGTTTTACATACATAATAGCAAGTGTTCTCTGCATGTAAGAATAACTAGGCAAAATACTTACAGCATCCTTTTCATCAAGATGTGTGCTTGTAATTTCCATTAAAGAAATTCCAAGGAGAAAGCGATTTCCCTCCTCTTCATTCCGGTATTGTGAGCTCACTCGGAGGAGGGCAGAGGGGGTACCAGGTTTCCTGCCTAAATTCCTTTGCCAGAGGAATGTGCAGTGAGGCACAGGTACAGGCTAGCTCCATGACATACTTGTTTAGAGGGGCCCTTCTGCAGCCCGGCACCTTACAGAGCTCAGATTTATGATACTGCTTTATCTGCATGCTTTTGTGTTTTGTTTTGGTTGGGTCGTTTGGTGTTTTGTTTTTTGTTGTTTTTTTTTTTAAAAAAAAAGATGATGACGACAGCGGGATTAATCTTTATGAAGAATATTGTTGAGTTTTTAATTTATTTCTTCTTTTTTCATTCCTCTTTCATAGATGAGCAGTAAAAGTGTATTGTAAGGCCCTTGAAAGTTGTGTATGTAAGAGTAAGGAAGGTAGAGACAAAAACCGCGCACTCTGCTGTCAGATGTGATCTGTGCTATTGTATGTAACTGAGGTCAGCCTGCACCTTAAGTAATATATCATCTGGGGCTTTGTTGAACTGATTATACCCAGTTTCTTTTGGAACTTTATTAGCGTCTGGCTTGAGTTATCCTTATTTCCCTCATGTGTTGCCTGTCAGCAGCCTTGTGTACCTGAACATCTAGCTGTTACCTCACGCTGCATCAAAGTAACACTCCTATCAACTTGTAGCTTGAAAAAGCTGCAGAAAAGAACTACAACGCTCCTGTTAAGTAAGTTCATCATAAAACTACTATGGGAATGTAATTCAAATTCTGTTTGAAACTCGGTTCTGTCTGTAAGATGAAGACACTACAATTCATTCAATTACTTAGCAGAGTTCTGTAATTTACTGTACTTGCTCAGTTTATATCCACCACAGCTTCTGCTCTTTAAGTCTAAAATCACTAATCCTGAGGTGATCCTATCAAGTAACTGTAGCAGGATATTGACTTCTCCCAGATATTTTGTGGTTAGGGCAGGAAACCAGTATTTTGCAGATAAAACAGGAGTTGATTGTAGCATAAGGAATAAGGAAACCTGGATTCTATTTTCGGTGTAGCTTGGTGAATGACTTCATGTAACTTTCTTAAATGCTCCACGTCATGTCTGTAGCTCTCCACCGTAGTCAAGCATGTGATTTGTATGGCTATTTAACAAGGAAGGGAAATATATATTTAATTTTTCTTTCAAGTCACTGTAGTAGAGCGAGCTGCTCCAAAAGGGGAAGGTGTGCATTAAGACAGGTAACTGTTGGTAACATTGAAAAAAAATTTAAGGGGGGAAGTTGTATATGTGCTTATTTGTGTTTTCTTCAAGTTTCATGTGACATTACAAGTGTTTTGCTGTCTTGATTTTCATGAGTAATCTACCAGCTGTTCTAGTATGTATGAATAGAGAATCATAATAATAACAGAAAACCCCATGTAGTTTGTAAAAATTGATCCAACTGCAACTTTGAGTTTTCATTTCACAAAACTAAAGAATTTACCTAAATCTTTTGTTTTTCTTTACATACATTCCACTGAGGTCCCATGAGGCTGGTTAGAAAATAAGATTACAATAAAAATCTGGGCTGTACCAAACAAATAGCATTTGTGTAAAGCAACAAAACAAAGTTAATGTTACTTCTGTTTAGTCAAGTTGTAAAGGCATAATGTAAATAAACCCTTAAATACTAAAGTATATATAGCCTAGGGATACAGGTGATTTCAGATTTTTTTTCTTTACAAGAGATTGGGGTTTAGCACAGAGGAATTTCATGAGTCTTAATTGTACTAGCCTTGGAATGCTATCGCTTTAACAGTAGTATATGCTTTGTTATTATTATTATTTTAAAAAATCATACCTATCTGTAGCAGCCCTGCAGAATTTCTAGTTTTGATTTTTATTGCAAAGATTTTTTATTTCTTTAAATCTTCACATGATTCCAACATCTGTAAGATAAGAACATCCACTCCTATTTAAAATAAAATCTTGGTTCCTGACTCTAAATCTTAGACAAAAATTGAGGAACCAGGAGAAACCACAGTGATCCTAAAAGTATTAATTTTTCTTCCATAGCTTTTAAGTCAGGTGCTTGACTATAAGAGCCTGTTACTTAACATTTGGCTGTTTGACTTAAGCAGCATTGAGGAAGTTAGGAGGTTTCCTTGAAGCTGGGTTATCTCAGACTTGTCAGCTGTGAGGGTTTGTGCATCTTTGTACGAAGCAATTGGCACCCGGTGCTGTTGGAGTCAGGTTCTCTGACAAGCTGGTTGGAGGCGCATTTAGGTAGGACTGGATCGAAGAGCAGGGAAAATATAAATCATAATTTTCTGGCCTGTGGCATTTGTTATGTCACTTCATGTTTGATTCGCCTTGGACACAGTTAAGTGTTTGAAACAAAGTTCAGCTTTTAAAAGACTATTGTTTGTGCTCTTTCTAAAATTTTTTCCTTTTTTTTTAATTTCTGTGGTTTTGGATGAGC
This sequence comes from Baryphthengus martii, assembly GCA_013396935.1. Lineage (NCBI taxonomy): Eukaryota > Metazoa > Chordata > Aves > Coraciiformes > Momotidae > Baryphthengus > Baryphthengus martii. The sequence goes on from VWZK01004506.1 coordinate 561,778, forward strand.
TGGAGTTTGTGGGAGGAGAAAGGCTGTTAAGTGGAGTGAGAAACTCCAACAAAGGAGCCTCCAGTGCAGGTGCCAGGAATCGTGTTTACTGTGGCCGTTACCTGACTGGAGTCTGTGCCTGTGCCCAGTGTCTGAGGCACGTGGATGGAGGGGAAGAAGGAAGGCAGCTTTTACTGGTGGCTCCTCAGCAAACCTCTGTAAGGTCCCTTTTTACAGTTTAATATATAACTCGGTACAAATTTTTACACCTCTGACCCAGCAAATGCAAGGTGGTTTGTTCAATCTGAGACAGGGAATATTTCTGTAGCTGGTTTAAATCCAAATAAATTAGACAATTTATACCTTAAGATAACTTATCTAACTGAATAAATTAGGTAACTTCCTAGCCCTTCCTTTATTTCTCATGTGTGCCACTGCAAGCCCATTTGCTTTAAAAGTATTCAATGTAAATAAAATATGTTCTTTTCAGTTGCTTTCAGTTCTATTTGTTAGCAAAGCTCTTAAAATCTAAATTTGTTTGGCAAAAAAAGTAATTTGAAACCTTTCTTATGTCAGTACATTTGACCGAAAATCGATATTAATTAATTTAGCTTTGTTTGCCAAGTGCCTGTGGTGTTTGATCTGCCGTTGTTAGGGCATCTTTGCAAAATCTGAAATGAAATATTTTCTTTTGAGGTCGCAGCTCATAGATAAGTGAACATTCATGTAACCTTTTGTTTGGTTTTCTATAGAATTTAATTTACAAACTTTGCTGGAAAATAACCTTTTGCCCTTATTAATGTGTTCTGTACCACAAAGGAATCTGCAGGATGTCAGGGTGTACAATGTACAACCCGTGCTCTTCAGTTTGAAGTTGCTTTTTGCCTCTGGGCCAGGGGGTTTTAGGAAGTTACTGTTTGGGTCAATTCATAGGTTTAACTTTTGGTTCTGTTTCTATTTATCCTACTATAACTGTAGGTCTTGTACCTGTTACAGCAAAAGTTAGTCTGTGATGAATGTGGGAGTATAGATAGCTGTGAATATTTTTCTTGTGGTGAAAGGAAGGACATGTAACACTTATCAGAAGTTCAGAGCGTGCAATTGTATTTGGATTTTACATTTCAAAAATACTCTTCAGAAGTACTTTGTTAAAAATCTGTGAGCTTTAAGTATCTCCATGCACACATAAAGGAGTATGTTTTTCTGAAAGATCACTGTGAAGTTGTGAGCTTTCGCACATTTTTACTACTTCTGTAATGCTCACACCTGTGAACCCAGGTTGCCAAAGCTGACCCTCCTGCACTCTCATGCATGAGAAGTCAGAATTGAAATCCAATCCCTACTCCAAAGGGTTGCAACCTCCCAGATACATGCAAAACCTAAAGAAATCGTGGGAAAATATTGCTCAGTAAGGGGCAGTCTCATCACACCGACCGTAGAATTGCACTGCCGCTGGTTAAGAAACTAAGTACATGCAGCTTTCGCTGGTATTCATTCTGTTTAATGATGGCAGCTCCTCCGCCTCTTAAAACATAAAGAATATCTGAGCTAAATATTTTTACTGCATATAGATGTGGAGATTCAAGCCTGATTTTAATTTATAATCACTTATTGCATTAGGAAGGTGTAGGTAATTATCTAGCTGAGGAAACTCTCGGAATCAGTTGTTGTTTCTCCAAAAACTGTTCTTCCTCTTCAGTCTTGCAACCAAGTAGTGGCAGGATGGTGAGCTCAGAGCACAGCTGTGCTTTGTGCTGCTGGCATGTAAATAGAGACCATAAAAAAGGAACCTTTCTGCAACAGTATTTTATTAAGCTGATTGTTGATGTGATAGCTCAGATCATAAATCTTTTGAATTGATGATCAGTGATCCAAAGGATCATTCTCTTCCTTGCAACAACAAAGGTGTTGCTCTTCCAGAAAACATCAAATTATTTCATATACTAAGGAAAAATCTGCCCCTGTACAGCCAAAAAAATACAGGAAACCCAGTCAAGCCAGAAAATACATCTCGGTGTTCACTCGAAACAATACACATGCCTCTTACAACTAGAGAAATTAATCAGGGTTGTAATCCTTGGGTAAGATTAACATTAGAGCAGCCAAGGCTATTATACTTGATTCAAGTAAAAATGCATGTGGGTGTATGTTTATGTACAGCTATTGCTTAGTTTCGACCTCTTGGAAATCTCAAAGGGCTGTAACAGCAGGTGGAAAGAGTTTTCAGGGTCGATTTGGCATCCTATCCAGATTAGTTATTCAGTATCTCTCACTCACTTTTTCGATCTCTGGAAGAACGCTAAAGGAGGAGAGGATATTATGCCAGTCTAGTTTTAAGCTAATTTATGCATTTAACTGAGGTGTGACCATTAATAACCTGAGTGCTTTTATGGCCAAAGAAGGATGAGAAGAGGGTAATTGGAAGCATCAAGGTCAGATGACTGAGACAGACAATGTAAACGCTCACCTCTGACACAAAGATGGTACACACTATGAAATGCTTTCTTGTAACCAGGCATATGGATGGGCAGTACAGGGGATCAACAGAAAGGGCAGCAAGGATGGTAAATGCCACAGCTATTTGTTTATTCTTTCTTTGCAACGATACTCGGGCATCTCGAAAGGATTTCATCCATGTAAACAATTTCTGTAGGTCTTATTGCAGAGTGTGCAACCTGCTGTATTCCCTCGCTCTGGGGAAATGAGAGTTATGCAGGTAGCAAAACCCAATACAGCCATTTTCAGACAATAAAGAAAATAGATGAAGCAAGTCTCATGTCACTGGGGAGTCCAGTGTGTTAGACTCCTGCAGCTTCAGTGGTACCAACAAACTTTGCACAGCACCTTTGAATAGCTGCAAGAATATACGGTTTTCTCTGAAGCAGTAAGGAATTTTAAGAAAGCCAAATATAATTGTTTGCCTTGGAATATGACCAGGATGCAATGCCTAATAACTCCAATATCTCTGCTTTCCTAATGGCCACCAGATGCCAGGATCTCTGGCTTTTATCTCATCTGACAGAAAGGCTAAGTCATCAGAACCCCTGATAGCTCAGGGTAGACTGAGATATGAATGCTTCCTGTGAATTCCCAGCCCTGCCTGTTCTATCATTCATGTTTCTGGTGAAGCTTCTTGTGACAACATGGTTGTGCTGAGGTGGGGGTTTTTGACAGCGTTAGGTGCAAAAGGTTGCAACTTTCCTGTGAGATACACATTCCTTCATGCCAAGGCAAGGGTTATGGTGATTATTGTCATAACAGTAACAAAATATATCTAAACATGTTTCTCTAAAGTATTGTAAAAATATTTGATCTCTCCCTCAGGAATAACTTAATGGTCAGTCTTAAAATGAGGGTTTGTGCTCAGTGGTGAAATCGGAAGTGGTTTTTCATCCAGAATCAAATAGAAACAAACTTGCTGCTTGTAATTTTGAGGGGGGATATAGTGGATGACCCTTCACTACTAGTTCTCTTCTTTCCATGAGCCTTCTCTTTTGCCTCCTTTTTTTTTTACATTTTTTTTTACCATCGTGTTTTTTGCCATTAAGAAAACAATCAAATACTTGACTACGTGCAAGAAAATAAGTGTTTCATGGAAAGTTTTCTTCAAAAGTCTTCCTTCTGAGATATTTTGCAAATCTATGTGTATTTGTTATTGTTGTTCCTTCAGCGTGAGTGATTCTGTGACAATATTGCATGACACCTTCACTCAGGAACTTGAGGAATGATAGGCTGTAAAACATTCTTCCAGACTTTTAGTCAGTAAGGACATTTTGATGCTTTAATACTCCAAAATGTGTTAATTTTCCTAGTCTCTTAAGTTCACCAGTGATTATATTACATTACATGCTAGGAAGAGAATTGAAACAATCGTATTTGTGAATTGGAACATATGTAACATTTCTTTAATACAGGCATTTCTCAGAAAGAGAACCATAGTGCTTTGCTTTACTATATTTCTTCAGCTATCTAGATATGTGTGAAATACATAACCAGACATGTTTTGGACGCATCGAATAACTTTTATCACGTTATATTTGTTAAGTAATGTTGTGCTGGCTATGACCAACTACTTTTTACTATGAAGAAAACCAAATCTTTTCTTCTGAACTTTCCTTCCCTTTTATTGTGGCCAGAAATGTAAGTCTTGCAGCCTCTGAAATTTTGGACGCTATCTAGTGTTCAAAGGGAGGATGAACAGCAATGGTGCAATAATGAGTCTGGGAAGAGTCATCATACCACCTGCTGCACTGCAGGATATAGCCCTCCAGCTCCTGCACCCTGGAAGTGCAGTGAACAATTCACACTAACTCAGACCAGAAGTAGAAAGAGGAACCTTTTCATCATGGTCCTTCTCTTTCAGACAAACCTTGGGAAAAGTTTCCTGATCCTGTATGTATGAGTACTGGGCAGCCTCTGTTCCTCTTTTAGAAAAGTGTCAGAGTTCAGCAGTAGCTCCGAACTAGAGCAGCAAGGTTTCTAGTGGCCCTACTTATAGGGGGAAAGTGGGGAGGCAGATTGCTTAGGAAATACATCTACTTAACCTGGAGGAAGAATGATAAAAGATAAACTTAACTGTGCAGGTCTGAAGTACACAAGAAAAGTCTATGTCCTGGGGAGTGCTGTGAGAACCATCCAGCACTTGAGTGGTGTTTGAGAGTAAGGTTGAATTTGCAGTGAATGAACATGAGCGAGGCTAACTTTACAGGGGATGTATGGAGAGGTGCAGTATCTGCTGATGGGTATGGGAGAGCTATTTTGCTTAGTTTTACTAGAAGTGTCAGTACTGTACTTTAGCAAGAAAATCTTTAATCCTCGAAGATTTACCGACACATTTGATACACCTTAGAAATCTGTGGAAGAGCTGTGAGCTGACTGAATTTTTCTTTTGCGATTCCACCTCCCCCCCACTTCCCTCTCTCCAGCTAAATTCCAGCCTTCATCTGCCCTTCCACTGAAAGCTTAAAAACCTTTATTCCTTCTGTGTGACCTTTGCCCTCTCTCTAAGCAAGTGCTAGAAAGGGAGAGCCAGGGCAGGGGCCAGAAGTCCTGTCTGTCTTCTCCCAGCAGCAAGAGTTCTTCCTGACCAAGGGCAAATCCAGTAAGAACATCAAGATGCATGCTGGAGCAATTCCAGCATATGTTAAAGCTTTGGCACTTGGATGTCATCTAAACATTGGTATCAAAATATTATTGCCATTATTGAGCTCTTTTTAGTCCCGTACAATTACTTTTTTTCTTGATATCCAAGTACAGGGTGGGTATTTTTTGGAAGCAAAGTACTAAAAGGAGAGAAACACTTCCATTTTCAATAGTTCCATCAAGAAGACAGTAGCACTGTGGTCACTGTGTAATTATTCATGCAGCTTTTATGTCTCTAACCTGACATGAAAATGCCTTAGACCATGTAGACTACATTTGTACTCAAAGGAATCTGCCAAAATCAAGACCTACATATTCTCTCTTCCAAACTGTAATTTATTTTTTTTCTTTTTGAAATGATCTCTTTATCCTTTTCATTCTGACCCTTAAAGGGGAAATGAAGTGGGAGCTGCAGCTCTTTAACAATACTTCTGGAGTCAAAACCTTTGAGGTTGATAGTTTTATATCCAGTTAGGTCTTATGGATCCAGCTCAGTAAAGACATAGATGGATGGTCAAGATAGTACAGAATGAGTAAAGAAATGTGTTTCGTCGATTCAAAATTCTGGTTTAAACAACATGAGAAATGGGTATTTGCTTAAATATCTGGAATATTCACGGAAAATCTTGTTCCAAGTTAATACATGTGTCTCCTGCACAGCAGAGAGATGGATTTTAGTCAGAAGTACAAGCTAGTGAAGGTATGTGAAAAGTTGAATATTCTTTGTATTCTGGCTCTTACTCTTTCAGCATGTACCAGTTTTTATAAAACAAAAAGGCAAGGAAGGAATAGTTGACAGTGAGCTGACAGTGTCTGAGCTGTGAGGTGACTACCTCTGTCTATTTTGGGGTTTTGCTGACCTATGCTAATGCCAGGCTCATACATTTGCTATGTTATTTAGATCTGTTAAGAGATAAATTTATCTCTACTTGTAGTTTCTAAATTTAAAGGGGCTAGATATAGCTTTGAGAAGTTGCTCAGATGAAAAAAAGAGTTGAGTCTCTGAGGTGCTGAGAGATTGTTTGGCCTTGAATAGTTTTAAATGACCCGTTACATCATGGTAACATGTTTTGTAAGGAGAAGAGCTATGGTCCTGTATCAAAAACCATGGAGAACATTCCTTTCTGCTATATGCTGGACAGTATCAGTACTGTACCTTAAAGTGCCAAGATATGTAAGGATACTCTAATTAATTTTAAGTGTTCTATTCTGAGCATGCCAGTGTCAAACAAGTCAAAACAAACATGAGGCTGAAGTAGCAAAAATGAGCCAAAATTATTCTTGGTTGCATTGACTTCGAAGTCTCTGCTTGCATCTGTTGTGAATTTGGATCCAAGACTTCATGCAAATATATATCTTTCTTAGAGAGAAAAGGAGGGTGGGTGACGTGTGTGTATTTTCTCTCTTGCTCACCTTCTCCAACTCTCTTGAGTTTTCAAAAATGTAGTATCTAATATTTAACTGAATGTTGGAGAGAACATAAAATATTCATACAAGATTGTGTGGAAGTGATTGGCCAGTAAGACTCTTCAGCTGTCCTAGTGAAATCAGAGTTAAATCCGTATGTGGTGAGTAGCTCTAAATACATTGATGTTTACGATACGCATTGATACTTTGTGGTGTTATGGACAAATTTTGCTCCCTATATTTTGCTTCATATGCTGAGTGAAGACAGAAAGAATGTGGAAGGGAGGAGCACCAGTTCTTCAGCAGTGGCAGGGAAGTGGGAACCTGTGTATGTTACCTTGGCTAGCAGAAATGTTTGAGTTTGATTATTCCTAGAAGAAATGCTATTTTCAGTGTGAAGGAATTGTATTTAAAAGATCCTGAGTGGAAAGTAGGTTATGTTTATAAAGATCTAAAGTCATCACATTTCATCTGCTGGTATGTAATCATTCTATCTATGGTCAACGAGACCTTGAAGTTTAAAAGGCAGCATAACAGGCAAATGCTCAGGCTGACTTCAACTACTTGATTTCTTCTGCTGCATTCAAGCCGGGTAGAAGTCACAGAACATCCAGTTCTTCCCATAGTCCAGCCATTGAGCTGAATGGGGAGATTTTATGATTTAAGAGGCCTTGGAGTGTCTTCACTGTTTAAAATGTCAGTGTTTGTAAAACTATCCTTGAGCTGTCTTCTTTAAACATGCTGTTCAATTCCTCACCGGAGAAACAAAAAGCAATGCTAACAGATATCCCTGACAGAATTCTGTTTGCTTTGCTTTAACAGTGACCATATATTTGGTTAAGGCAGAATTGGCCTAATGAAAATGTGGGTGGGTGGAAAGTGAATAATAACCTTATTCTATGAATGAATGTAAATTACTGTAGTGTGGTGTCTTTAGATGATAGCCTTCCAGATGTGTTCTTATCCTTGTTTGCATCTCGTCGGTTCCTGTTTTCTGAAAACAGTTGTTTGCTTCTCATTGCTGACATAAAAAGAGTCTTTGAAGATGGTCTACTGTGGGAGAAACAGCCTTGAGTCATAATGAAAGTGCCAAGCTGGAATCCAAAAAGGCAGAGTTTTGATTGTGGAAGTGCTGTGTGACCATGAGTCATTTTCCGAACTCCCCTCTGCATTTCTTTCTGCAGCTGTCAATGGGAATAGTGATAGAGATGATGAAAAGCTGTTGGCTAACATTGATGAAGTATATAGTATTTCCAACATATTTTAGTCTCTAAGTATCCGCAGATGCTATGTATGGAGAAATGTTCTGCCAGGAAAACAAGTTTAGAACTTCTAACTGTGCTTATACTGATATATAAGTTGTCCTCAAGTCCTATGTTGCATCTGCATGTTGATTTTATGCTGGCGGTCTCTTAATTTCTGTAATACTATTTCTGCTCTCTTCCTAAAATCAACCGTTAGAAAAGGCATTTGCAGAGGAGAGGAAGGAATCCAGCTGGGTAAATTACCTAAAATATTTTTGTGGAAGCTCACAAGAAATCTGGGATGGTAGATTCTCTGCTGAACGACAGTCGCCTTCTGACATTAGTGGTAGTCTGTCACTTTTGAAGTGATTCGAAATCAGAATTAGAACTTGTATTTCTTTCTCCCTGCTGTCCACTTTTAAGCCAGTTGCCTTTTGCTAGTTCGTTGCTTCTCTGTTTAGTGAAGTGAATTATTTACTAGCCTTCAGATGACAAGGAACTGGAATCTCTTGGCTACCTCCTAAGGAAAGACATCTGAGACGCGTCTGCCGGGTGTACTGGGTACCTTCATCCTAGCTGGAGCTGAATTGGGTGAGGTCCTCTTGAAATCGTAACTGTTGACACAAATGGCCCTGTGCTTTATAATATTGAGCTGCTTCAATGATGATGACTTAGTTTACATGTTCACATGTACATAAATAGTAAAATTTCATTCAATTTGTTTTTTTAAGTGCCATTTGAACCTGGCAATTCAGTCAGTTTTCAGTGTATCTCGCTGTGTGCTTGTCTAGACTATGCTGCTTCAGTGTTTCTATGAGAATGTTAAAAGACAGTGTTGGATGCCTCACTAAAGTCAAGATAAACAACATCCACTCTTCTTCATCCATCGAGCCTATCTCATCATAGAAGGAAATCAGGCTAAATTATCCTGACAACCCTTTCACAAATCTGTTCTGACTGCTTCTGATTATATTCTTGTCCTCCATGTGTTTGGAATTGGTTTCCAGAAGGATTTGCTCTACTAGTGTCCCAGGGACTGAGATGTGACTGACTTAGTTTCCCAGATGCTCCTTCTTGCCTTCCTTGAAGATAGACGAGATGTTTGATTTCTTCCAAACCTCAGGAACCTCTCCTTGTTGAGTGGGAGATGTCCCTGCCCATGGCAGGGTGGTTGGAACTAGGTGATCTTCAAGGTCCCTTCCAACCCAAACCATTCTATGACGACTGCGACTTTTCAGAGATAATCAAGAGTAGCCACGTAACATCAGCCAGCTCCCTTGGAGTGTATGGATGCATTTGTCAGTTCCTATGAACTTGGGTATATCCCTTTTGTTCAATGTTCCCTATCGAGCAAGGAGAAGTCTGACAGATTGTAACCAGTATCTAAATGATACTGGATCCACAAGCAGGTTAAGATTCAGTAGGGGGCTAAATTGTTGGCTTTGTAAATGTGCTTGCGAAAGGAAAGAACATTGCTATTGTGAATTAGTTTATAAAAAGACCTAATGTGACCTTTAAAACATCTGCTTATGAAGACAGGGTGTTAAGCAGGACTATAGGTCAGAGCACTTTGTTCTTAAAATGACATTTTTGGAACTTTCATTACAAGAACTGGCTGTTCCTTGCTCTGAGAGAGGCCTTCACAAAACTGTACTGACATGTTAAATTCCTCTCCCATACTGCTGCTTCTCTGGGCTGCTGTGCTCCTGCCATATGCACAGTCAGAAGGATTATTTGCTTATAGGTTTGACAATAACAGGAAAGTATTTGAATGGTGAAAGTTTACTAGTGCTGTACAAAAGTGTTTAGTCTTGGCTTAACTTCCGACAGCTGAGGCAAGGAAGTTTATCAGTCTCAATGTAATTATTTACTGTCTCATGATGGTGATTTTGATGGTCTAGTAGCTAATGCATTGCTGGGAAAAGTGCTCTTCCACCATATGTAGTCTTTATATTATAAAGCTTCTGTATAGGAAAGAGCAGCATATGCAGTGCGACGTTTCCAGTCTTGGAAGACCACTGGTAGTTCCTCCACCACAGTTTAGTGTTGAGAGAGCAGTAGGTCGGTGCATGTGTACTCAGGGAGTGCTGCCCTGCAGAGCGTGGTGGTGCTGAGCCCCGGCAGACCTGCTGCGAGGGTAGCACAGCAACTCCCTCCTGTTGTTTTGTGTGTCAGCTCCACTCACGGCTCCCTTCTCTGCATAGCTTTTGGTGGGGCCTGAAGTGAAATGTAAGATCTTTCATAGTATGGGAAGAAAGTATCCCTAAGTAGGGTTAAAAATACCTGTTCCTAAGAGCTGAATAGCTGTGGACCTTTGCAGTGCTTGGGCAGGAGATGACTTGGAGGAAATCTCAAGCGCTAGGGAGCAGCAGTGTAAGAAGTACAAGAGATGGAAGATTATATTTATTTCACAATCACTAAAGAGAGAGAAAAAGGAAACGGGGAGCAGAGTGAATAAAGGAGGTCTTTCCTATAATGAAGTATGTTTGTGGAGGTCTGTCTTTGAAATCCATAGGTCCTCTCTTGCTGCTGGTAAGCATGAATATACCCACAAAAAGACATTTAAATATTGTTCACGGCTGTTTCCTATGCATAGCTTTAAAAAGTGGGTTATATGGAAATTTTTATGGTAGTTTAATATATATATATAGTTTTGTATAGATAAATATAAAAGTACAATTTCTGGTGAATGCACAAGGTTCTTTGTCCAAATATCAACTTAAGGTTGAGCACACAGTATAAAATACTTCTTCAAGACACAGCCTATACTTCGTCACCGAATAAAATGGCATTTGGACTTGCCTGAGAAGGACATTTTGATAACAAGCTCAATCTTGCCTCTGTTGGAGTCAGCCAGAAGTTTCCATTGACTTCACTGAATGCAGGATTCACAAGTACTTGCAAATCATTAGTGAGGTCAGATTCTTTGCCCCTCATGCCAGAGCACCCAGTGAAGAAAAAGACTAATCCTGCCAAGAGCTGAGCCCATCAAAGCGAGGGAACTAAATACAACTGAATACTTAAGTTCAAACCTTGTATCCCCTGTCTTCTGTGAAGTGCAGTCTTATATTGCGCTTAATCTGACCTAAGTGTGGCTTACCCTATGTCCCGAGCATGGTTTCCTGCCTTCCTTATGTTTGATCAATTGATTGCTGGGTGAGTTGAATCAGTTTATTGTTCTGACAGAAAACTAATGCCTACTGACAATCTGACCTGCTGTTGCCGGCAGACTCGTGCAGTTGCCAGCTCTGAGGAGGTGGGAATGGGGAGTCTCAATAAAGAGGGAGAGGAACCTATAGCAGTGGAGAGTTGGGGCAACAGTCTGCAGTCCTGTGGAATTAATGTGTAACTAAGGATAGTTGTATGAGTAAAAGCTATCAAATCCTCAATCTAGCCTATTCAGGTACTAGAAGTTTGCTCAAACTTCTGTTGACTAGGCAGAGTGAAGGGACCAAGTCTGCTGGAATTGTGGCAGTGAAGACAGTCGATGTAGTTGCAGCAGTTGTGTTTTGTCCCTTATATTTAAGGCTTCACATAGAACCCGTCTCTACTTTCATCAGGCTGAGACAAGCCTAAGTGTACGTGCTATTTTCTTCAATGAAAGTTTTGTAGCTGTTTAAACACCTTTCTAAGCAATCTACTAAAAATATTCCATCCTTTCAAAAATCTTTTTATTCACGTTGTTGCTTAAATTTCAGATACAGGAAGGAAGGATTATATAAGCAATGCATATTGATGTAGTTTGGCTGGGAGAGATGGAAAGAATAGTTCAAGGTACATTCATACTTTACTTTTTTGTGTTTGTGGTTTGTTTTTTTGTTTTTTTTTAAAATGATACCAACTTTCCAGTCACTTCATGTCAGGACAAATGTATGATGCTTTCGATGAAGACTATTAATAATTTTCCTAAAGCAAATGAGTAACATGCAGAAAGTTTAATCTCAGAGTACTGTACAAACAAAGAGGGCCTCTCAAACAAACATGCTTTGTCAGTCTAGTGCTGCTGAAACCAGATCGTGCTGCCTGTCTTTGTCTCATATGTGACACTGTGGCAGCAGCACCCAAGAGATGTGTGGTGGAGGTTCTGCTTAGCAGAATGCTTCCAGGGACTGAAGAACTGCACAGCTTTTCCTCACTGTTGCTTGATAAGCCGCCTCTGGAGCATAGTGCAGTGCATGTGTAGATGGCCTCAGATCTAGGGCTTGGAGGCTCAGTCTGTTTGTGGAGATGCTCCTTGGCAAGAAAGTAGAGGAGCACTTGGTGCCTTAAGAAGCATGGCTGCTGGGAAGGTTCTTACTCATGTCATTTCTCAATGGCAATAAAAGACATGACTACTCACTGAAGCAAGGATGCTTGATTGTGTCTGCTGGAAAAAAAACCCCATGTTTTTCCAAGCTATGTTCTACTGCTATTTAAATTAATTGTTTGTTTCAGCGGAAGGTGTTTTTAGTTTGTTTTTTTTTTTCTCTGTAGTAACTACTCAAATTCTTAATAATGACTGTATTCTACTTCAGAATTAGGTCTCTTATTTGTGGTGGACCCCTCTAAACTTTATAAACTTTTTTGATCTTTTAAAAGGGAAAGTTCTCTATAAGTAATTGCTGCACTCAGAGCCCCCTTCTGAGCCATTTACTTTAGGGAACATCTGGAAGGTTGCTGGGTTAGACAGTTGCACTGCTCTGCTACCATGGGTGACTGGTAAGCGTGCTTAGAAGGAAATGTATTTGTGTGTGCAGGTAATTAAGGATATGTAGTAGTGCATACAATCTGTTGTGAAGGGCTTTGGCATTTTTTCTTATATGAGGCTTTTAGGCAGAAGGAAATTGTAGAGATACATTTAAATATTTTTTCTTACTCATTTAGTTGTTCTGAAAATTTTTCTCTGCTTCAGTGTGGTGTGAGCTCAGATGATCAGTCCCTTCAAAGAGAATGATCTGCTCTTCCTTTTATATATTTCTGGTCACTTACATTACCTTGAATAGAGTTGAATATTCCTGATTTTTAGCTCAAATTTTCCTGTGCATATTTTAGTAAGCTGTCCTGCCAAAATCGCCTGGCTGATGTCTCTGCTCAATAGTCTCAGTTTCTGCATTATACAAAGTGCAGTAGTGATGCATGCAAGACGAAGCGTTCTCACTTTTATCTGCTGACTTTCTCCACTAAAATGGCTTTTATTTTGTTTGTAGGTTTATAATTCTAACACTACCTTAATTTTCCTCACTAGATTCAAGATTTTCAGCATTTCCTGCTGTTTTTCCTCTATGGAGAGAACAATCATAGTAAGAGTGGGGAAAAAAAAGGACTTCCAAAACAGCATGTTTTCTGAAATTGATTTGAAATGACTTTGACATCTTCAATAATCTGAATCAGAATTTGTAACTGGTTGTTTTGGGGATTTTAATTATTACCATTATAGGAGAAAATATTTCCCAGGGCTTTTGTAGGTTTCTTGGATGTTTGCATACAGCAAGCCCAGAAAGGTGATGTCTCTGTCTTGTGTGCGTTTACTGTCTCCCCATCTATGCATAGCTGAAATAAAACAGAAGTTAAGGAAGAAAGGAGACTGGGGAGTTTAACTAAAATGTGTTCATTGGCAGAACACACCTGGTCTGTTCAAAATGTGGTCTGTAATTATAACCTGCAAGGTAATAGCCAGGTCCCTCTGTAGGTACCTGACTGCTATAATCTTGCAGTTCTGGGAGTCACACCCCTAGAGAGCTAATGAATAAAATCATTATCTAAAAAGCAAATTACCTAAATAACTATGGCAGGGAGAATCATTCTTTCTGGGCAGTACAAAGTACAAATTCTTTCAACTCTTGCATTTTCAGAAACTTAAATTTCAGTGTATCCCTTCTCCAGCTCTAAACTCTCTCAGCATTGCTCCCTAGTTTAACCCTTTTGAAAGGCTGAGCAGGGGTAGCGAGGCAGCCCTTTGCCTGGGTGGAAGGAGGAATCTAGTGCACAGCGTGTGGACTCCCTTTGACTGGTGTTGGACAATCATAAAACTAATAGGACAAATCAAAAAAGCTTTACCTATGTCAAGGACTGTGCAATGCACAATTCGCCATGTTTTCACAACACGGTGCTCTGGCTGTCACCCAGCAGCTCAGCTCCACTGTCACCAGGGTACCTGAGAGGCCTCAGGAGAGGCAGAGAGGAAGGAGGTGCTGGAGGAGGCCTACAAGGAGTCAAAGGAGGGGGAGGCAAAAGAGCAGTACTGCCACATTGTGGAAGATCCAGCCCCGTGGATCTTCATGCCCTGGATGCTTCCTGGGGCCCACAGTCAGTGAAATGCTTAAAGGAGGCTACCATGGGGGCTGGCAAGGCAGTCTTGCAAAAAGGTTTATTCCTCTGCCTGTACTATGTGCCAGCACCAAGTCTTCCCATTCCAAGCAGAGGAGCTGTGATCTCTTCCCCTCAGACTGGCTAAGTACACCGACCACTAAATCTCCCTGCTATACTTCACAGAATCAGGAGTTAAAAAGCAACCATGAATGATTCAGTGTGGAGCACAGTGTGGTACTTACCTCTGATTTTAAATGTTTTGTTACATGGCTGCTTTTGAGCTGATCAATGCTGACACAAATGCTTGGATCATTCCTAGACTGGATCTCCCAAGGAAATTAAAGAGGATAGAGAAGATCTCTTTGGAAAACAGTGGTATAAAAACCTAAAACCAAAACCAAGAGACAGGCTGCCATGACCAACCACAGTCATGAAATATTCTCCTAAATTGCAATGCATGTAAATATTACTAAGCCTCTGTTGATGACTGGGGCAGAGTTGGCTTTGGGAAATTCAGTGCAGGTCTGTAAGTTTTCTGTCAGTTCAGATGGATGGGGTTTATTTTTTCACACTAAACTTCTTGATTTTTCCACAAAATTTCTCTGCATTTTCTTCTTTAGGATAGCATATTATTCTGGAGGCCATCCCTTTTCCAGTGGTTGTAGGATTAGAACTCTTCAGTGTGTCATGTTGTGAGTGTGAATGCCCTGAATCAAGGGTCAGGGCTGCCAGAGGGGTGGCTTTCATTGTGCTGGATGCTGCTGCTCTTTGGGGCAGGGGTGAGGGGGGAAAATTCAACAGGGTCTCGGTAATAGGCTCTAAAATCAAAGGGACTTGTGCAAGGCAAGTTTACAGTGTGCCGGTTCTCCTTAAAGAGAAAAAAATGCTCACTGGCAAATAATCGGAAAGAATCCAACATCTTAATAAGACATGGTCCCTCCCCTCTGCTCCCTGTTCTGAAAGGGACCATTGTTTCCAGGTTTCAAGGTGGGCTCATTGACTTTCATGTTGCCATGGAACCAGTGTGTTTTTCTTCCTGAATGATACTTGCTTGTAATCTCAGAAACTTTTTTGGTGAATTAACACAGGTGATTTGTGAGTGGCCTTGGTTGGACTAAAGGCCAGGAAAGGACCTGTTTGATTAACCAAATGAAGAAATAGAAGGCGTGAAAATAAATTTCTTGGTTAAAAGAGAGAGGGCAGATAACCAGACCTGCTGTTAACTCCCAGTTTCTGTTTAATATAACACAGAAAGGCTGATGTTGGATTTACATGCTGGTAGGCTTAACTACAAGTAAAACAGGTAAAGTTCTGGTAAAATTTAGAATTTTAAATCTACAGCAGTACTATGGAGTTTACCTAAATGAAAAAGGAAGAACTACTTTTGATGGTAATTCATGGCCCACACAGTTAAAAGCAAGATGATGCTAACTTGCTTAATAAAACCTATGCATACATTTATATACTTTTCTCAATATATTATGTTTTAAAATTTAGATGGAATAATTTTTCTGCCCAAAAATGCTGATTCAGTGAACTCAGGGAATTTGAGGCAATGGACCAATTTGTGGTGACCTTTTGTATAGGAAATTGTAAACATTTTGGTAAAATCAAAACACTTTGCATCTAGTCCTGTCATAGAACTTTCATGTTTAGATATTCAAATGATGATTGAATGGTTTCCTAAAAGATACATGGTAGTTCAAACAGGAATCAAACTTGGAGATGGTACAAGATGATTGCAGAAGTTCTTCTGATTTTGTAGCTCTTGAAAATGTGTATCTGCCACTGGAGCTGGGAGGTTCATTCTGGCTGGGGCCAGGTTGGTCTGGTACAGCCAGCTTTGAGCCAGGGCTCTGATAAACATTGCTTGGGGCCAGCCTGACTCCTGGGATTCCACTCAGGAGTCTTTGTGCCACATTCCTTGGCAGTCCAGAGGAGATAAGGTTTAGAGATGGGGTGATGTGATTTAAAGACAGAGTGCCAGCAGCAAGCCGGTAAACTATCCTGCTGGGGGAAAGACGTGCAGCATCACTGTGAATGAACCTGCTTTTGTCTGACAGTGCTGCCCAGCTCCAGTTCAGTGCTGGGAATGACAGGCTCGGGCTGTCAACATGTGTGTTAGAGGTGTGTATCAATTTGGCACTTAGTAAAACATGGTGATTTTTCAACAGTAGTGTTAGACACGTTTTCTGTTGGTTCCGAGATAGTCCTTGAATTGCTGCCCATGCTGTTGTCTCGCTGAATCTCCACAAGTTGCTCAGCACTCTGTAGGACTAGTCCCTATGGGACAAGTATCAATAAGAACAGTTCCTTTCTTTGCCTGACATTTCTCTGAGTGATATCAGCTGGAAATATCTGAGCTTGTTATTTTAAGAACATCTGTAGTTTCGTGTCACAAACCATAGCATTTTTCAGCTGGAGCTGGTGTAGAAGTTAGAATCCAGTTTACCAATTAAGGGAAAAAAATGGAGTAGACTTTTTCTTAAAACAGTACAATTTGAAATAACGTGCAAATGAAAATTTAGTCCTTTCATGTCCATGGCCACCTGATATTTTATTATCTCACTTTTCAATTTAAATTCTGTAGTCAATTCCATTTTCATATCCAAAAGTTTCACTCTAAAAGAACATAAGACAATGAGGCAGGCTGGACAAAAACAGACAGGAGGCATTAGTAACCACTCTAGAGAAAAATTGTTTGTTCTTCTGTTAGACTTTCTAACATTTGTCATGTTATGATGATGCTGGTAGTCCTAAAAAATTTTGAAATACTTAAGTTAGCAAAGTCCTTGATAAAAGTTGTTTGGCGTAGTGTGGGTGTTAATTTTTCAGGAAAGACATCTGTGCTTAGCCAGCATGTTGCACAGCTAGGCAGTAAACTTTTTGCTCACAGCACTTCATTGCTGCTACACTTTTTCATGAATTGTTTGGTTTGCTGTTCTGACTGATAATGTTCAAGGCTGGATATTAAGTTACCAAGACTGTTCCTGTAGCCTGCTTTCTACATTGCAGGTACAGCACCTCTCAGGCTCATTGGTAGGTGCTCTATGTGCAGTGTAGTCATCCATTATCAGGCTGTGCCTGACAGCTAAGAACTAATAAATGCACTCAAATTAAGAACAATTTAGGACATTTTGTAAGTTTTAGGTGAGTTTTTTGATGGTACTGATTCTGTAAGATAGTACACTACGACAATGTCCGTTATGAGCATTAACTCTTATTTTTTCAATCGTTTTTCTTTTTTTTTTTAACAGAACTTATTTTGAATATGGTGGCGACGGCTTCTTAAATCCTTGCCCTCCAAATCCTCCATGTTTGAGCAATTCTAACCCTCCACAATAATGCAGTCAATGCTGAGGGGCTGCTTGAGGGAGAGGATTTATAGAAACAAGTGATGAGATGCCGATTTCAGTAAAATTTTGTGATTCTTATTACCACCATATTAGCTTTCCCAGTTTAAGTGACATCTGTCCGTTATTAGCTCTAGTGAGTTTCAAGGAAGATGAGGCAAGGTAGTGCCTTGAGCAAAACAACTGTGTTCTTTCAGGCGAACTTCGTTATTTTACAAACTAACTTCTGTAAACACACTTACTCGCTTAGACTTCCAGAATCAACTACTTATTTAGCTTTGCCCATTTCTTTATTTTATTTGGTTGAGGCTTCATTTCAGCTACTTTTGACTTCCTGAGCCGCTTTTTGTCATCCACTCCTATGAGAAGTCCATGGAATGTGTCTTTAGTTAGCCAGTGCTGTATCCAGTAAGTATATGGGGATTAGAGGGTTAAGCATCGTAACAAGTCACCATTTCAAACAGCTGCTTGCAAGGACACACTCCTATTGATAAAGATCTATGCCTTTGGCAAAAAAAAAAAAAGAGTGCTGGAGATTATATTAAGTAGGCATTTCAGTTCTAAATCGCATCAGACTCCACAATCTAATTTTGTAGATAGTTTTAGTCTTTCTGATGACAGATTTTCCTTTGCATGGTTTAGTAAAGTCTGAAAAGAATTTTTTTTCAGATGTATCAGGTTCTGTGACAAGCTGTGAAAGTTGATGTTGCATATGCTTATATGCCTTTTCTTGTCTGTAAGCAATCCAAAGACATAAACCTTGTTTTCCATCCCTTCATCCTTCTCACCTTTAAAATAAGACAGGAAAAAAATAATTCTAAAAAATACGTGTTACATATATGAAGGAAAAAAATTAAAATATTAATCCTTTCCGTTGTGTTCAGTTTGTGTGGTTTTGGTAATGATGTCCCATAAGACTTATTTTTACATTTTTCTTAGCTATTGCTAAAAATAGCTTCCTTTTGTCTCAGTTTTTCCTTCCCTTATCCAGTACCGTGACTTTAGGTTTTGTGTTCTGTAATATATCATTCTAAAGTTAATAGCCTGCTTAGCAACCTAGATACACACTAAAAAATAGGATATTTGTAAATAAAATGATAAATTTACTCTGCCAGTTCTATTTCTTATCCTTTTTTGGTTTCCTTAGTAGAAGTGTTTGTGGCACACATTGTCTCAGATTTACTCAGTACTTATTTCTCAGCAAACATACTCTCATCCTGTCAAAATACTGCATCAAGCTATACCTCCTCTGATCTGTTTAATCTAGATAAATGTTATAAAGGCATTTTGTCTTTTCCTGTTCCAGACAGGTAAGATTATCCGTAACGGAGATTGTACATTTGGTCTTGGCAGAAGTTTGTAACATCCTCAGTTGATGAATAGACATCCACTCTGCTTAGAAGCGTTACTTGAAATTAAAGAGGGCAAACAGTAAATTAAATATATGGGTACGAAATGGAGCTACTTCAATTTCCTTTGACGTTTTATAGTTTACCTCGGTTTATATTTTCTCCTTTCCTCACTTCTCCTTTACCTCAGTGTCACTAGAAGGAGGAGTTAGCGTGATAGCCATGGTATTCTCCAACATGTGGAACACATCCATTTTTGGTTTCTCAAGTCGCTGTCTAATTTACATCTGGCTTAACGGTGTAGTAATGTACTCGCTGGGTAGACAGGAGAGAAATCCTTAAGCAAATCAGTTCTGCCCTGCAGGGAAGGGCTTGACTGGCCGAATTACTGCAGGGTTGTTTTACCATGAAAGGATAGTTTGCTTCTCTTCTCTTAGAAAGCTACAGCCTCAGTGAAGTGTGAAAGGCAGCCCAGAAAATCAGTGTGAGCTAACAACTGTGATACTAAATATAACATCCTGTTGTGCACATTGTGTGCTGTATGGAAGTATGAGGAAAGTGGAGTTTATTCTGTAGTAGTAAGAAGGTTGCTGATTTAACACCTTGCCTTCATTAGATGCATCACAATCCTCAAAGTCTTGTGTGCTCATCTTAGATTGTGGGCTGTGGTGCTAAGTTTGTTCTGCACGCACGTCCAACCGGGCTCAAAGATTGGATCCAAGGACTTTTTCCAGGGGCTATGCCATTGTTGCTCTGCGGAGCAGAAAGAAGTGCAGAAAAACACAGTTTCATTTAGAGGTTCCTCTGCAAATTTGGCTCACCCCTTCTTTGAATTTCCGGGCCCTGGAGTAAGGTCCCTGCAGAGCTGTTGTATGAAAGCAAAGCTGGACTAGGCTAACAGAATGCGGTAGGAGATGACTCTCAGCAACCCCAGAAGTGCTCTACTGGGGCATAGGGAGGAAGTAGACTTGGCCATAGCTCTGTTTCCACTGGGTGGGTAGAATTTGAAAAGGGTTTTGTTTCTGTTATTTAGAAGTCTTGAATTCCCAGCCTCATGTCCTTCAACCGCTTATTATTTTTCACTACCAGTTCTGGAGCTCTTCTATCTCTGTATCTGCATCTTGGAATGGTACTTCCTTTTACTTCCTTCCAACTGATGAACAGTTATTTGCCCCCATGGGTTTGAAAAACGTAATTTTCATTGGGAATGTTGCTTAGGTAAAACTTAAGACTGCAAGGAATCTGTTGATGTAGATGGAAGCTGGGAAGAACGTTTTCTCTATAGAAAACCTGCCTGGTCTGTGGCTGCTTTTCTGTCTTCCAGCAGCTCAGCAACCTGGGCCTCCAGGCTCTTGGTTTCACACTCTACTGAAACCTAAGCTCCTGGGGTTTGCTGCAGAGTATGAAAGATGTGCCCAGAATTGTTTTTCCAATGTTAAAACCTTTCATTTTATTTTATCCTGAAAAGACTACTTTTCCAGGATTTTTTTCCCCCTAACTTCGTTCCATATGGAATGAAAAAAATGTCTGAAATGTAGTATTTCCAGTAGATAAAATTTTTGTCCTCCCTGTCTCCTCCCAGAGATGGCTTGTTTGAAAAATGCTTTTCAGGACCACCACTGTGTTTGTAGAGGACTTTGAGATAAATGTTCTTGTAGATAAGCTGTGTTTAGAAACATATGGTTATCATCCTCGCTATGATAGGACGACTCATCAAAGTCACTTTACAACTGTGCCTAGAAAAGGGAATTACTTTAATAAATCCATGTTTAGTTAGGTAAGCCTGCTTGTATGATGATATAGTAACGCAAATGGATAATCTTGGTGGTTTTTTAACATAATTTATTCTTTCTGATTTTCCACCTGTTACTTTTTGTATTTCTGGTGTATTTAGAGTATTGAAAAATTCTTAATTGCCATCTGATTTATCCTCTGTTAGGGACTAAATGGGAAGTCTTTGGGCTTCAAAGGGCATTTAGACTGCATTTGCTGCTTGGATGGGCCTTTTATGAAGCTTTTCTTTTGCAGAGTTGTAGGGCTACAGAAGAACAACATGTCTGGTTTTACTCTTTTATTATTTTGAATTTGCTCAATTTAAGGTACATGCAGAAGTATATACAATTTTAAGGATATACTGTATGCATCATTCCTTATTTTTCATTTTAACATAAAGGAACTGATTTTTCACTGACATTTACACTAGTGCAATGTGTTTGTAAATAGTACAGCTGATCTGCTGGCATCTTATGTTTCTGATAAAGGGTAAACGAGCAGATTACAAAGTAGTTAGCAGCCAAGAGTGCACAGTTGTATGGTCCTGGCAGAAAAACATGTTCTGACTTGATAAGTCCACTCCCTGAAGATAGAAATAGTATACTAGAAATAGCATAGAGGGTAGAGAACAGCTCCAAAGATATTTACTTTAAAAAAACCCCAACAATTTCTTAATTATACTTACTACTATTGTGCCGGAAGGTTAGTTAACAACAAGATCCCGTTGTGCAGTGTCCAAAACAAACATGATAGTAGCAGACACCTTTTTCGCCCAAAGGGGAGCAATTTCTCCATGATACTACTCTTTGAAGTATTTTGTGGGTGGAGCTTTCCTAGTTCCTTTTGCAATTTTATTAACCAAGAGCATGCAATGTGCTTGGTACTCTGCAGAATTGCTGCAGTAAGTCTTTACTAGAAGATTTGATGACCCAGTGGGATGCCTCACCGTGCTCTTTGCCATCGGTTTAGTCTTTTCTTGCTTCAATTAATGAGAAAACCTCCAGGGATATTATTAGTGAGGAGGTATCCAGGTACAGAGAAAATGAGTTGGCTGAGTTGTTTTACCTGTTCCATCCCCGACAGAAGGATGAGCAACCTTGATGTAGCTATTGTAAGTGAACTGGAAAAGCTGGGTAAACTTTATGCCTGTGGGCCATAGTATTTTGCTAACTAAACCATTTCTGCATATGGGAGTGGTTCTTTGGCGGTTCCACCCTGTCTGCAGCTGATGTGTGTCATCCTATTTTAGAAACTTAATCTGATGTAGGTACATTAGTAACCTGAACAGACAAATGCCATGGCCATAACCATTACGGATACAGGCGGAGCTAATCATTTATGTGGAAAATAGAAATGCCTGACCCATCTGTGTATAACGTCTGTTATTCGTGACAGACTACCAGCAGCAATGATTTCTTGCTTATAGGAACACTTTTTTAAAGTAAACCCAGTTCTTAATCACTCATTTTATTTTTCAAAACTGTAGCCCTCTAGTAATTAAGGATGGGACATCAGAATTTCTTAATTGGCATCTATTGATAATGTGATGAGGAATTTGGGTGCAAGGCATTGCATGAGACTATTTGGTGCAGATTTGGAATCTCTACTGCTGTTATTAACAGGAGCATTTCCTCCCCAAAAGATGGATTTTTGTATAATAACAATCCTTTGTCAAAATAACATGGTTGTTGAAGTAGTACTAGACGTTTTTATTATGTACTATGCCACGGGAAGAGATACAGCAAGGTTTTTGTGTCCATGTTCTGGAAACACTAGTGGCATAAAAGTGGGTGTCGCTAAATCAGTAGTATTTTTGTCATGATTTTGCTGTGGAGAAGGGTAGCTTTTAAGGTATTTTCAATGTCTGTGGAAATGTGCATATTTGGATATTCAGTGCTAAGGACAAATTTTTCCTAATCCTGACAAAGAAGGAAGCTGGAATATTCCAAACAGTTTATTTTGTTCTTTGAGCTAATCACAAAAACCATGAGCCACATTCCGGCTAAAAGCTACATGGCATATTTATTTTAAATAAGTGTCACGTAACGGAGTGAGTTTCACACACTTCCCTCCCTGTGCTTTGGAGTGACATGGCTTCTGCTAGGCTAGGAAAGGGATTTTCGTCTTTCTCGAGTTGATCGTTCCTGACAAGGGAACAGTGCAATTGGTTTTTCCTTTCAATGTCATGTTCAGAGTCATCCCTAACAGAGAGGGGCAGGCAGTTGTGCTGCTCTGGTCAGAGGTCAGCCTTCCTGGGAGCTGAGGCAAGCGAGGAGGCTCTTGCAAGGCTTTCTGCAACAGGAGAGGTAACACGTACTTTCATTTTTTTCTCAGGATTGCTCTATGCTCAGGTCTATTGCTCTATCCTGAGGGCTATTTCCGAGGCCTTCGCTGAGGAAAACCAGGATGCACCTAAGTTCATTGCTGTTCAGGAAGGCGGTTATGTGTACTGTTTGTGCACAATATTGAAACAAAGTAGAACTTGGAGAATTATGACTATTTCTTTTGCTACTAGTCGATTGACTTCATTTAGGAGAGAAAATGAGAATTTAATGGAAGAAACTGAAAATAACTGAAACCAACAATGTTCTTTTGCCCAGAATTGATGATATCTTCAGGATACACAAGTTAAACTTACTTGACAATACCTTCGAGAATGCAAATAGCATGGCCAGGGAAGATGAACCTGACTAGAATCAGGACAAGTCTTTTCTATTCTAATGCAGCAATCATTAACTGGCTGTAGCTCTCATTTTACAGCTTCCATCTTTGATTTAGACAGTGTTTTGGTGCTTGCTGAGTCAACTGAGTGCAGAAATGGCTCAAAAGCCAATTCTGTTAAGAGGCTGCACTCACTTTCATAGCTATGTGTTTCAGTTTGCTCATCCTACTCTTCCCGGTGTCCTCAGGAGATAGATCAAGCAGCCTTATACCAGCTGTCTCCCACACAGAAGACTATATTGACCCCTAGTGTAACTCCATCAGAGTAAGCTGTTACATCAGCTTTTTTTTTTCTTTTTTTTTCTCTGACTCAAATCCAAAAGATACAGAGAGACAGTAGTAGTTAGCTTTGGAGTGGAAGTTCGGATGCACCTTTCTCCCTTGCTGCTTAATCCATCAGCATTTTGCCAAGAGCATCACTAAAAGCGCAGCCAATTTCTACCAGTGTTTTCTTTGAGTTTTGCCATTTGATTGTCAGCTCTGGAACTTTCATTTCAAAAAAAGTTTTTTAATGGATAGCTTTTGGGAATGATGCATTTGAAAATGAGATATGAATAATAAATTGCTGCCATATTTTCAAAGTTGGTGGACTGTGTTGTCTACAAAATTGGAGGACAAATCCCATTGGACATATTCTGGGACCTTCTGGGACATATTTTGCTGATAAGTATTATGAGCATTTCCTTGACTTTTGCTGAAGATTTCCTTTCTCTAGTATTTTTTTTGTTGTTAGAACTGTTTACGAGGTGAAGGAGCTGTCACTTCCAGGGGCGATGCTTGTCCATGAAAATTGTTGAATGAAAACCTTTTGGATTCAAATCCAAAGCTTTACTTTATACCATTTTAAAAAAGTGTCTTTGATGAATGACTTCTCTGCAACAGAACTCTGTAGATGTTGAGTATAGAAAAGCAGGCTTGAAAATCTCAATAGTTGTTGGAAAGCAGTGCTCTTACAAAATATACTAGATGCAAGCCTTTTCCCCCCTTTCAAGAAAGAAAACACCCAGATTGTTTGACAGGGGAGTGATTAGTTTTGTAGTGAATTTGCAGAAGAGTCTTCTGTGGGATTATAATTGTCTGGGATTTCTTTTTGACAATGAAAATTTATATTGCTTGCAAATTCTTTACAGTTCTTAAGTTTGTGCTCCCCTTTGGGCAACGAGTTAGAAAAGATGAGACAGTTTTAAAGATGGCTTTGGAAGATCCATGTTCATATGAAAGGATGATATCTATGATCCAACTTGAAAACTGTCTTCTACAGCACTGGGAACTTCAGCTGTTTGGAGAAACCAAACTAATGAGAGGTTTTGAAAAAAAAAAATCATTTAATCCATTACACAGCTTTTTGCAAGGCACTGTCAGAAGTCAAAGGGTGGCTGGAATCCACTTGTCCTTTCAGTAAATGAACAAATGCATCTGTTGATGGAAGTTTGTTTCCAAGCTATATGCATATCTTGATGTTTGTGTGAAATCTTATATGGATCATAGGGACATTTAAGGATAAAGTGAGAAGCTGTCTAAAACCAGACTGTTTGACAAAAGAGTGCATATTGTCTGGTGGGAGTTATTTTGAGTTTAAGACTGACTTTTAGTTGATGTGTTTGTGATGTTTTTAAAGTTTGAGTTGGCTCATGGTGTTATTTCTCATATACATACAATATACAACGTGTGCTGATCGTAAGGTACATCTCCTGCAACTACACCATCATTACTTTTTATAATACCCAACTATCTGGTGGCAGGAGTTTTAGTATCCCAAATATGAATTTGTTCAGCAACTTTTTAGCACAGTGAATGTCTGCACTAGTTGGCAATGTGTGTTGGATTTAGGCAGAGGGTTGTGACAGAGGTTTGTGTAAAGCTTATAAAGCTGTTGGGCAGGTACAAACTTGGTAAATGCTTGTGCTAAATGGTATAAATAACAGTTATGGCTGATTTTTGGAATCACTACATTCAATAGCTTATAGCTTTGTGTGGCTGCAGAACTAGGGCAATGTTTTTTCTTCTTCCTTTGGCATCTACCCGGCTGTGATAGAAAGTCATGTGAAGAAAGATTCTTTGCCACTATCTGTCATGTTTTTCAGTGTTATGTGCTGCAGTAATATGTGAATGTAATTTTAAAATTCTCTTTTATAGAAGTTTCATGTTGTCTCTTCCCATACAAATAGACCTACTTTGGGAGGTATTAACACCACCCTTGGGCAGTTTCTTTTTAAATTAAAGCAACAAACTGACTGCCTTTTTTTTTTTCTTTTTTTTCTTTCCCCTGAAGTGACACTGTGCATTCTCTGGAAGCACTTTTCCCTACAACAGGATGCAATAATTGTGCTGTTCCCTGTGGTAGACACTGCTACATTTGCATCATAATGGATCTCTCCGACATCCCTCTGGTGCCTATGGGCTTGTGGATTGTAAAGTTAATGCAGAGAACTTCCTCCCACCGGACAGCGTGCAGGGAATGAAAAACTCTTTCCCTGGGCACGTCAGCACTCCCAGCCGGAGCAGGGTCTCCGTCAGAGGAGCACATGCGTACCAGGGGTTCAGTTTCTTGCCTACATATGGGTGGTGTCTACAGCCACATACACATTCTTTATTCCTGGCTAAATTTCATCTGTTAAGAAATGCATTGTGCATTTCAACAAGCAGAAGAAACAGAAATAACAAATGCTCTTACACAAATTTGTGTTGTTGTGTATTAAAGGTTATAAATAGTCTAACTGGATCTGGCTATGGAGTTGTTTCTGTAGAAGGACAAGGATTTCTGACAGGATCCTAAGGATCAGGAAACTTTCTGAGTGGATAGTGTTTAAAGCAATAAGAGTAGCATACAGGTTTTTTGTAGTAATTGTCATAATATTGAGTATTGTAGAATTGATTAATTCTTATCACTCAAATATAAAGTGTTTGGTCCAGTGCACTGGTCACTCAGGTGGCTGCTGGAATAACTGTAAGATACTTAAAGTCTGAGCACTGCCAGACCTTGCAGGCTGGGGAGCCCAGACTGAGGCCTAGATGAGGCTGACGCTCAGGACTTTCCAGCCAGTAACAGAGACCTTGGCAGACATGACAAAAAGAAACGTTCCTTCTGTGTAGCTGCAAAGATAAAGCTTTTGATTTTTCTAAACCACACGGAGCTACTTGGAATTTTATTATTCATGTTTTCAAACCAGGCAATCACCCAATCTGTAATTACGAATTTTCTAACCTACTAACATGTGTAATGAGGTCTGTGCCCATTTGTATGCCCCAAATATACTAAATAGTGTACTCAGCAGCTGTCATAGACAAATTTGTACTCTGGAAATCCTTTACTGGGAAAAAGCTTCTCTTCACAGAAATTGATGACAGTATTAGTATGAGTGAAAATTACTTCAGCGAATAAAAAGTCTGCAAACTCTATCTCCAAATTCCATGTTTCCTCAAAAAATGAGCCAGGCAAGGCTTCTATAGTTTGAAAGACACCAGCTCATTTTTGCTGTGTGTATAAAATGGAAGAATCGACCTTTTACATATATTGTGTTTTGGTTTAGAACTTTTTTTGAGTGCAACATCTTTCCTGTCTCACTAGCAGGAATCAAAGTAAGGAGTGGGTAAGGGGCAGAATTTGCTTCAGTCAGAATTTGCCAGTAGTTTCTCTAGGCCAGGCTTTCCTCCAAGTTTTGTAACCTCGCGTGTCATTTAAATTGGAGGAGGGTTGGTTTCTGTTAGTAGCTTATCACTTAGTCTCAGCTGCCAGTTAAGATGTTTGCCAGCTCTATGAAATGAATGAAAATATTTGAGGACATTTGTTAACTGAAGAAGTCAGTGAACCCTAAAATGAATTAGTATCTTAGCTACAAATTCATATTTAATAGCTTCATTTGAAAGACCTTTTGTGCAGTAAAAGATAAACTTGTGGCTTTGTCTTGTGTCCTTGCTCATGTAGCCGTCTGCTTTTTAACTACATGTTCGACTGATAAACTATTAGGAAAAAAGTATCTACAGCTTTGTGTAATCCTATGAACAAAACTGAGAAATATCAGAAGATGGAGCTAATCAGAGCCAGATTCAAATCTGGTAACATGAAATAACCAGTATGTGACAGTTGTACTGCTGGAGTGTTTGGAGGCCGATGATTTCTCTGGGACTGAGAAGAATAAGGTGATACTCAGGATGAGAGAAGGGCTTAAACTGTAGCTTTATATGCAGTTTGTGAGTTAGTGTTTAAACTCTACAGATTGTTACTTTTGAATGTATGTTTTTTTACACCCTAATCCTGATAGTCAATTAAGATATTTTTCCAGGCTTGTCAGAGTTTTACACCAGATTTTAATCTAGCAAATCCTAGGAGAAATTTGTAGATGTAAAAAGTGGAGACCTTGAGGGCAATTTCCAACAACATTAACTTCATGAGGTCAATTCTGTTTTTCCATTGTTTTGCACTCTAGAGGCTTTTTGTGCTGATGGCTGGAACTAGACTGGATAGGAAGGTAATGCTTTGGCATGAAATGCTTTAGCAACAAACGAAAAGTGGCAGTTACTGTGACTGGCCACTGTGTCACATCAATCTCCATTGAAATGCGTTACCAATTCATCCAAATTATGTCTCTTGACTTTATAACTGGAAGGATGTTTCCCTCTGCTTAAAAACTTACTTTTTCCTGCATGTATTTATGGAAGTTTATGCATACTTGCTCTTATGCTAGCATTGGCCTTTCCTCTAGTTACTGTAAGACAGCACAGTGTTCTGTCCCTGACTGTCACCCATAGTGCTGGTTTATATGCTTTTACCACAAAGAGATCTCCCTCTTGATGTACTTTCTCAATTACTGACAGTCAGAGGTGTAAAATCCTCCTAAGCAGCAGGGTGGCTTCCAGAATATTTTTAAAATAAAGTTTGTTCATTTCTGTGCTTGTGCAGAGTTCATCTTACTTGGAAGTGACAAAAATTGTGCACTATATTCCAGTAAAACTCTGCTTCTGCTTGTACCATGTCATTAGTATCTCTGTAGTCACTTTTTCTCTTGCCTGGGTGTACAGCTGTGAGGCACTATGGTGATGTGCCCTGAAAAAGATGAATTTTTGAGATGTGTCAAGTGAGGCGGTTTGCTCGAAGGCTTGTATCGTCCTTCTGTTAGGTAGTTACTCAGTTTCTCTTCATCTGCTGCTTCCCATTGTTTATCTATCCCTGAGTTTGGGAAAAAAAAGAAAGTTAAATTAAATAAAATCCTATCATTAGTTCCGAGGCTTGACCTAGCTCTTAAGACTGTTAAAAAAAACCTGAGGAGACAGGACAAATCAAGGTTTGGAGAACCTCACTAAGAAAAAAAGTTGAAATGAGTTCAGCCACTTGATATTCTTCATGGAGAAAAAGGTGTTTGTATATTACTTTTATCTGATGTTTTGCTGACACGATTAATTTTATTCTCACCCGTTCAATATTTTAGTGCCAAATAAATCCCAGCAACTGTTTTCATGGAATCTAACTGGCCAGACTGTCAGTTTATTTCTGCTCTGTGACACCTCCTATCAGGAAGAATTACTGAATCCTTTTGCTGCATCACATTATACCATCTTGGATGGGTCCCGCTGCCATTCTGGGCTGCAGAGCTTGCTGTGGTTTCTCGCTTATCATACTTCTCAAGGATTTTTAGCCTCGAAGTTCTTTCATGTCAGTAAGGCAGCTACGTAAGAACATATGCATAGCAAAGTAGAATCTGCTGATTTCAGAGGGAGGAATTGAATGTGTAGATAAGTGTTTTCAGAATTGGGCTCTAATACAACAACTAGGAGAATAATAGACAAAGAAAATGTTATAATTAATTTAATTCCTTAAAGTCACCAAGGCTAAAGAGTGAGGTTAGCACAGTAGCTCATGAAGAGATATGTTTCACTAGTTTTTTCACTGTGAAACTTTACAAGGGTCTAAATATCTGATACTGTAAACTAATTTTCTTAGTCATCAGCAGATAATAGGATCTTGAACTATATGAAGGGTGAAGATTCCAGAAGTTTTCATTATGCTCCATTTCCAGCTTTTGATTATGAAGTCTCTTGTCTGGAGCAGTCCTTAACTGGAGTTGGGAAGTTACTGGAAATAAGTCTTTGGGGGGAAAAAAAAATTCATCCCTGCCATATGTCTTTACTCAAGTCAGCGAGTCTTTCACTTTCTGTTTTGTCATCATCTACTTTTTTTTCCTCTTTTATCATGGGCATGTTCTTTTTTTCAGTGTACTTTGCATCCCCCAGTTTTGCATGCTGGCATTCCTTAGAATCCATTCTTTGCTACAGGTTTCCAATTTATTTTACTGTTACTGCCAGTACTACTTTAACTTCCTCATATTAAAATGATGTTTTTAATCTTTCTGCTGTCCTTTCCCAAAACTTGTCCTCATCAGATTCCTCTGCTGCCTTGTGGGTTCACCCTCCCAGCTGATTGAAATCATTGTCTTCAGCCAATAGATTTCAAGTCTTCTGCAGCTGACCCTTTGAAACAGAGCAGAAGTTCTGAAGCAATGTTGGGCCCCGGCTCGTGCATCTGAGCTGTGCTGCCTGGCAGTCTCCCACTGAAGTCAGGTGTTAGTTGGTTTACTCCTGCCTGTGCTGCAGGTACAGTTCTCTTTAGATTTGCAGGCAAGGCCTTCAGGATCATTTGCAGCTATTCTGGTGTCCTGTGTGTTGCGCAAGAGAAGCTGGAATGAACGTGAGCCTGGGACACCTCTTATGGCATCACAGCTGTCCAGTTTCTTTACTCTCTTTGGCTCCACTCCAGAACAAGCTCAAGTCAATGGAAAGATTTGAATGACGATCCATCTGAATGAATCAACTATCCATAAAGACTTGATGGAAGTATACCGGAAGCAGGAGAGGAAAGTTCTTACACTGACTCTTGCTTTTGAATGTTTTTTTAAAATAATTTCTCATATCAATACTTCTATGAAGTGGTTACTTCTACATCAAAATATAGTGATTCTTATGTCAGACTAAAATAACTCAATTAAAATCAGTCTGTATGTTTCTCACTTTATATTACAGCTATTTAAATACCAGAGAGTGTATTTTTTAATAGAGCTACTACTTTATGTTTCTAGTTTTAAAACCTTGGTCTAGTTTTAGTCAATGAAATTAAAATAACATAATTAATTTCTGTTACAGTGGTGATTACCACTATAACTAGTACCCTTATCTTTTTAATTCTTACTGTTTTCAAGAAGCCATATTCATCAATCTGAAATATATCTCAGAACAGTTGGAAAAATCTCTTCCCTGACTACATACTCAGAACAAGCATGAAGGGCTCATGTTACGTGTTCAGATTACAACCTGTAAGTGTTTAAGTGACCTATGCATTCATACATTTGAAGGGAAAAATGTACTAAACCTTTTCAGAAGAGAGCACTGTGGTCTATAATCTTATATGCAGCCTTTAGGTTTGTATTCATATATATTATGCACACGGCAGTTTGCTATTTAAGTAGCCTTGGAGTGTCTGATGTCAGCTACTTCCCCTAAATGAAATACTTAGGACATGTAACACCTGGTTTGGAGCCAGCTGGCTTTGGTTTGCTTCCTTTCCAAGTGCTTTCATTCACAAGTGAGCAAAATGACTCCTCATGCTGTGAAAAGGACCCTAGAAATACACTGTGAACACAATTTTACACAAAATGGGGACATATTTTCAGTTTCTAATAAAGCTCAGTGACAGTTTGATCCAGCTCCCAATAAATTCAATGGTAAGGTTTCTTTTAACTTCAGTGGTATTTTGACTAGAGACATATTTGCTCACCACAGCTCTGTGGGGAGCAGCAGGGATGGTAAGAATCATTACTTTTTGTCCAGTCTTCTGCCACTGGAAAGGGGACCTGTTTGCCACCAGAGGTGGGCAGTTTCTAACCAGGTGAGCTGTGCTCTGAGACAGCAACTCCTGCAAAGCAGTAGCCTTAGAGAAACCCAGCCCTGCAATGAACTAAAGCCTCTTTGCCATGACTTGCTTTTAGGCAGCAAGCAGAATTAACAGAACCATAGGACCCAAAGGCTCATGCAAATGATTGTTGGAACAAAGAATAATCTGGAGAAGAAACAAATTGGAAGTTGGAATCTCTGAAGAGTTTAAGGTTGAATAAGTATCTGGGAAGGTATAATCAGATTCCCCGAAGACATAAAGCCATCTACTAAGAGTGTAAATGTAAGGTCGTCAGAAATAGAGGTACACATTGGCTAGCACTGAGTCTAAATTTCCACTGCAAAATATGCCTATATATAATCATGGCAGAAGGTGTGTCTTGGTGCACTCGCTCTTAAGCCATCTTAGAACCAGATCTTGAAGTTTTAGTAGTACTTGTGGTCAGAAACGACCTCTCAGCAGCGTGTCTGTTAAGACAGCAACCAGTTTTTATGTATTGAGCCCTTACCAGTGTACTTTGCAGACTCAAGTCCCTGCTGATCTCTCCTTGTCTGAGCAGACGGTTTGGAGATAGTCTTGCAGTCTACCATATAACCTCTGGATGCACTTTTTCTGGTCTTTGTGTGTTTTGGTTTGTTTGGGTTTTTTTAAATTATTTTTTACCTTTACTGCATCAAGTTGACTTTTATTTTCTGCTGGCAAAGGTCAGGATTGCCTGCATTGTGTTTCCTGTTACGGTGCCTCCCTTGCCGTGTATCACTTTTTCTCTGTTCTGCTCAAGTACTATGTTAGATCCTACCATAGGATGTTAATAAGTATTCCAAAGCCCCATCTCTAATGGGGTCTCATCTGAACAAAACTGCTAAAAAGCCTGCAAAAGTAGTGTTTCCTTGAGTTTTTGGTACGACTGTTTTGTAGCAGGAGATAATGCTCCTGTCAGGCTAGGGAAGTGTGGGACATTGGATTTAGGGCTTTTTGTTAGTATCTGTTCATTCAACTCTACCTTAAAAATCAGAGGTTTTAGGAAATTTAGGAAACCTGTGCAAATGTCAGGGTGTGTAGAGGGTTTTTTATTTGCTGTTAGCAGAAAACTTACCAAGTGATGTCAGACCAGTTACTTTCTTTGAGAAAGCTGATGCAAAGAAGTTCAAAAGTACATGAGAAACTTCATGAATTGCTTTTCATTTTTCACGTTCCTCACCGACAGATGTCAGGAAGTTTTAAAAGCTTTAAAAATATTCTCTGCGAGCACTTTTAGTAAGGAAATGTTCAATTCCAGTCTGAACTTGTTCTAACACTACTTTGGTCACCTTGATATGGCGAGCTTAAGTGTTTATTCCATTCAGAATTCCAGAACCTAGGGACTGTACCTGAGCACATTTAACAGTGAAAGACAGTTTCCTTCGAGGGGGAGTTCTTAGTGAGTGGCTAAATTACCACACTAAATTGAACTTATTCCAGGGCTGTTACGGTGTTGTCAGTAGTGTTTGGCAGCCCAGTATTTCAAGCCTGTTAAGTGTGAGAGAGGGTCAAACTCTCCAAACTAAACTCATGTGGTTGACTTTCATGTGCTGTCACAATCTGTATTTGCTGTGAATTAAATTTGTGAAACAGGGACTTCAGATTTACATAAATATTGCAATTATCCTTGAAATAACTAATGAAGCAAATTCAGAATATATTTTCATATTAAATCCAAATCCACAGTGGTTTCCTTGCATGTCTATTCTTAGTTAAAAATTGTACCTTCTCTCATCCAGGAGTTTCTCTGTTCTTATGGCTCAGAGGGTGCAACTTCTTGTTCTTAAAAATGTGCAAAGACCACAGAATGAAGTTTGTCTTGATAGTTCTTATTGATGTGGAGATTCTTGGGTGTGCAGGGTGGCTGAGGCCCAAGCTCTAATTATTGATTATGACCCTGGTCTAATAATGCACTAAGTATCTCAAAACACCATCTGGTTTTTTGGCGTTTGGTAGCCCTAGAAAGTGCCTATGACCCTGCAGAGTAACATCCACTTGTGCAAATTCACTTGTCCTCGAAGGGTTTTTAAACCAACTTTTTCTGTCTATTTGGTGATTCTAAAAATAACCCAATTATGCAGATGTTAAAATGTAACTCTCTTTTGCCACTTACTTCCCAGCAGATTCACACAACAAATGTAATGTAGATGAAAAGCAATGAGAGTGAATTAATTGAAGATCTTCATCTGACAAATAATTATGAAATTCAGTTTTCTTCTGTTTTGTTTTTTTTTTTAAATAGGGTGGAAAGAAATCTTACAGTGGGCCATGTGCAGGCCGCGATTGCAGCGCTGGATGCAAATGTTTTCCAGAGAAGGGTGCTCGAGTAAGTTTGTTTTCACTAATATAACTAGTCCTTGTGTCTCTTAACAATCTTTTTATAAATTAATAAATAAATAACACCCCAGTTCGTATATGTCATTCTCTACCTAATGACCTCATCGAACAAGAGAAATGATGAAGACCAGCTGCATTTCAAATGTCCCCGGCCAAGATTTCAAAAGCTGCTCTAAAGGTTTACAAATTCCTAGTTTTTCAATGAGTCTTCAATGGAATCTCTTTTCTTTATGTGATCTGAGTCCTAGTTCAAAGGATTCAGATGGTTTTTAAGTAGATTACAACAATGAAAAAGGAAAATCAAAATACTGTGGGATTCCAGTACGGATTTTGCCCGGTCCTTACTGTTACAGCTTCTATTTGTTTGTGGAAGTGTTTTTGACTTTGGTGTCTGTTTGTGAAGAAACAATAACTCTGAATGAATCTAAGCATTTTCCTTTGAGAAAGTCTTTCATTTAGCTCATGCCTCTCTCTCTGAAGTTTACGTTTCAAGCAACCAAATGTTTAGGTAAGTTTTCTGTAAAAATCTTTAATTTCCTTTGATTATCTGAAAAGGTTGTAACTTATCTTTAATGCAGCTGGTTATTTCCTGTCTCAGGGTAATGCAGAGATGCTGGCTTCACTCTGCCTTCAATTGCAATGTTAATTTTTGTCCAAATACCATCTACTTAATGTTTTCTCTTCACATCTGAAGTATTTTTGCATGTACCAAAATGAATCTTAAGGTTTTGCGTATGGAGATGAAAGAAGGAGAGATCTACATTGTAGGTACTCGAAGAATTAAGTTGGAAGGGCTTAAGGAAAAGGGGAGCAATACAAGTTGTCTTGTTTAATAAAACAGTTATTCTTGCTGAAGTCATATTGAAAAGTCATCCTCTGAGGGAACATAAAAGAAATGAAGTTTTATTTAAACACTAGCAATCCTGTTTATTTTTTTCCTGTGCATGTCATGACACAGTGTGGGTAAACACAACGCATCATTTTCTAGGACTAAACTTGAGAAAATATTGCCATTTAGAAATGATCATCAGCATGGGCTTAAATGTTTCCGTAACTGCAGACAGACTTGAGCATGAATTCTTAATTGATAATTGATGATGTGTTTGCTCTGAAAGTATAAAAATTACTTCAAATCATCATGTGACAGGGTGAGAACATGTTTAAACAGATAAGCAGAAGAACTTTGTAAGGAAGTTCTCAATATAACCTAGAATGTGAGCTAAAGGCAATTGCTCAACACCTTTTGTGATTAGATACAGTAAGGGACAGACCTAGTTTGGTTCTGGAACACAATATCCTGCAAATGCTTTGACCTTTAGATAGCAATGAGCATCATTCTTCTGTCTCTTTACATTCCCGGGGTTCAGCTTGATTGTTTGAACTGGCCACAACACTGTTGACCTTGCAGTTTGAGCTCTTGGCATCTCTTTTGTTAAGATGTCACAAAGATTTTAGGCTGTTTTCATTGCTGACCTGAGAACTCATTTGGCTTTTAGTTGCTTCTTATGTGACCTGTATCGATAGGCATTTTCAGTCCTTCAAATACATGTTCCATTCTACCGAGACCTGTCCGTGGAGTAAACTGTCTGCTAGAAGGGGTAATCTTTCCCTCTTACAACACTACTTCCATCAAGCCATACTGAGCCCTGATGACACCTTCTTGGACATCTGCAGGCAGCTACTGGAGTCCTGCCATGCCAGAAAATGCAAGAGGTGACTGGCTGAACTGGGAAAAAGAGGAGGGTGTGATTATGTATCCTACAGCACAGCTTGTTTCTTGGAGGAGACTGTACAGCCTGAGGCTAATTCCTTGGCTTCCTGCCTAGCTTCTCCTCCATTGCCGCAAAACCTTTAAGTTCAGGACAGGCAAATGGGAGATGGGACTTTGCCAATGCCCTGAATCCATATTTTGTTTTTTTTTTTAAAAAAAAAAATTTCAGCTGTCAATTTTGTACAATTAACCAGATCAGAATAAAGCTAAACTTTCTTTTTAAATGAAAGAAATAGCTGAAAAGCACAAGTAAAATGACAATGAGCTGACAGCTCAATGAAAATAATATAAGCAGTGTCCTTAAAGGTCCTCCTCCCTGGCTGCTCTTCTGATCAGATTAAGCGGGGATGAATTTGTTTTTGACTAGATGCTTAAAAATATTATTTAGGCAATCAAAGTGTCAAAAGTGCCTAAACCACACTGCCCAATTAGTAAAATTATTTCTAGAAATGAGATGAAGGTGTAGAGAACCCCATGTCCCCATGTTCTTATTTTCACTGTAGACTGTTAGTGCATGTGAAGGATAAAAAAATAACCCCACCCCCAAAACCAAGTATAATTTGTTTTAGTCAGAGCTTGGTAGAAGACTGATCTCTCCAAAGTGAGTCAGCTTTTTGTGGAATAGATTAGGATTCTTTTTAGAAGGAAAGGTGATACAGTGTTTGTCTAGCAGCTGCTTTGTGCTGGATTTCTAGCACGTAGAGCTCCAGTGCAGTTGAATGATCTACAGCCAGGACGTTTTTGGGACTGGCAGAAGAAATTACTGTGTTTTAAAACATTGTTCTTCACTCCCCTTTCTCACTGCTTCATCCAGTTTATGGGCAGGGCTAATGCCCTTTGAAAATGTCATGCTGTATTGATGACTGTCGTTCAAAGGAATGCCCTGCAGAGAAGTCAGCAGTAACCAGGAGGGCATTTTCCCTGTTTGCAGAGTTTTAAGAAGCACTAAATAGTAGACAGCCTGCACCATTTCATCTTTGCAGCTCATTTTGCATTTGTTTATGATAGTGTTGGCTTTTCTGTTTTTATATGCTGTCATCTACTTTCAAACACTCACAAAGATAAACTAGGAGACACAGTCCTTGTTGCTTGTATACCTTTTCCTGATGCCTGTTCGCTTATCTTGGCATTTATAATGGTATCAGGGTTTGTTTTAAACTTTGTTCAACATGTGCTAGAGCTCTTCAGCTGATACTAATCTTTCATTTTTTCATTCTTCCTAAGTCCTGTCTTCACCTCCCCACCAAAAAAAAGAATTTCAAGGGGAAAAAAAAATATCTAGAAATGGTTTTCGAGGCTTCACAAATTACTCAGCAGAGACTGTGTCCCAGGCCTTTTTTCTTTTAATTTGAGAGAACTTGATGTTACCAACTTTACTTTTTTCCTGAAATATGTGATCATATCAAATAATGTAAATATTTCTTACGCATCATGTGTTCTCCAAAGCCCATTAAAATATGATGATATGTTCAATTAGAAAACTATTAACGGCATTATAGAACCCCTTTTCTGTTTCAAAACAAATCCATGTGGAGGCTATTTCAAGCAACTGATGTGGTTGGAAAGGAGTGTATCTGTAGAATGAGACAGTTGATTCTGAGGACATGGTGGGCACTTTACACTATACTGAGTCTGGTCCCGTGAAATGAAGGACCCCTGGAGTGCACCAGGTATGCCATGAAGCCTATCTCCTGACCTAGCATCCCTAAGTACTCCAAGATAACACTGCAGTGTGAAGTACAGCATGGTAAATAGGAAGGATTGAGTAAGATTGAGAGATTTTGCTCAACAATGCAATCGCTATCTGAATTAAAGGCCAAGGTACCCAGAGATACATGAGATTCCACAAGTTTTCTCTGAAGTTAAAATGATGATAGTAAATGTAGTGTAAATTATCAGTGGGCAATCAAAGAGTTTTTGATAGAATTACTGCAGATCAAACAAGCTAGAAAAGATTGACAGATCCCCAGCATCCATTCACTGAGCAGCATAACCTGAGGTCAGAACTTTGGATGATTTAATCTAATTGTTATCTAGCATAAACTAATGTCGCATTGGCAAGAGATCTTAGATTAACTTTTGTCTAGAACTAATCCCCTCAACTTAATACTGGGTGTACAAAGTGCCTCTCTTGTGATAATTAGTTGAAGATAAGTTGACATTTCTTTGCTATGAAATTGTAATAATTACAACTTGTATTTTTTAATAATGTTTGCTGAATTCTGCTTTGGCTGGTTAAACACTCTAATTGGAACAGTTTAGGGATTTCCTGAAGAAACACAATGTCTTTGTAAGTGTCGACTTGACAAAATGAATTTTTTTTTGCAGAAGTGTTTTACACAAACATATTGGCTGGAGACAAAATTCTGCTAAGCTGTTGGTTCAGACTTCTTTCTGTTTCTATGTGGCTTCCTACAACCTTGCCTGACAAGCACGGTAGGGCATAGCGATGCCATTTCCATATCTGTGGGCTGCAACTTGGCCCACAATACCAATTAAAATCGAACCAGCCTATGAAATGTTGACATTTCCTTCAAACTGGCAGTGCCAAGATACGATGAGTTCTAAATGTTGTCTTAGAGTACTAACCATGGATAATCAACCTGGTAGAGGCAATACTGTGATCATTATAGAGTTATGTTTATAAAAATCTTTTCACATCCAAGAGGAGGGGGGATTATTGCATTATGGTACTTCTTGAGAAACGTTGGCCATTTATCAGTGGTGATTATAATCACTGCTTCTTGTAATATGTTTAAACTTGATCAAGCAAGATGGTACACCGTAGCAAAGACCACGAAATTCGTGTACAGGAACATGGAATCAGTTCTCTAGTTAGTTTGAGCTCAAAAAAAGGAGGTCTGATAATTCAGGTAGGAATGAAATGTTGTTTAATTCAAGACTGAGCTTTTCATCATCCAGTTTAAAACAACAGGTGAACTGACACTTCTGTCTTTCTCTCCTTCTTATCTACATCCAATGATTTCTCTCCAGGATCTTCCTCTTAGAATAAGCACAGCCAATTTTTTTTTTCCTATTTCACAAGAACCCAAAAATTTTGACTAGACTGCATGTATATTTTGCCATAATTTCTGAATTCACCTCCAGTCTTCTCCCAGCTGTTAACTGAAGGTTCTTCCTTTCCACTTGCATTGTGAGCAACCTTCAGTCCAGCTGCTGTGCTGTGATCCCTGAAAATACTGTTAAAGTTTTGTATCCAAAACTCAGGAGCTTTGATCTGGTAAACATGTGGACCTCGGGACTTTTTCTTCCTTTGGCTTTCACAATTCCTCTTCTCTATTTTAGTATTTATTCATTAAATGTCTCAGTATAGTGAGTTGTTTTCCTTTCCTCTTCCTCTGCCATCAGCTGTGCTTCCCGCTAGACCCGTACAAAAGACCTTACAGATGTCTTACTGCCACCTTGGATGCAACAGTGTCAGAAGCCAATGGCTGTTTTTAACTAAGTCCTCCTTTTCCTCCTGTTCTCATCGCTCTTGTCAACACGTGTATCTTTTCAGTCAACTGTCTTAGGTGCCATCCTCTACTTGTCTCTTCCTGCCAGGTTGTAATCAATTTCTGACTTTACAATATTTCTAGTTCAATTTCCTTCCTGTCTACAGATCAACATTTCACATCACTTTCTTCTGGCTACAGCAGAAGAAGCTACAGACTCCTTTGTGACTGGTGTCTGGAAATGCTGCTTTTAAACTATTGTCTTGACCTGCTTTTCTGTGTTTCATCTCTTTGTGTCTTTGTATTGTCTTTTAGTCATATCTGAAGATGAAAGACCTCAGACTTTTGTATATGTCAACCTCATGTAAGAGACTTCGTCACCCTCCTCCAGTTTCTCTCTTTTCTTCATCCTCCTCTCTAAACCGTGTGATATCTCAGGTTGAACTCTGAGGTGAACTAACTGCACTGTAACTGAATGTGCACAGCAAGCAGCTTAGAAAGGCAGACAGGCTGCTGTCTACCAGCAACCAGCCAGCAAGGTCCTTGCTGGATCCTTCTCCAAATGTGAATGCAAGAGATATACTTCTGGACTGTTTTCGTGTGTTGCAGTTTTGACAATATTGCGGTACTTTCACTTAGTAAATACTGGTCATGGAATATATGTAAATGGTGTCTAATTCTTGTTCAAATCCCCTTCTGGTTAAACAAATAAAATGCCATCATCTGATTCGGGAAGAGGATTATCTATAACATTGAAAAATGTTGACCATCTGTTTGTTGTCATTAAGAAGTTTTGGCAATATTTCGAGAGAAAATGAGGTAATAGTTAAGTCAAACAACTTACGTGCCAGCTGCTTTTTTAACAGCTGCCAAGACCTTTTTTTTTTGAGGTAAGAGAGCTAACATTGCCAAATGCGGCATTAAGCAATTATTGTACATGTCCTCCTGACCCAACCTAAATACACTGAGCCTAATGAGAACCACAGCATATACCAGTTGAAACAACATAAAGGAACCAGGTCTCGTTGCATTTCAAAGTATCCCTTATGCAATGGGTGTCAAGACCCAACCTGTTCATATGTACAGTCTTACATCATCTCTCAGAATATCAAGTACATTTGTGAAGACTTCTCAAGGGGACAGGCACCCCTCTTGTCCTACTTCCAGATGTCACAGGATTCAGTAATGGTGAACAACTGTATTTCAGCAGATTAATCAAGGAGGCTCAGGTAGCAAATCAGGTTTCTGTGATTTGTTTTGTAGTTTGGCTGAAAGGAAGTGTGCTAAATGAGGCTAAATATATTTTAGGAAACGTACCCCATTAAGAAGATTTTCACGGCTTTGGAAAACAACCAGAAACTCCGGTGTTGCTGTATTGCCAGGGTGGCTGAGGGGACTGTGACCTGAAACTGTTTCCAAATCTGCTACAAGGGCAGCATATTTTGTAACTTTGGTGGGAACCTGTGTTTACATTTGAAATCAACCGGAACGTGGGTCCTCCAACTGTGCTCCATAAAGCACTTCCAGATGGCTTGGAAAAGCCCAGCAAGGAAGGATCTGTCACTGTTCAAGTAATTGTGCTTCATGTGAGTTGAAAACCCAGGATTTTAAAGTCTTTCCAGTGTTTTGGGAGCAAATGGAGCATTTAAAAAGCTCCTTGCTGCATGCGGCAATGTTGGGAGTTGTCTTAGCTCGAGAAGAAGTTACGTTGACTCAATGTAACAAGTGAATGTCTTTTCTATTTCTCCTTTCTAGCCTGAAAAAAAGTCTCTGATTTTTGTCAAGTTTAGCTTCTCAAAAGTGAGGCGTTACTGGTATGAATTTAAGCTGAGGGGACTGCTGCCGCGTAGTCAGCTGGTGGCAGAGTCAGATTGCTCTGCTATAGTAGTACGTGTACTGTAGTACGTGTTCCTCTTCTGAAGACATAGTGAGGCATGATTCTCTCTGTTCCTGTGCTGGCATTGTGAGCTGAGGGTGCAGGCATATCGTCTTGGGAACAGATGCTTTATAATTTCTTGCTTATACGAGCTGCCACTGCTACCGTTGGTGATCTGGGTGTGTAAAGTACTACTGCCCTTGAAACCAATGCCACTGATTTCATTTTGTTTGTGAAGACAGAACCAGACCAGCCTTTTTCCTCCCTCTTTGGAACTTTGCCACGACTGGCCGCTTGTTCTAGCTCTGTATCTGTGGCACTTTCTCCAAGTCCAAAAATGAAAAGTTGTGCCACATATTTGACCCATATGAACAAACCACAGAGTTCAACAGCAGCTTCTAAGTAACCCACCCCTTCTTCTTAAAGAAGAGTACAAACCTCTGGAGAGTATAAACATTCCCATACCCAATTTATTTTTTTTCTTTATAAAAATTAAGTCAAGTCTTTCTTGGCTATAGAATTGAATGTCTGACAATCTGTCATGTTTTACTTGCCATCTAACTCCTTAGAACAGGACTAAATTGACCCTTCAGATTCTCTTGCTCATTCTTTTATTCACAGTAGATGAAGAGTTGTAAATGTTCTTAAAATTGTTTTCTATTAGACACTTCATGTTGCAGTTAGAAAGACTACTAAGAATTCCTGTAGGAAGAGAAATTTTTACTCCGGGTTAAATCCTCTCTAATACCTCATTTTCTTCATACTTCTCTCCTCTTCTAATTAAGTGTGATTGTTTCAGAATATTCCTGGTACTAATTATTTATTTAAGTTTCTTAAAATGAGAAGAGGAGCCCTTTGGTGTAAAAAGAGTCTTTTTTAAAGAGTTTCTGTTGGGAGTAAGTGAAAGACATGACAAAGACTTTCAGTGTGATCTCTTGAGTACGTCAACCTCTTGGAAACAGAAGGATCACGGAACCAATCTATAAGCAAGGCCCAGTTCTAAGAGGTTTGGCCGACAGTCAGGTTAGGAGGCAATTCCTGAGCCAGGAAAACAGCTGACAGCAGGGATTACTACAAAGCAAACTTAATTAGGCAACAGATAGGCAGGAAGTGCGCCAGTCATGGAGCCTGCAGCCAGAGAGAGCGCACAATGACCATGGGTAACCAGGCAAAACTGTCTTTGGAGTGGTAAAGGAGGCTGTAGTGCCAATTAGTTGGAAGTAAACCCAAATGCACGGGTCCCCCGGGCTACCTAGTTAGTCCCTGTTTTGTGGGGAAAATACGCAGTAGTTTTGGTGTGATTGACAACTTTTCCTGCTAGGAAATCATAGATTTCAGAAGATATAAGAATGTCCTGATATTTCTTAGCTTCCCGTGGTGAATGAGGTTAAAAAGCTATCTAGAGATAGTTTCCCTGCTTCAGAAGAGAAAAAAGACACCTATATCCATAGTGGAAAAAAGAAAAAAAAAGAGTAGGACCTATGAAGCAACTGTAGCTTAAAGATTCTTTTTGACTCA
Source organism: Baryphthengus martii (assembly GCA_013396935.1). NCBI lineage: Eukaryota > Metazoa > Chordata > Aves > Coraciiformes > Momotidae > Baryphthengus > Baryphthengus martii. The sequence goes on from VWZK01004506.1 coordinate 603,894, forward strand.
GGTAGATAATACCTCTTGTGCCTTTAATGGAAATACCCAGGCGTTCTCTGAGTTTGGAAAAGGTAATACAGGAAGTAAAAATAAGAAAAGGAGTCTGAATCAAAATGCCATGTGTGCATTATCGGTGCAAAAGCGTTTATTTCAGAACTAGCTTTTATTGCTTAGAATCATCTGGTGGATTCTGGAGTGTGTTACCTGTTGCTTCTGTATGAGAAAGTCTGGTAAGTTTAAAACAAAAGCTGACTTCCTCAGTGGACTTGTTTGTGAGTAAGTGGGAATTGCTCTAGGTTTGTGGAAAAATGAGAGGGAATGGATTGCTGATCATCTGAAAAAAAGAAAAACCTGAAAATCTTAGTCTGTGGCTAAACTTTATCAGCATTACGAAGAGTTATTAGAATAATGCAGCATTGGTACAAATAAGCTGTAGCTTGTTCATGAATGATAAGCAAGGAGAAAGGGAAGAAGCTGTCTCCTTGTGAATGAGGAGCATGTATGCTTGCTGGTGTCCAGGGAAATGTCAGGACTGACTTTCTAAACACTTGAGGGTGAAGAAAATGAAAGGAAGGGAAACCAGGGGTTGTTACCACAATAGGCATCTCTCATAGGATATCTGCCCAGAAAGAAAAGAGAATGATGGCTTTATTTTGGACAAATCAAGGAACATGGTGGGAAAAAGGGGTGAATGAATAGCATGTAGGATACAGAATGGTCTGGCTGAGAATCTGGTTATGAGAGTAAACTGTTTGCCAGTGTCCTCCTTTTAAGCTGTTGATTAGGGACATTTTAGCTTTTTACTCTCCAGAAAGTCATAAATCCATTAGATAAAACAAGCATATTTTGACAACTATCTCATGTTAAGCTGATCTTACGGGTGATGTATTTTATATTGTTTGACCTTCTGTGGAACTGCCAACATAGAAAACTTGGAGGGAACGTCCAAACTGCACCAAGGAAGTGATATCCGTGTTATACCAGGTTTCTCACCCAGTTACTTATTTTGGAAAAAGGAAAAGTCTGAAAAGCACCCTAGGTACAAAGATCCTTATGAATAAGGGGTGATTTTTGAAAGAGGTTTTTTGGTGTGTTGTTTTTTTTTAAAACAGCATTCTTGCCAAAACTAATACACAAAAAGTCTAAGTAATTTTAAAATGTCTGGTTTTAATCCACAATAAATACAATACAAACAATGCACAACTTTTGAGGGACTATTAAAAAGAAATCTCTGGTTGTCTATTAAATCTTCTTGTACTTATAAAAAATGATCAAAGAAAGCTCTCTAATAAAATGACTTGGCGTGTACTGAACTCTCAGTGTACAGTAAATGAATTTTTTAGTACCTAGTGTTTTCTAAATGTGGAAAAAAATTAAATGTATCAGTCAGGATATTCTTGCTCTAGCTATGTTTGCTGCAGACTGCTACTCTTAGGGAACAGATTTTAGTGTCAAAGAACTGTAAGCTCCAGAGTGTACATGCAGAGCCCGTGCTCTACCAGGCAAAGTTACTATATACAGTGTATTTTCAGACTATACCTGTGAGTTAGACATGAATGTAGGTCATAGGACCAAAGAAGTGTCTTGAACTTGGGCATCCTATCGCCCTACAGTTGCAAGGTTCATAAATAACCCCTTCAGTAAAGTCGATTTGGAGTGGTTTTGGTTGTTTGTTTGGGGCTTTTTTTGGTTTTGTTTTTATAATGAATTTATTGTTTGTAACTTGAACCCTTAACTGCAGTGATGGTTGGTTTGGATTGAGGAACAGTGACATCACTCTCAGAAGTGCGGAAGTTACAACTTGTCTCCTTTGACAGATGCTTCCTGGGAGCTGTAGAGCGTGTTAGCTCGCAGTGATTTGAAGTGGTGCGGGAACGCTCACCCTCAGCCCTTCCTGTGATTCACAGTGTCGTGCTTATCAGTAATCTGTTCTCTGGAAACGCTTTTTAATGTCCTTCCACAAATATGGTGAGGACTGCTCACCCTGTCATTGTGCGTCACACTTTGTGAACAGCTGGAATGTGAATCAGGGTATTCTTACGTGAGAAATACAGGTAATGGATATTTTCTAGAAAATTTTAAAAAAAAGTTTTGTTTCTTCTTTGTGAAGCTTGATTTCCCTTGATACTTACTGGCTGTGCTGGCCACTCTGAATACCTACATGATGTTGTTGTGGCATTTCTTTTATTATGATGACTAATGACTGAGGATCCCAGCTGAGATGGGGGAAGTCCTGCAGTGCAGGGCAGTTACAAACGTACAGTAGGAGACAGTTGGTGCTCCAAAGTGCTTTCACTCCACCAAAATTACTTTTGTTAGATGTTTTCTCAAGTTTTAGTTAAGAAATCTGTTACTTCCTCAACTGTATTTTCAGAAAAGTAGGTGACTTAATAGAAAATCTTTTGAAATAAAACACTAAATAGCACATGGGACTCCTTAATAAGAGACCTCTGAAAATAGTTAATGAGTTCTTTTGGAATACATTTTTCTCTCCAAACTTAGAGACATGTGAAAGTAAAGATAGCAGAAGACGTTGTTCTTGTCTCATTTTAATTAGGTCATGTCTTCCTAACAGTACAACATGTTTTTGGAGGATATTAAATTTTGGAATATCCTTAGCAGTGGAAATATAGCCCAGCCTGTCTCACAGCAAATTCTAAATAAATAAATAAAGTCTGCATGCAAAATCAAGGCAGCAGGTGGTCATTCCCTGTATAACTCCAGCTGCACTTGAGCTGTAAATCCAAAAGCATTACAAAACCAGCAGCGGGACACCCAGTGGTTCCTTGTGGGCTTGGATCAGTGTTCCTGGGACATTAAAGGAAAATTTCCTAAGATTTAATGTTTTCTCTTGAAACAATAAATGACATAAGTGTTATCTTCAGACTTTTTCCAGAGCAGTGAAGTAATTAAACTTCGCTTATTTTTCTAACATCAGGACTAAAACCTGAACTAATCTATTCTAACCATTCCCTTCTCTTTTATCAGCCGGAATGTGCGTTAACTCCTGAGAACATTTGGGTGAATAATAGTTCTGCTTACAGTGGCTTGATTTTGTGCACTGGGTGACAGAAAGCAGTCAGGGTTTCCTTCACATTGTTCATGTAGCTGCCATTATTCTGCTTTATTTTCTCTTGCACGAGAATGTGTTGGGGTACCAGATTTAGGTGAATTTAGATTTATTTTATTTGGTAAGACAGTATGTGCTGTAAGCAGTGCCTCGGCTCCGTCGCTTGCTTTTGGCGTTACCTTTATTATGAGCTCTTCAGTCTGTACTGAAGAGGAAAGCTGGGTTCCAGTGGTGCTGTTGTGGGATTTCCCACCCTCTGTGAGGAAGCCAGGATTTTAATTTTCAAACCTTTAAAGCAAATTGCTTTCAGGCTTCTAAGAATGACTGCTCTAGCAACCGTTTATGTGGGCTATTTTACATGAATTTTGCATAAGGGAAGCAGTTTCAAGAGAAATACCTCTCGAGGTATTTTTCTTCACACTTGCTTAAAAGAAGCTGTGCGAATGCTCCACAGAGTGTTGGCAGGATGTTATACCTGAAGGAAGTGCACTTCAGTAAACCTGATCTCCTGTAGGAAGTGAGCACTGAATTTATTCTCCGAATGATACTTCATTGTGACCATGCTGGGTAGATGTGGCATTTCAGAACAGTGTCCATCATACTTCGCTGAGTTCCAGTGCAGGGCATTACCCTTGGAGGAAGTTTCAAGAACAGCTCTGTGAGCTGGCTACTAAAAACTCACAAAAGTTCCCGATGTTGAACTTTTAATCAGTTCAGTTACTTCAGAGATGAAGATTTTTCTCTTTGGCAGATGGACAAACAGGAATGGGCAGCGAGAAGGAAGGAACGTTGGGTTTTTTTCCTGTCTAACTGTATCATACTGTAGTTTGCTCTGGAGAATAAAGCAAGCTGTGTCCCTCAAGGGCAGTGGGGCTTGAATGGTCCTTCCATCTTGTGCAATAGGCTTTTTTGAATCCTCCAGATACGTGATCTTTTCCAGACCTCCTCTTTGAGCAGTGCAGTTCTGCCACGTTCCCAGGCTGTGACTTGCAGTGCCACACCAGGAAAAGCATTTAAAAGTGGTTTCCTTGCCCTTGCAAAATGAGCTTGGGATTTTAATTGTTATTTTATAAAATGTCTTAATGACTTCTAAATGATTGTGGTGCTTGTGTTATCCATTTTGATGCTTAAAGACCAGCAAAGGAAAATACAGTTTACACAGAGTATGTATTTTTGTGTGTTTGTTTTCTTCCATCGTATACTTTTTCAGCAAATGCATCTCTTGGCACAAGGGAAATTGAAGTGGGAGTGTGTTTCATTTTAAAAAATAACATCCTCATTAAATAATCCTGCACTTAATTAAATTCCCTCTGTTTTAACTGGACGTAGAAACAAATAACTGTGATGAACAAAAATAAAGATTCTTGAGGAATACTGACTTAGCTTTGGTAAGAACCGTCTGGCATATACATAATTAATTTTTTTTACTTATGCTTTACTAACAAGATCAACATTTGGTTCACATTTCCCCTTTGTACTTTGAGGTTACTTATGAGTAAGGCCTCATAGATTAAAAATATTTGACTTGAAGCCGAAAGCCCTGTTTGTAAGATTTTTTTTTTAATCACTTTTTTTGTTATAGATTAGAAAGCATATGGTACAACTGGCTTCTGTCTAGTAAGTACGTGAGCATAAATAAGCATCATAGTTCCCTGTTTGATAATTGTGAAGGTACAGAAAAGAACATGATGACCGGTTTTCACATCCTTAATAGTACAGCTGCAGTTACTGTCTTGGTAGCCAACTATGTTAATAGGGATCACTTTCAGTGCTTCAGACTATGACCAGTAAAAGAGGACCTGGCAGAAGTTACTTTGGAAAAGTCGTTCCTTGTTGCTGTGGCTGTTTCCATTTCCATTTCTTGCTAGTCTCAGTTGTTTGTCCTGGGGCTGTCTGGATTGTTTTCAGGAACATAGGTTGGAGACTACCTAAGGCAGCAGTGTGTGACTTAGCACATATCTGATAAGGTGATCAGCGATATAGGGAGCTCGTAAGTCCCATCAGTGCTCACTGCATGCAAATCATGTCTTTTAGAGATGACCTGCAACTGTTTCTGCTTCTGTTGTGTAACTGCAAGGCATGTTGAGTGTCATGGTTCAGGCTAGGATTTTGGACCTGTGCATTCCAAGTTGTGTGGAAGTGAGTGTGGTATTTTCCTTTGATGCATACCCAAACTTACATAGAGCCTACAGCTAGGCAGACGCATGCTTGGATGCCAGCTAAGTGTGGACTTCAACTTGGAGTCAGGTCTACACTCAAAATACAGTGTTGGTCTATTTTTGATATTTGCTGCTTGAAATGGCAGAGCACATGGATGGAGTTTAGCTCAGAAAAGAGCCTGATCCTATTTGAGGGTGGAAATTGTGTTAATAAAAAGGGAGCTACAGTTCCTGCTAAGTCTATAATTTATGTTTGTGACCTGCCTTTAGAAACTAAGTTGAATCATGGGCACATACAGTGAAAAAAATGGCCTTTTGAATGGCGAATGACCATCCCAAGGAGGCCGACTAGCCCTATTCAAGATATGCCACAGTGTAAATGTTTTACTTTCTGCCTGTCCTACTTGTTCTTTCTTAAAATAACCCTCTGGGATATTAAATGTAAGTTGCTTAACTTCAACCAAGAGTTTAAATAATCTCTCACATACTTATTTTATATGTCAAAATGTTGATCTGGGAATAGATGTAAAGTAAACTGTGAATAGGACAGTTAGGAGACTTTTATGCTTCCATGGGATTCGTAGCTGCTTTTCCGCCCCAGCAATAGCAATATCCCCTGTAAAGAAGCTCCTTCTCTTCAGTGTTTGATTAGTTCAGGAACACTGTGGCCAATGTGGTTTTGCTATATTACTGTTTCTAGTATGTGAAAATTTGCATAAGAAAAAACTCTGACAGAATTCATCTTTCATCCTGTTTCAAATCACAAGGCACAGCAAAGACAAAATTGGAAGCCCATTTCTTAACTATCACAGCCTTTTCTGTTACGTTTGTCTAGGTGAACTCTAAATGCAAACTTCCTCTGTCTGACATCTCTTAATGTCATTGGTCTTCTGCTGACCTTTTGTGAGAGGTGCAGCTATTTCATTTCTTCTGGTAGAACAGTGACCAAGGAGTGCCTGTTGTGCCAGTCATCTTCAGGGACTTGGAAGGACTCATCACTTCTTGCATTTCAACTCTTCCTGTTACCATGGAGCTTTTTTTTTTTTTTTATTCTCTTCCCTCTAGCATTGAGGACAATGTGGTCACCCCTTGTGCATAGAGAGGACCTGATTCAGCTGGAGAATGTTGAGTCCACTCTGATGGCTGAACACAACCAGGCTGCACAGCCGGAGTTTCACAGCACTGCTGGTACTAAGGTATCTTGCGCTGTGACTTGGGGATTGAACTGAGAGTCTCTAGATGTGTGAGTTCTCAGCATTGTAAACAAGAAGAGCAGCTCTATGGAGACATTCAAATTTGCAACATAAATACAAAGAGAGGAAGTCTGTGGGAGAAGGGAGCTAAAGCAGCCTGCTTTTCCTGCCATTGCTTGTGTCACCTCCAGCGTTAGTTTTCATTGTCACATTTAAATCCAGTAATACCATTGACGACTCCCTGAAGACACAGAAACATGGACAAAAGCAGAGAGCCACCAGGACACTGCAGGATTAGTCTTCAGAACAAACTTTTCTTCAGTCAGTTAGTGAACCTGTTTGAAGTTGTTTAGTTGTAAGAAATCTGACTTGCAGTTCCTTGTTTGAAGTGGCCGGAGAGCCAGCCCTTCAGCAAGCAGAGTACGTTACTGTGGTAGTATCTGTTTCGTGTGGGCATACACGAGGCACAACAGCATCTTCTCTTGATGTCTGCCATAGATTTTTAACTGGGGTCATTTTCCTCTTTGCCAGTAGAAAGGACCATGTTGCACAGGGAATGTGAGAGGCTGAAGAGCCTTCGGGGAAAAGGCGCTATCAGGTGAGAGGAGGTCGCAAAATTGGACCTAATCCACATGCACTCTTCAGAGTAAATCCTTCTTCTGCTCCTATACATTACATTATTGGTGAAATACATCAGCAAATGTTTATAGTCAAGGAAAGTTTGTACTAACATTGTGTCATGCAATAATCTGTTTACATTATAAATAGGGAACGCTAAGTTAGCTCCATTTTGCTCCAGATGCAAGCATCTTATTAAATATTTATATGTGGCCTAGACTGTTTACTTTACACCTCATAGTATAGTTATACTGGGAAGATCCAGAACACCTGGGGTTTAGGGAGATCTTCAGGAAAGTTTTGCTTCTCCTTTCCAAATTAAAGATTAAGAGCTGATTGAAGTACTGAGTATATGTCAGGAGAGTTTAAAATGGAAAAGTATCAGTTCTAGAAGTACATTTCTAAAACTGTGATTAACAAACTGTCAGTGAATACCATATCTTGATTTCACTCTGGTTCTGCTGCATTCCTACATTTGTCAGATAAAGAAGTATTGGAAATACCAGAGAAATACCAGAGTTTCTCCTGATTTAGCTTTGTTTGAGGTCTGTTCCTTACACTAGTGAAAACCAGTTGCTAGCATTAATTCACTTGGCTGACTTCAGGGATGCTACTCTAGATTTATTTTTAAGAAGTAAATGAGTGAGGTCCTGGACCACAGTATTACAGACATGCTGGCTGTGTAAAGCATCCTTTTCTCTTTTTAAGAGGCTTTACGTCTGGCTTTCCTTTCCATCTTTAGGGGTAACTATATGTAAGCAATCCAATATCCAGAAGTGGAGACTAGCATGAGAACAGTCTCACTGACTAGGCAGAAAGCAGAAAAAAAAGCCTGAACTTATTTTGCAGAGGGTGATCCAGTTTCTTGGTGTTGAAGCACTGGTTGCCTGTGTGTTTAACAGTCGTATGCCTTGAAGAAACATTTAAAAACCTTAATGTTCTTTAAACTACAGAAGTGTGAGTGAAAAGCTTCTCTGAACTGCAGAACAAAAGCTGTAGCTATTCAAAGGGAAAGGTGGTTATTTATGTGTTGTCTTGCTAGGTCATGCATTATATTAGAGAGGCTGGGGAGAGCTAGTTCTAAGCTATCGTGGATATTTTTTAGTGTGCTCTCTAATCTTCCTTAGTCTGTAGAACACTGGGAGGGTTGCTGCTGTCCGGTGATTTTGTGAATCCAGCAAGAGCTTGTCTGATCAGCACTCACCTCCAGCAAGTACCTGCTCACTTCACCATGAGATGTGAACATAAAGGAATATTAACTGTTTCTTGTGAGTGCAGTGGCCTGGGGTCTTAGATGGCTTTGAATATAAATGGCCTCTAAACAAATTTACATGTTTGTAAGGTCTGGTGCCTTTTGCTTGCTCCTAAATGCCACTGTATATCAGAAACTCCCTACCCTAATTCTTTCTAAGCACAGCTAGCTATTCAAGTTCCAAACTTTGGAGAATTTCCAAAACCATAGCAAGCACCACTTGCTTATCAGAACTAGTAGGGTTTATTCTTTTTTTGCTGAACTTTAAAATGTTTGATCTGATTTTAGCTTTACAGAGTTAATGTATTAATCACTGTATTCTAAGAGTGCAGGAGGCTTATTCTTGCAAGATGAAGAACCAATGAAATGTAGTTATGATTAACAATGTGCTTTGCTTTTTTCTGATGAGTCTTTCTGAGCTAATGCTTCCTATGTTTAAATTAATTTCCAAATGTTTTGCACAAGTTTTGGAGGTAAACAAAACTTACAGTTCTAGGTATGTACTCTTAAAATCTGTTTTGTCCCTGAATTTGTTTGGATAGGATTTAAGAGTTGTATGTGCTGGTATAAAATTTGCATTCCAGTCTAAACAAAATGTATTTACAAATTGTCTGCTTAGTTTAATTTCTCTGGTTTTTGCCACTCAACGCACTGACATACTATTCCCTTGATATATCAGTGTGAAAGTATCAGAATTTCCCAATACTTCTGTATTGAAACCTAACCAGAAAATTTAGTTGTGGAAGAGATTTTGTTTAAACCAATTCCTTTTTACTTAGCACTTGCAAAGAAAAAATCATCATTGAACTGGCATGCTGCCACAAGTACTACAGAGATTTCTTACATCGGTTCTATAGAAGGATCAAATTATTCCAGTAAATAGAAATATATCAGTCGTTTAACAGCTGTATTAATGTGGGAGGTAAAACACTATTTCCAGCAGAATTTGAAGACTCTGTCCAAATGGTTCTTATTTTAAAAAGAACAGTTGTGCAAAGACTCTTGTTTCTTTGGTCTGATGATTGTTTTCAATATTTATAGTACAGCAGGACCTGGGGCCTCAGTTACACATCAGGATCAGTTGTACTTTGTATAAACAACTGAAAAAAAAAAACAAAAAACCCTGCACCAAAGAACTTTTCTTCTAAGCATTACATTTATGGATTTTTGGAGAGAAGCACACAGCTGGGTCAAAACCATGGAACTGTCCCAAACTGTAGCTGGACACAAAGGCAGAACTGGATTTCCATCCATCTGCTTTCAACTGGGGAGCATTTGGACTTAGTGTTCACTGCAGACATAAAAGGCCTGTTTAAAGATCCCTTCAATGGATCCACAATATAATTAAAATAAAATGATCCCCCATATATACACAAGCACCATTGCAGGATAAGGACCATAAGCCAGAGGAGTCTGAGAGGATGTTGGTACAGTCAGATTCAGGCAAAGCACATCAGTCCTAGTGGCCTCTCCCCTGGAGATGACCCCAGGCTTGGAGGCAGCACACAGCTGTCCATACGTGACCAGGTGAATGTACTCTCAGGGCATGCAGACTCTCAACAGAGTTAAGGAACCATAAAAACACCACAAGAAGCTGTGGAATGTCCTATTTCTAACCATTACAGCACAGATTCTTTTGTCTAATTTAAGGAAAGACAAATCATTCACTTGACTCTTACTGTATGGCTGAACATATGTAGATCACATGATTTAGATAGACTTACAGTCAGTGGTGCCTCTTCAAGATATCTTCAAGACAGCATTGTGTCTCTGAGCACTGGCCTGTTAAGTGCTAAATACAGGTGAGGATCTGATCTCTCTTGCTTTGATGGAAGGCTGATGAACTTGGAGGTACTCACCCCCCCGAAAAAGCCTTTGAAGCTGAGGGCATTTTGAAAAGATTCTACGCTTCACATATTGCTTCAGTGGAGAGGAAAAAAAAATAGTCGATGTTAATGATTAGCTGTTTCTTTAACAACTACAATATGAGCTGTTAACACTGGAGTGATGTAGTGATAGAAAAAACCCTGCTATCATACTAGGTAATACTGATCTGATACTCATGAATGACATTCTGAAGAATGGAAGACGGCTCAGATTTCTTCCCCACTTGCTGTTGCGTCCAGTAACATGAAGACAAGGAAAATGTGTATTTTTTTGCTTTTATTTGTTCAGCAAAGACAAAGTTTCTGGATAGTTAAATTTCACTTTCCCAGAATAAAATAGCTGTTATTCCAGCTGACAGATAAGAACATTGACAGCTCTATGTTATTTGCATCACTAGTAAAATTTTAGTTTTGGAAAGGAAAGAGAAGATGATGTAGCTTTTTGAGACTCAAGGAAACTCAGGTTGATCAGGATGCGAGTCCTGTGCTTGTCCACATCCTCTGTGAGAGGTGGGGAAGTGACCCCCAAGCTCTGCAGCCTGCCTTTCCCATGAGCACCTGTGAAACCACCTTTCAGCATTTGTGTGCCTGCTTCTTGGCTTTATCATTGCAGTATTTGGATTATCATAGTAAAAAGCAGGGAGGTGGCCACCAGGTTCACGTAAAAAACAACTAGTGAAAGTCTCCTGTGAACATCCTCAGTGCTCAGTTTCATGATGGGTGCAAGGACACTGTCTGTTCCCCTACTGTAAGCTGAGACACTTCCCCTTGCCCTACATGCAGGACTATTTGTTGACTTTCATGGGCTTCCCTCTTGTGTACTCTTTGGTTTCTAAAGGTGCGCAGTACAGCTGTGCCTCCTCTGTATTTCTAAACATTATCTTATTTCTTTTTTTTTCTCAAGATTCCTTTTCCTTTATTCTGCTTTTAAGCCTTGACCCTTTAGCCTTCCTCAGTGTCATGATTCCTCTTTGCAGACACGTACAGAGTTGGCATTTCCAGTCAGTGACAGGTGCAAGACAACGTCTCTGCTGATGCTGATTCAGCCAAGCAAAGATCAGCTGTGTTGGCAGGAGCCATGGCAGTGAAGGAGTGATGAGTACTGGGCCTGATTCTTCTGTCTCCAACATCAGGTTCACTGAAGTTGTTATTTGTCTCTTTTCATGGCGATGAGAGGACACTGTAGTCTTCGTACAATCTAAAACTCCTCAGAAGTGAACTTTTGGTCAGAGTTCCAGAGACAGAGAATACATTAACTCATAATCACTGTTTTGCTGTTCTTGGTGGCTAAAAGATAGTCCATTATAAATACCTATAGGGGTTATGAACAATTTAATCTTGTGTCTGAAGGGGGCTGATATGTGTGTGTGTGGCTGAGGGCACAGCTCATTGCACACTATGCAAATAAAGCACAGTGTGAGGCTCTAAAAAAACATTCTGTGGAAAAACTTTGCTGCAGATAGCTGTGGTTTAACTGGAATTGGAGTCACTTCATGAACAAGGGAAATACAAAGCCAGTTTGTAGCAGTGATCAATAGAGGGTTCTTTTTTCTCTATTCGTTTAAAGTATGCTTTGCTTATTTTTCTCAAACAGCAGTCTAATGATTGTTCTCTAACCGATGGCTCTAGGGAAAGGGCTTAGAGCAGTTTGTGTAGCTCAACAGTGGCTGTTCTGGCTGCAAAAGGAGCACTGGCAGCAACTTCCAAAGAGTCCTGCTGAGTCTGTGCAGACCAGATCCGCTTCTAGTGCTTGTCCTCCCAGGGTTTCTGGGCATTTGCAAATTTTTATGTGCTATTAGGAGACTATTTGCAGTTCTGAGACAGTTTTGGCTCCTCTAAAATGACATATTGGCATGTTGACATGTAGCAACACTACTCTTTGATGTAATAGGATGATGCTGAACCAAAGCGTTGCTGCATTCTGATGTACTGATCCCCCTTTGGTATATTTTTTAGCAGAGTTTGCTGTCTGAAACAAACTCATAGAAGTGAGTATGCTGTGAACTTTGTATCTCTCAGGCTTAGATAACTCCTGTTGTTCGCTGAGCTCCAAGTGAGTACAAATTACAGTAAGAAATGCAACATCATCTTTCAGACCAGTATGGCTCCATGGACATAACTAATAAAAGCTGGAATATATCAGTATTTGCTGTTTGAAACAAAGAATATGCATGCAAAGAGAAGGAAACCAAACACAAACAAGATGGTAACTCTTACTATATTTTTTTTATTTTTTTTAAAAAAAAGGCAAGCAACTTATTTCTATAAAATGTGCTGTGTGTCTCTCCAGGCTTTTCCTGGTTTCCATCATTATATTGTCCTGGTTACAGTAATCCTTTAGCTACTGAACTTCTAAGCAGACCTAGCCAAAGCTGGCAGTTGCCAGCCATCTGTAAAATGCAGCTGAGTAAAGCCTGCTCTCCTCTGTCCAATCTAGGCATCAGGATGAAGGCCTACTTAGACTCCTGATATTTCAAGTGAGAGCAATGTGGCTTTTGTATGTGCATATGGATAAAAGGTATTTGATACCCTTGAGGTGTTTAAATTTATGCTGTTATTTCAAGCCTTTTTTTCTTGGTTTTATTTTCCTTCAGATATGTAACTCTTAAGCATTCTGAAAGCAGTCAGAAGCAATTCCAGCTTTGATTAGAAGCTAATTTAAAACCATGATGAGCTTCCATACCCCCTCCCACTTTGGTTTGTTGGTGTGTTTGCTTAACTGCAGGATACCTTGCTAACCCATAGACACTGCAGTTCTGCGTGGGTACAGTGAAGGCCATTAGCTGACTTGTGGTCTGTCAGAACAGGGAACTTTTTCTCCTTTTATTTTAAGAGGGAAGAAGCTGCTGAGCTGCTTTGGAAATAGTGGACTGGTTATTGTCTGTCTAAAGCTCCCCAGACCTGTGTGCAGGACAGCAGCAGTCAGGTTATCCCGCCATCATATACAGATCGCTGATTATCACACACCAGTGTTTGTGATCTTCTGCAGCGCTGCTTCCTTCTGTCTCTCATCAAGGCCCGATGAGCACAGACCGTGACAGGTAAAATCTTCTTCCAGACCTCAGATGCTCCCATACAAAGAGCCACGCTTAATCCCTGGCCTAGTGTGTAATTTAGTAATCTGCATGGTCATGAATTCCAGGGATCTATGGGCAGGAAGCGCAGAGCAGTGTGGGTAGCAGGGCAGGCCTACAGAGTCATTTAAGTCTTTGTTGTATTGTGTAGCAAGGGATTTTGGGGACAATGAGACCTGTCTGTCAAAGATTAAGCAGACTGGAAGTGTGGTTTATACCAACAAATGAATGAAGCTTTTTGGAGTGTTAATACAGCCACGTAGTAAATGTCCAAGGACTTAAACATACAATTTATGTGATGACAAGCAACACTGGAATTAATCATTTATTCTATATACCTTAGCCAGTGGGAATTCAAGTAGGTGAAGAGTTCATTTCCATCCTTATCTTGATCAATATGTAACATTTAGTAGGAGAAATGAAAAATCCTGTTTTGTTTGGTTTTTTTCCTCTCCGTGACTTTGGGTTGAAGTTCTTTTTACTAATGGCAGTTTATGCTCTGACACTGCTTAGTAAACTAGCCACTGACTGACTGGCACTTCTTTATCAGGCGCTGCAGTAAAATTTTGCCTGGAGCTGCTCTGCTTAAGCCTCTAGAGATAACTGGAATATTGCCAAATGTTACGCTTGTAGATTTGCAGGCCTCTACTACCCTCCACTCCTGCTTTGGTCTGTGTATTTCCAAGCAATGTGTAGATGAGAATTCACAGGCTCCGTTTTTTTTTCCTGTTTAAAGTGAATCTTTTACATGTTTGCAAAACTCCCTTTGGCTCTGCTGTGTAACAAGTCGGGAAGAGTTTTTGTTCTAAATCTACTATCCTGAATAAGCAAATGGTTCCCGTCTGAATTTTAAATCTCGACTAATGTTATCTCTCGGAAGAGATAATTTTGTTTTTAGCAGAACCCGGTGCAAGGAAAGCCGCTCAGACCTTTCTGAAGTGCCAGGAACATACTGGGAAGGCTATGGGAGGCAAAATGTAGGGGAAACTGCTTGCAGAGAATCTATTGTTCACCACTGACCCCTTACTGGACAGATCTGTGAATGGCCTACTTTCCCTGCCTGCCTTCTAACTAGAAGCATCCTTTGGGGCTGAATGACCTTAGTGGATAATGAGAACTTTTCCTGTGTTTCTCTCTTGTAAACAGAATGTTTAGCATGTGGAACATGATCTGGTGACTAAAATGGATATTTTTATGAATATGTGTGTATGTGTTTTTGTTTGTGTTTTGTTTGTTTTTTTCTTTTCCATAAAAGGCTACTTTATTCATCAGATAAATAATGTTAATACATGATACAGTAGTAGGGCTTAGAGGTAGCTCCATGCTGCATAGATCAGACGCCAGTGTTCAGAATTACATTGTGCTAAGTACTAAAATCTGGTTGTAATAACACAAAAACTGGATACAGGACAGTGGAAAGAATGTAAGTAACACATCAATAAGTACAGAGGAAAAAAGACAAGATTGGTTTTCTGGAACTTTGCTTTACTTGTGGCAATTTGGAGACACACATTTTCTGTGTGACAGTGAAATTTAATAGAGTAATTAGATGTTCCTGTATGATAACAGTGAGCCAAAAAAGCAGTCTTAAGATCATGGTCCAGAATAGGTTAGGCTATGACTTTAAATTGCAAGCTAAGTTAGAGGAAAGGTTCTGATTTAAAATTCATCTGTCTCAGCATCTCCCAAGCTTGTTCTTTTAGGAACTTGAGACAAATTGAGAGAAACTCCTAAAGGCAAGATTGGATACAGGCATTTAAATCTACTTTAAGAATACCTTTGTTACGCTTGTGATCTAAATCTATATTGTTCATATTCTAACGATTCACTTCACATTCTACAGAAACAGAGAACACAGTGACGAGCATTAAAAAGTAAACTTTTATTTAATTATCCTATTAGTAACTGCATGAAAAAGCACAGCACATATTAAAATAAATTTGTGCTATATTAGTTAGTATTAGGTAATTTCTGCAACCAACTCACCTCGATAATAAATTATTACAAAATGCATTAAGGCAAACTTGAATCACTCTTAATATGATCAGCCACACTACTAGCTAGAATATTTGCTGGTAGACAAAGAGTAATAAGAAAAGATTCAGCAACTTGTATGAAGATTCAAATGCAGGCTGTTAAATATGAAGATTTGTTCTCTTGAATAATAATTTTGCAACATTTAAACCAAGATAAGTTTTTCTGCTTTAGCGGAAATACAGTGGAAAGGTTGACAGCAACACAGGAAGCTTCTGTAAGAAGTGTGAAAACTAGAGGAGTAATAGGCTCAGTAGAGCTCTAGTTGCTAATTAACAAATTAATGCAGTATTATGATATCTCCATTAAAATGATCCTCAGTTATGATCCTTTGAGAGAAGTTGTAACTCTAGACTAATTACCATGGAAAATAAATCATCAGTTTCCCTTGGGATGTCATACGCTACATTATCACTTTTTACTCGGATGACATCTAGCCATTTGTTTTACTGCTCAAACTGCAGTCCAACGACATTTCCCGTTATGAATTGACTGATACAGTTTGTTGATAGCCACCTTCAAAGCAGAAGTAGCAAAGCAAGTAAAAACTAACAAAGTGTTTGAAATCAAAGACAGAACTGTTTTCTGTAGCTGTGATGAACTGACTGATTCTGACCTATCCAGATATCCTGTTCAGATGGACAGCCTTTGCCTGGCAGAAAACATTTTGCAGGTTTTTGAATCTATGCAGAGTAAATAGATACTTTTATTGAGTGAATTTTCTTTGAATGACCAAATCTCTCCAGCCCTTTAATAGAATTTAAAAATGGGTTTGATTTGGCACTGTAGCAGTCTGGGAATAGATGAGCTCGGCCCAGGCTGCACGCTCTGGATCTGGGTCTAAAATTGCCCAAACACAGGGAACATTGCTGTTTCTAGCCTAGAAAACAGGTAGGGCAGGAACTTGCCTATCCATTCCAGTGCTTAGTGGGGAGCCCAGCTGGTGAGCATGAAATAATTGTCCTAAAGACTGGTACCCTTTAACTTCTTCCTGGCTCTGGCTGATTAATGAATGCTTTCTCTCTAGAAGTGCATGAGGCATTAAATCTTTGCTAAAAGTCTTTAACATTTTTGCAACTGTTCTTGTACACCTCCGTGTTTTTCTCCTCTCTGTGTCTTTTCCTATAGATACTCCTACGCTGATCTTAGATGCATCTTGTGGAAATGAGTTCCCCAGGATAATTGCCAGGATATAAGTAGACTGGGAACTTAGTTTAGCTGCTGATGGAAACTAAAACTGGCAATAGCTTATCTGTAGCTGAAACTGCAATGAAGAGCTCCAATGAGTGGAGTTTTCTCTAAAAGGTTCATCACCTACCTTTTGTCTTTAGCATGAAGCCCTTTAGAAAAGCCAAGAAGGCATCGTACAAGGCAAATATATATATATATGAGCTCTGTAACTGTTTCCATGCATGGAAACCTCAGGGGTTTTTTGCTTTTTCGTTACTGGTTTCTTCATCCTCATTGTTTTCTTTAGTGGTTGAATGTCATGTTTGGGGAAGTTCTGGTGCAATAGGACACTCTCCATTCCCACAGCATGAGGGAAATGGAAAGCTTTCTGTATCATCCACAGAGCAGAAGGGGCTTCCGCAATTCCTTTTCTGTCTCCTTGTCTCATGCTTCTGGGTCTGTTCTTTATCTCTGAGTTATTGAGGGGAGCAGGATGTATCTTGTTTGATTTGCTGGTCACAAGCAGAAAGAGACAAGTAGTTAATGTAGTTATGATGTAGTACTACAAGTTGTGAGCTAGTGGAGAGGTACTTTTGACACTTTTATTACCAGTTCAGTTTCCTTCCTGCCTATCTCAGTCTTCCATTTTCAAAACCCCTCTGCTTTTGATGGGTGCTGCAGAGGCTGATGTGCAGAGAACTCTGTGTGAAAGAGTTGCCCACTGAGATGAACAGTTCTCCTGATTGTTTGTTCCTGAGAGGGTTGAACTGCTGCTTTCTCAAGGCACAGCTTGGACTCACAGAGCCAGTGCCGTTGTGGGATGCACGAGAGTCAGCGGCTCTGCCCGTCAGTGCAACAGGGAAGACCAAACTATCCTGTCTGCTAAGGAGTAGTTGTACTGGGAAAATGCTGGCGTGGGCAGTCTCTTCCTGCTACATTTGCTCCTTGCCCACGTCACTGTTGTCTCTCTGAGGAAACACCAACTTTTCACAGCCTTTGGTGCGAGCAGAATTAGAAATTTAAAAATTGAGTTTGTTGTAAAAGAAAGAACTGGAGAGGAGCCCAAAGCAAATTAACAGATCTGGAAGCAGCAGACCCTGAGGAGGTTTGGACTCTGTTCGGCTTCAGCATGTGGCTCAACCCTCCCTGCCTTTCTAGATACAATGTCCCTTTAATAGTCTTAATAGGCCTGACACTGGCAAGATTTCACTTGTTCGGTACACTACTTAATACAGCTAATTTTCTACTGACAACATTTTTTTGCAACAATGAATCTTCTGTCACTTGAGTCCATGAAGAAGGCAGCTTGGAAATGCCAGCCAGAGGGGGAGGTAGCGAAAAGTTCATTGTAGCTGGTCACTTAAAACGGCTCTTTAGAAACCCATCAGGCTGCTTTGATTTGTTCTGTAGGGTGCTAGGGATAAGTGGAAGGGAAAATAACACAACATTGTGTGTCCTTCTTTCCTCATAAGCCTATAGCAGATCCCTGAAAAAGCTGGATGTTGTGGGGTTAGCTAAAGGAGAGCCAGGAGCTGTGGCTTCATGGGCAGCACTTCTGATGTGGCTGCCTGTGAAGTCACTATGGTTCATATATCAGTTTTCCCCAAGGAACTTGTCTAATATCTACAACTAGTGTGTTGTCTTTCTCAGTAATGACTTAGGTAAAACCCCTTTGCATGGTTTGTGAAAAACAGTATTTTTGATCTTAGCAAACTTCTTGGAGACACTATATATAGACTTTATATTGAGACAATACATATAGACTACATATAGTCTATATATACTTAGAGTATATACTGCAAGGCCTGTAGCCAGGTGTTGGAAATTGTATAAGCTCAGTTAAACCTTAGCATCTGTCTGAAGTTCATCCATATTGCTTGTCATGTGAGGAGCAACAGATAGAAACAATTAAAACCTGAGATAAAACTAAGTGATCCCCTTTGATTGTCTGATTGAAAGAAATAATGTATTGAATACGAGGCAACTTTAAGCACAAAATGTAGAAGTAGAGTATCACTGTGGGTTGCTTAAGAATTAAGCCATTTTTATTATTTTATTAATTCACATAGTATTCAGTAAACATGAAAGCTGATTATAAGCAGTTAGCTGATCCTCTGCTAGAGCAATGGTGAGGTAGATACCTGCTGTTCTCTATCACTGTAAAAGGTTTTTACTGGCCTGTAAGAGGCAAAAAAATAGTTGCAGTAGAACCAGCGGCATCTGCAGATTAATCTGGTTTGAGAAAAGCCCTGCAATCAAATCCAGTAGAGTTGGGGCAATGACCCTCACTTTGCATTTGACTCATCTCCTGTTTTGGGAACTGAGTGCTGAGGAAGTGCCATTTGGTCATTTTCTACTGCTATGGTCTGTCCAGAGGTGTCTTGTGTGTGTGCTGGGAAAAAAAAACAACAATGCTTTATATATGCTACCTTGTCTGCTTCCCTCTGTAGCCATCAGGAAAATGGGAAGAAGTCCTAGAGAAACTCTGTGTTGTCTTCTGAAATAGCTCTTTTGTATTAAAATTCAGCTCAGGAGTTGTGCTGCTGTCAGGAGATGTACACAATATTCAGAAGTGCCCTTCCTTCATTTAAGGGCAGGCAAATGTTATGACAGCTGCTGTCCTATGTGAACAGGTCGGGGAACTGTAAAGGCTTTCTAAAACATTTTTTAGAGATTAGACACTGAAGACTTGAGGGAGAGGAGATGAACTGAGGTTGCAAAAGACCATAAAATCTCATAAACCATTCAAACCTTTGGCTGTACTATGTTCTTTTGTTAAATCAAAAAAAAAAAAACGCTTAGTTTGTAAGTACATTGAAGTCAGTTAGACCTCACTTGCTGCAATATTTTTGCTATTTCATAATCATGTAATCCATCCTTTCAATATAAGCCCTTTGATGGGTGTAGTGTAGTGCCAGAGCTCCACTAGGTGTGGGAGCTGTTCCTGCCTCCTGTTACCTCCTCCCGCGTGCCTCATTTCCTCACTTGCCTCTCAGTCTGGCTGAAACACGGGCATGATTTCAGAGTAGTGCCACTTGTCAGTCTCGTCTGCTGGCTATATGAATTGCTTTCCATTTGTGGATCAACCTAGCAGTGCACTTCCAGTTTAAAACACAAAAAAGCCCTCAAGGTATCAGTCAAGCTAGCAAAAAAAACCCCTTTTTGTGGTGGCAAGTAGTGAAAATTCATCTCAGATGACTGTGTATCACCTGAGTCTTATGGCTGATTACCTTACACAAACAGTGGGTAAGCTGGGGATTCACCTCTGCTGGTGATACTCTGGGACTCTGCAAACCATGGAAACTGCCGAAATAATCATCTGAGTGATGATCATAAAAAGGGCAAGTAACTGTTCAAGTATATAGCGTAGCTACTTACAAGTAAGCTTTAATTCATTAGTTTCAGACAACGGTTATTCATTTAATTGAAATACAACGTAAGTCATCACTGGCCTTTGTAAATCTTACTGCTTGTTCTTTCTTTTAAAAAGATCTCCACGAAGAATATCTATTTCTGCAGCGTCCATCATTCTGTATGAGGCTGTGTTACACATGGATGCCCCTTTCCCTGGAGCGCGGCGCAGGGAAGCTGTTGCCCAGTCGGCGCATCCCTCGCACAGATGTTCCAGCCCACCAGTGACTTTCGCTTACTTTCATGTTATCTGTGTTCTCTGTGGCCTGGAGCCTCTCCACATGCTCCTACTTTCTTATCTAACTTGGACGTTTCAGTACATCAAAGCAAAAAAGCAATCTGCATTAAGGTCATCCTCTTTGAGTCTTTTATTTTTTTTAAAAGTAGGTTTTTTTAAAGGTTATGAAGTGTAAAATACAATAATTACTTGTATTTAATACTGAGTCACTCCTGGCATTGTCCACGCTGGGGAAAATGATGACAGTATGCGGTCTCTTTCTGTGCTCTAAATAGAAGTAGCAAATACGTAGAATTGATTGGATCAGGATGTTCCATGAAAGTTTGAACTGGAAATTGAACATTCAAAAGAGCAAACTCTTCAGACATTTCAATATCCAATTTAAAAATAAAGATACGTAAAAACAAAGGGTTTAAACAAACAAACAAAAAATCCAGAATTTACATGCATTTTTATATTTATGTGGTAAAACTTCCACTGCAACTTTATTTATATTGGTGAAGTACAGGATTCAGGAAACAAATGGTTTATGGAATCAAATTTCTTTTTTCTTTCTTTTTTTTTTAAGCAGTTTAAAAATAGAGTGTAAACTTATGTATGTATTCACACATATTTTTATCACCTAGATTTTCTTCTTGCACTCAGTGGAAATAACGAAAGTATTTTTTGAAAATGGAGTTTATCACATGAACTAAAATGGGAAATTACTATGAGAAACATCCTGCAGTTGCTCATTACTACATTAAAAGATTGCTCCTGAGATGACCAGAACAGCCTTGACAGTCTGCAGTGTGAGCATGCCAAGTACTGCTTCACATAAAAACTTCTAAAATGAATTATGATATTAATGAATTTCACATGGTACAGGAATAATTTGCTTCTTTTCTTAAAAAGAAATTAAAAAAAAAAAAAATATTACCTTGATATCTTTCCTTTAAAAAAACCAAAACAACAGAGAACAACAAAGGAAAAAAAGGGAGATTTTTGGGAAGGTTCTGGGCAAAGTAGGATTGTTGCACAGGATGCTTTTTCCGGTCCCTTATTTCTGTGTGTATATACAGTTTAGTGTATGCAGCTCATGCTGTGAGGGTAAAAAGCTGTGTAGAGGAACAGTAAATTATATGACGGAAATAAAGACGCCATTTTGAACAAGACTTTCCCAGAGTTTTTAGATGAAAAACTGAAGAATAATTTTCTTTAAAAGTACAAAGCATTTTTTGGTAAGGAAAATAATTACTTACTCTGGAATGTGAGCGGGGCACTGGATACCTGACCTGTAATTTAGGAAAATAGTAAAGGGCTTTTAATCAGTAATTATTATTATTACAGTAGAACTGTGGGGCCCTAGCTGAGACCAGGACTCTCTTGTGCTAGGCACTGTCTATCTAGCAAGAGATAACCAGTGCCACAGGAATCTTGCGGCGAAGGCAGGGCAGACCGAAGAGGAGAAGGGGGGAAATGGAGCTAGAAAGTAGAAGTGGTTAAGCCCAAGGTCATGCTACTCACTAATGGATGCTGCTGTCTTGCACCGATAAATCACTTGAGGACGCTTCATCCCAGTTCGGCATGAGTTGTGTGTCACCTTTCGTACCGTGGCATCGCTGCTCAGAGAGAAGAGCCGTGATTTCAGTGGGTCATGCATCTCGAAGGATCAGCCCCATCTGCAGGCTGTCCTGTACAGCATGGATATTGGGTACGTGCACCTTCCCTGAAAACTTCTGCTTGGTGTATACGCTTTATGAGAGCAGATATTTTTCGGACCACAGTGATTAACGGTTTATTCTTTGGTTTGTCTTAATGGAATCAAGCAAGTATAAGATGCTTCGGACTACAAAGCATTTGCTTGTGAAGTCAATCTTTGTCACTGATAATTTTTAATGTCAATAAAACATTGCTTGTAGGGGAAGTAATGGATGAAGAGATAATGAGAGTAAGACCTTTTTTTTTTTCTCCAAATGTGGTCACTGAATTCTCATAGAGAAGGAACTGTATGTTAGTTTGCGAAAACATGAACATCTTTAAATCCAGTTGCTCATCTCGTACACTGGACCTTAATTTTGCATGGAGAAGTTGTAATAATACTTTGCTGCTTGAAATGTAGTTACAAATTTAACAACTGAAGTAAGGATCACTTCTGCTCTACCTGGTCAGTCGCATTCTGCATATTTACTAGTCTTGCTAAACTTATCTCACTTTGTGAGTTCCTTTTTTGACGATGAATCACTGAACTAGTGTTTGTTAGTGCGTGAGGCTAGTAGAACTGGCCCCCAAGTAAGCAAGCACTTGCGTTATTTTTTGTCCCTGAAATAAGGGGCATGTTCAGTGGTTCCAAAGCACTGCCTCGTGCGTTCCTTTGCACAGCGACAAATCAAATAGATTTACACTTTATTTGCCAAGCTCACAGAGGCGATGGGAAGAAAAAGAATGTTTGGAATTTGCGATGCTATGTGTAGCAGCTCTGCTTCAGTGGGCAAAAATTTGTGTGGACTATTAGAGTTGGCAAAAGAGGTAAGGACAATAGAGAAACTGTGATGTATTTGATTGTGCAGCCGTAGAGAGGCCCCGCCAGTACCCATACACCGTACTGGCCTTACCTCGTGACACTCTGGGATGCATGTGAATTAAAAGATGCACGTGAAGGGAAGAAGGCACATGTTGCAGAACCTTTTCCATCTTGAAAGACACTGCCACCAAATTAGATCTTCAGGCCATTTTGTTTTACCACCTTCTGCAGTGTGGTGGTGATTCAGAAGCAATGGGAGATTACTATCTCAGCCAATTTTTCTCATGGTTACCACACATTGAGAAGAGAAACCTGAATGACTGTGACATCTCTGTAATTTTAATGGCTTGCAATGGCTAAGCACATAACAGAGATGCACATGACTCATATCGAACTTGTGGCACAACCTTGCTCATAATCCTGAAATTATATATGGGGGAAACGCCACGATATTTCAAGAAATAATGCAACTTTTTTGTGACCATCATATTCGTCACGGAGAGACAAGCATTTCATTTAGTGTTGCTTGTGTAGTAAAAGCCTGGTGCACAAATATGTTTAAGACTCAGGTTACGGGTTTCAAATATATGAAACAGGTATATGACATATGAAATTCTAGTGGACATTTGAGAAAACAATCACAAGTCACAGTAATTTCATAAACATTGTCCTTGCTTGGTGTTACTAGCAGACTATAATTCTCCTCTTTTTAGAAACAATTTTCATGCAGCCAGGAAACCAAAATAATGCTATTTGCATTGATTATTAATGGCTTTTCTACAGGCTACTGGGCTATATTTTTTGAACAACAAAGATTACAAATAGAGGGCTCTATTGATTCACTGTAGTTTCTGTTTGATGTAATCCACATTTTGTGTTTAAGCTTTCCCTCACTGCTAAGAAATGTTTTATTCTTTTTATCCTTTGGATGAAGAAGAATCCTGATGCCAAAGCACAGTAAAGACTAGGCTTTTAACTTTGTACCACAAGGTAAATTCATTGAGGTCAAACAGTAGTTCCGCCTGGTGTTGAACCCTGTAAGTTTACCTTGTGGTAAAACCTGAGTCTTCATTGTACTCTTATCCTGGAATTGCTCCTGCACATCACAGTGCCTGCTCTTTAAATGCTTTTATCTTGGGGCAGTTCATGGGAGTGCTACCCAATGACGAAAAATGCTGCTTTTTTTGGTAGTGGAGGCAAGTCCTTTGTTTCAGCGTAAAAAACGTGATTTCCATCCACATAGACTTCAAAAGAAACAGCAAGAATTCTTGAGAGCCTGATTCTCATGGCATAATCACATTATCAGAGAGATTAGAAGCACTTCAGTGTGTCTTTATGGTTTAGTGACACTCTAAGGCACTGGACAAAATCTTCAAGCGCTGTTAAAATCTTTCTTACAGAGCACTAAGGCAAAACAGAGCTTTTTACCTGAAATGACAGAGAGCATGTTTAATTCTTCTATCAGGGAGCTACAGAAGCAAAACCGAGCAGAATGTGTAGTTACTGATCTCTACTGTCTCATCTAGATAGATTTCTCAAAGTGACCTGCAGCAGAGCAAAACAAAAGCCTCCTAAAATGTTAATTCCTATCAGTTCCAGTCATTGTGAAACACTGTCATTGACCAGGCAATCAAACTAATTGAATACAGAAGTGTTAGCAGTTCAAACAAGTGAGGAATTCACAGCGTGTTTTCTCTAGAAACTTCTGTGGACTTTCTCGAGTGCTGTTGCTCTGGTGGGTGGTGGCTGGCGTTAACCAGTTCCATACCCATTTTTAGGGTATGTCTCTCCGCTGCTGTGTTGCCTTGAGGTAAAGAATCCACAACCCATGTCTTCAAAGTGAGATGTTGCCTGAAAGACTCTGAATAGCTTGTTACTATGGGAGATAGAAAAGTTAAAGCTGAGACTGAAAGTGAGAGCAAAGCATGTGATTTTTGTAACATGTTCCTTGTGTACAGTTGCCAAGGACCACTGAAGATTTGGGGATTAATGTTGTAATCATATGGTTCCCTATATAAAGGATTCCATTGATAATTAGCCTGGAGTGAAGAAAGCTAAAAGTAATCAACAGAAAAGCCTTTTCAGATGGGAATCTGTGCCTCTGGAAGTGCACAGTATGGGCAATGTCTAGACAGAAAAGGTATGAAATAAAAAACACACACTTGACCTCAGTTAAAAGGCCGGGATGAAACAATCACAACAGAAAGAGTGACAGGGGGAAATTGCTGCACTTTAAAAGAAAACTGCTCCTGTAGTGAAGAAACGTGAAATATGGGACATGAAGTTTTAGCCTAAACAGGTACTAAAAGTGATCTAGGAAAAGAATTTCTAGACTCAATTACAGTTTGTTTCACTTTGCTTGATTATTAACTTGTAAAAATGCACTTTTAGATTAACTGTAAAGTCTTTTACCTGCCAGGGCACAGAGTCAGGACTTTGTGTGTCTCCAGCTGAGATTACTAAAACACTTGCAGCAGGGAGCTGCATTCCTTCTGCTATTTTAAGGAGTTAGGGACATAGAAGGGAAACACAGTATCATGGACATGAGTGTAGAGAAGTGAAAGGAGGAGGATTTTTTTTTTTTTTTTCATTCCTCCTCCAGTCTATATTGTTTAATGTAAAGCTTGATTTTTTTGTACGGATAACTTCACGTAGAAGTTGCCATTAGAAAGCATGGCCATAAACTGTCATTTACTACTGGTACTTTGGAACTTCAGACTCTGATCTCTTTCAGATTCTCTCAAAATAATTCAAATGAAAAGTACTAAAAACGTTAATACAGAAGTCTGTGTTAAGTGTTCAGCTGCCAAGAGGCTAACAAAAAATCGGAGCAAAACGTTTTAAACATTGGCTTGTTTCAGAAACAAGTACCAGCCTACTCTGCGCATCACCAGATGTAGCGATAGGACAATGAAAGCTCCTCAGTCACAGCTGCATCTCTGCAGTTGTAGAAAACGCTGCCATCTTCGGGCAGTGCTCAGTCATTGCACCCTTCTATTTGTGCTTAAGGAACCAAAATCCACACCCCGGTTATAAGGTGATCAGGAATGCACAGTGGAATGAGTCCCAGCTTTCAGCCAACCGTTGTCTCGAATACCCTACAGTGAGCTTTCTGACTGCATGTGACCCACATGCTCCTTTCATCATGTGTTAGCTTTTTGTTGTGTTTCATCTAAAGCATAAGCAAAATCTGTTTGCACTTTGCAGCTTGGAAATAGAGGTGCAAACTCAAGAAGCAGCAGGCAGTTTGATCTCAAAACACCGTTGGTTTCTTCTGTTCCTTTCTATGGAAATATGGGTAGCAATAAATTCTCCAAGAAAAAGGGAAGATATCTTACTACTACTCATAACTTGCCTGAAATAACCTCTAAAAACGCTACCTGAGAATATACAGGGGAAATTTTGGGATGTCCTAAATACCCTGAGAGGTACTGACTCTTACTAGATTGAATTGGGTGGAATAATTGCAAAGGAGTTTGCAAACAAAGTGCATTGACCTTTTTTTTTCTTTGTATGTTAGGGTCGACCAGGACCAATTGGGCTTCAGGGACCAATAGGTGCACCTGGATTTACTGGCCCAGAAGGTTTGCCAGGAGCAAAAGGTGAGAGAGGAGCAGTGGGCCCCCCTGGACCAGCTGGACACACAGGCGACAAGGTAGGTTCAGTGTGGCTTTTCTGACCCTGTAATAGATCTATGGCCCTGTGTATATTTTTAATTAACAAAGATAGTCTTGGACTATCTGCCCAGGAGCTGGTGTCTAGAAAAGCAAAAGGACTAGGTACTAAATGAAACCTGCAATGCAGTTTTGCAGCTGCAAACTTATTTATAAGAGAACATTATAAACTGTGTGATATTAAATGAAATAACTCATAAGGTGTGGGTGTCAATGAATGCAGTGTGCAAGAATGGGCAGAACAGCAAACACAGAAATGTCTTAATGCCCTTAGGATCTGTTCTGCTCCCACCACGCAACCTGACAGAGGTTATGGAATGGATTATAACATGGGGAAGTCTAATATTGTCTGATGCAAGAACTGGTATGAGATTCCTACTCTGAGTCACACTGAATTCTTGAAGCTTGAATAGACCTCTGAGATCATCAAGTCCAGCCTATGACCTAACACCACAACATCAGTTAGACCATGTCACCAAGTGCCATGTCCAATTTTTCCTTAAATACCTCCAGGGATCGCAACTCCACCACTTCACTGGGCAGTCCATTCCAGTGTTTAATCACCCTTTCCGTGAGAAAGTGCCTCCTAATATCCAACCTAAACCTGCCCTGGCACATCTTCAGGCTGCGCCATCTCGTCCTGTTACTAGTTGCCTGGGAGAAGAGCCCGACCCCACCTGACTACAGCTTCCCTTCAGGTAGTTGTAGAGAGTTATAAGGTCCCCCCATAGTCTTCTCTTCTCCAGGCTAAACAACCCCAGCTCCCTCAGCCTCTCCTCATAAGACTTTCCCACCAGTCCCTTTACCAGTCTTGTCACTCTCCTCTGGACCTGCTCTCGTGCCTGTGTGGTTGGACAAAAGGAATCTTTCAAGACAACAACTTGAAAGCTTAAAAGACAAAGGAAGTCCTGCATACTGTGCCTGGTTTCTAAAATCTGAAGGACATCTAGGACATCAGGACTATCCCAGAGCATCTTACCAGTCTACTTGATGCAAGGTCATGTGTCCAAATAGGGAAAAGACAGATAATTTAGGTACCAGGACATGCAGAGCAGTTTGTCTTCCGTATATGTGCAGTTACACCCTCTTCTCATTTAATCTTAGTCAACATGTTGGAGATCTAGTCACCCTTTCAGATAAAACAAAGAGCCAAGTAAACTGAAAACGATTACAGTGAAATTCATTGCTTTGGTGTGCATTCTTCTGAAAGGCAGTGGAGAACTGCAAAAAAGGACTGAGTGCTGTTAGGAGTGATAGCTTTTTTCATAATTCTAGCAGATAACACTGAAATCATTAAACCTGGATTTTGAAAGGCACAGAAACCCAGGATAGGAACGGACCTTTAACAACTGGAACCAATTTCCTTGCACTGAAAAAATCCCTTATTTACTTGAGAAGAGTAAAGTTTAGATCAGTTTAGGTTTAAACAGTCTCTTTTGCTACTATCCAGTAGAACCAACAAAGTGGTTCTTACACGCAACTCAGCCAGGTGTGGTCTGAAGTTCATATAGTGGTCTGCAGATCTCTGGGTGGTGCTATCCAAATACAGACAGAAAAACCCGCAAGTCCTGTTGAAACTCTTGAAAAGTCAAGTGTGACACTGAGAGTTAAGCTTATACTGGACTGTTTATTTTCCTGGCATCTTGTTTTCCCCAGATGTGCAATAGGAGATTATATTTTTACTTTAAATTGCCTGATTAAAACATTCCTGAAACACTCATTTGGCTTCCAGTCAAGCTCAGATGCTCGGTTCCTATCTTCACTGAGCTCTGCAGTCACAGACGGTCTGCATGAGGTAGTTTTCTCCTGTTGGTTTTGAAAGCTAAAGTCCATGACCAAAACTACTGGAGTGAAGAGTATTTCACAGGTAACTGAAATATACAGATTGATGAAGTGAAATATAACATGTATTCTTTTTCTTCAGGGCCCAATGGGAGTTCCAGGATTTCAAGGCATCAATGGGATCCCAGTAAGTTTGCATATGTAAATATAAATCACCAGAATATTAGTCACAACCAAACGCACATAAGTGCAGTGAGTGTATCTTGCAAGTGCTTTCTTCTCTCTGGAGGGGAATGGATGTGTTTGATAGTCTACCTGGTGAGCCTTTGCTGTTCAGTAAAAGGTTTGGGTCCTCTTGTGGGATGATAGGAAGTTGATACTTATCAGGTAGTGAGCCTGAGTTATGTGAGCATCCATTGCATCTTTAATAAGCTTTTCTTTCAGCACCATGTTCTCTCAGCACAATCTCTACAAAATACCGTATCATAAAACCATAGGCTTATGGAATTGAAAGGGACCTAAGACAGTCAAAGAGGCACGGCCAGCTGTGCTTCAGGCCGTTTTTAGTTTGTGTTTCTTAAGCAGTTCTTAAAACCGTGCGATGATGGAGACTAACTTCTGTATTAGAAAAGTTTTGCTAATGCCTAACTTTAGTCTTGCTTTCTGTAGTTTAAACCTCTTAATTCTCATCTTACTCATCATGTACACAGAGAGCAGATTGTTCTCTTTTACTTTGTAGTAGCCTTCTTGTATGTGATAACTGTTATCAGGTCTCCCTCAATCTTCTTGAGCTATGATGTGACTGAAAACAGTGATTAGAGCTGAGGCCCTCCAGAGAATCCTTGCTTCTCCACTAGGTGCTAGTTCTGGTTTAGATCTGAGCCTTTCAGAAACCTAAGGCAGGAAAGAAGTAATGGCTGCATTTTTCAGATGATAGGAGTAGGTAATCACATTCCCTGACCATCAGGAATTTTTTTGTTTGTTTCTTTCATTCTTGAGAACCTTAATATTCTAGTAACAGTTACTTCCTTTACCATACAAAAGATACACCTGCCTAGAGTGTTTCGACCATCTTTCTTTTGGTTTGGTTTTCCCCAGCAAAGATATCTTACAGACACTTCACCTCAGGGGACTTTTAGCTGGGCCAGCTCTAGAAGTTACCCCAAACTTCCTTGCTCTCTCTACACTATTTAACTTATCTTGCTTTCTTCTTTTAGTATTAGAATTCTTTTTCTTTTCTTGATGACATTTTTCCATTTTCTAAATCCTTGTGCCTTCAGACTATACTCATGCTCTTTCTCATCTTCCCTTCTTCCTCAGCTGGCCAAGAGCTCCAACTGTTGAGCTGTGTTTCCTTACTTCCTGTCAAAAACTGAATTGTTTTGATAGATTGGCTGAAAATGCACAGTTGGCCCTGTAAATGAGCTTACTTGATTGCAGTTCCTTCCTGGCCCTTGTCCTCCTCTCCCCCTCTGCTCATCCTAGCCTGTTTTCTCTCCTGCTCTACTCCCTTGCTGCTCTTTTTTTCTTTTCCCACCAGCCGACTCTCTAGCTCTGAAGAGAACAAGCTGTTCCCATAATACTTAATTTAATTGAACGCACTGTGGGAACATGCTGTTCTCAGGGTGTTTTTTCAGATGAGGCTCTGGAGAAAGGGGATTCCCAGCAATCAGGGAAGGCAGAGATACAGCAACAGCCATTACCAGGTAGTTGGCAGCAACATGAATTCCAAGGAGCAGGGGAGGTAGATGAGAGGATTCAAAGCCTCCAGCGTATGCAAATCTACCCTGTGTGCTTTGCAGTATTCTGCAGGTGGGAGATGAGAAAGAAGCAGATTTTGCTGCTCACAAACAGCAAAGTGCTCACCACGGTGGCTCTTCTGTGCCACAACTGCAGGACAGAAAAAGAGGGGAGGGGACACTAGTTCATACTGCTTACATTCTAGCCATTGAGATAAATCCTCCCATTCTAGGGTGAAAATAGCAACCAACGCTGCTTGAGAAAACATTTATACTTTTAACAGTTGCGTTTCAGGGTAGGGAGTAGCTTAAGATTCTTGTGAAATGTATACAAACATATGCATGTTGTATGGATGTGTGAAATGCAGAGCAAAGGAGGGAGAGCGTGTGTGTGCTGATGCATTTAAGAGAGAAGTGAAAATATATTGCTGTCTCTGCACAATAATTCTCATCTAAATATGAAGAGGGATTCTTTGTAGTATGTAGGTAGGTTAGCGTGGGCAGGTGTATTTTAGTCATGGCCAAAGGACTGCAAGGCTGTGATTCAGAGGGGAATCCCACTACTGACCTTAAGCGAAGTGGTATTCCACAGAGTTCCCTTGGGGAATGATGGTGGCAAGTAAATCATGTTGTTGCAGCTGGCCTGATTAATCCCTTTAACCTAGTAAATACAGCAGCTACATGTGTTTATTACTAGCCTTTTATGTCACACTGTAGAAGAAATCCGCCAATCCTTAGCCCTAGTTGGGAAGTTTTCTTTTTCCTATAGAACAAGATTCAAGGACACCTCTGGCAAAGGCTGGGGCTGTAGTTAGGAGATGTAAATAGCTTTTCGTGAGCTGTCCAAGGAGTTCTAGAAGGAAATACTTCTGTGAGAAGTGAGCCCTTGTCTACACCATGAAAGCAAAAGCTACGTGGAGAGGCAAATTCTCTATTTTGTGACCCTCTTAGAGGAAGTGGAAGCACTTGGCGATGGCTGTTAAAAGGCTCCTTGACCATAGCAATCCGTGAAACAGCTTATTCAGTTAGTTTTGTGTTCACCCTTAATTGCATTTGTTTCCCTGTTTTTAAATATTTGTTGAGCTCTCCTGTTGGGATCACCTTTGTGCTGTCTCATTTAGAAAAGAGGCCCCTTGGGATCACAATGTCAGCGTACAAGCAAGAGTCAGATAAAGCAAGGGTTTAGATGAACAGTTCAAGTTTCCTTATCTGTCTTACAGGGAATGTCTCCTTTTGTGAGAACAGAGAGCACAAGTGATCTCTCAGCCTGTGTTTCAACTGTAAACTCATCTGTAAAGGAGTCACTCTGCCATGTATAAATAAAGCCTATAAAAGCCTTCTGCCTTAGTCAATTGAGGTGCTTGTGCTGAATTGGCACATCTGCCAAAACTGGAATTAGAGGAGGGGAAAGCAGTAAATCTATTAACCCCTGTTTTTCAGGTCAAACCAGCTCTTTAAATCAGTAGTTTAAATCCCTGGGGAAAAGGTTCATTTAAGCCAGAACTTTATGACTCTCGAGGAAGTCAGTTGTGTAAATGCTCAGGTAAGATTCTTAAAACAAAACATTATGAACTTTGGTAGCAGATTAGTTAGAAAGTAGGAAATCCTGTGATTTTTTTTTTTTATTTTTTTTTTTCCTGGAGCGAAAGAGCCAGCATGTGTATGTGTGTGCATGTGTGTCAGCCTGTGTCATGCTTTGGCTCAGAATCACAGGCATGGATGCCATGGGATTAAGTAACAAGGCCTTAGATTTATTTCATATACATAAAAAATCACTGTGGTCAACATACTTTGTCCTCTGTGAGCCCTTCTCACGTATGAAGAGGATACCAAAATCCTTTGGGCCACTTACAGGCTGTGTTGGTCCAAGAGTTAGAAGATCTCACCCAGAGTGTTTCCCAAGACATGAGGCCACCGGTCAGCTGCCTGCCATGGGCTGGCTTTTGGCCAGCGCTGAAGGCTTAGCAGCTTGGCTCCCCGTTGTCCAGCTCTGAGGGGCAGATGTTGGCTGTTCAGTTTCACTAAACTCTGCAGCTGGTCACCTTATGTTGTAACCAGATACACGTGCACTTGTCCCACACAGCTTCTGGTTTTGTGGATGCTATAAACAAAGTGAAAGACCTGGTAGGTGTCGACCACTGTTGCCTATTCCTGCAGTCACAGCCAGTCCTGACAGAGACTTAACTGCTCTTGGCTAAGACATCCTGTGTGGATGGAAGGGAGTGGATTGCCTCTGATTTGTTCCAGTTTTGGGAACCGAATGAAATAACTTCTAAGAGACAAGCGTAAGTGGCAATAAATCGGTGCTGCAACCTTCTGTTACTTTACCCTGGGGCCTGGCAAGTCCCTGCTTGCACACCACGTGTGGGTGTTTTGACAAATGGACTTGAATCATCAGGGCAACTGGTACTGTGTGGTGCCTTATGCTAATGCTTCGGGATGAAGCATTCATTCCATGTCCTCAGGCCTCATTTTATCTCAAATTTGTACTTGTCTGGATGAGCTGACTTGATCCTGTAGTTGAGACGCACTTTACATTCATTCAGTTTGCACCTGATCGACTAACAGAGAGCAGAGCTGGGCTCCCTCCCCTCCTCTCTATTTTGTTGGCGCAAATTGCAGTGCAGTTGCCAAATGAGCTGGGTCAGGGAACTCATCTGGCTGAAAATTGACTCCGTTAAGAAACAGAACAGTTATTTCTCTGCTGTGTTGGTTTCCTGCTCAGACTCACCTATTCAGCCTTTGCTTATGCCAGCACAGGGAAGAGGTGGGTGTGAGTAGGTTGGGGTGTGCGATGGCCCTCCTGGCAGCAGCTGAGACCAGCGATCAGCTTGAGTATTTACCTAATTATGGCCTCAGTTGCTCTGCATCCTTGGGAAAGTTGTCACTCTGCTACTGTGTGCTCCCAGCTTCTCATCCGTAAAATGGAGATTATAGCATTCCCACATTTTGGCAAGGCATTTTAAGATCCTTAGATGAAAGGCTTTACATTACTGCAAAGTTCTCATTGAACTTGGTCAAAGCATATGCTATTGGCTTGGACTGGGAGGGCCTTCAGCAACACAAATGTGTTTTGTCTTGAGTGTCAGGCATGAAGGATTGTTCATGTTCTTTATCTCCATTTTATTCATGGTGGGTTTTTTTTTCCCTAGTGTGAGTCATAGCTTGTTTAATGTCATATCTTAAGGATGAATCTTTGGGATCAAACAAAAGGTTTTTTTGGGATGAGTCAAGATCAGGGTGTATCAGAGGGGAGGGAGAGAACTGTCAGTTACTGATACTATCTTCATAAGTTTCATTTTTCTTTGTCCCATCAACCACTGTCTTTGAGTGCCATAGAACTTAAATCTATGAAAAGGAAAAAAGAAAAAGATGCTGCTTGAAATCTGGGTAGTAGAACTGACAGTTCTGCCTCTCTGTGTTTTGCCCACACATACTCCTATGACACTGAAGAGAAAGTAACGCAAGTCTGAAACTTTGATCTCATTTGGACCAATACCATACTGAGTAAACTCCAGTCAAATTAATATAGCTATACTAGAGCAAAATGGGTGTGAAATCAGAATTAGGTATAATTGTATTCTACTCTTCTTGATTAATAACTGACCATTAAAAAGAGCTTCTTTTAAATGCTGTTAGTTTAATTAGGTCTTTCTCCCAGTTGCTTTGCAGTTTAAAGTTTAATATAACAAGAAAAGCTGTTTTGCTTGAATAGCCTGATGCTGGAGCTGTAACATCTGTTGAACTATTAAAGGAAAGAATCCACACTGGAAAGGAAGAGAAGTCACTGAAACTTTAAGCAGATTGGAATTATAAATGCTCAGTATTGTTGAGTGTCCCTCAGCCTTTGTTTTTACAGAGCAACTTCAGCTCCTCGTGTCAGGTGCACCCTTGTGTGTTGTTTCACGCTGTTATATGCCATATATTTCAGACTACTGTGGGATGAATATTGCCCTTTCGGGACCTACTCATGCACAAGTTATGTACTTCAGAAAATTATCCTGTGGAGAAAAAGATAATTAAATGAATGGAGCCAGTGTTCTAGGATTTAAGCTTTGGGGAGGACGGACAATGCTGGCCAAAGGAGCTCGTTCTGTTTCAGTCTTCCGTACGCTGAACTTGTGTAGGAGTTGTGTGTGTCTTTTGTGTTGCCATTTGGAAGATATCAATTTTCTGGGAACAGTACTGCTAATAAAATAATGCATCTTGTCAGTTATTCTCTCCTTTTCCTCTTTCCACAGGGTCACCCTGGGCAATCTGGGCCTAGAGGTCTGCCTGGGCTCGATGGCTGCAATGGTACCACTGGGAGTCCTGGTGTTTCTGGATCAGATGGATTTCCTGGCCTGCCTGGGCTACCTGTACGTCCCAACTCAAATACGGTGTTTTGTAGCCACTAAGTCAGGTTTTGCTTTTCATGCTGCTGTTGGAAAAGTAACTCCCAAGTACTTAGGAAGAACCTTAATAACCCTAAGTTTATTAGCATTGTTGGAGCTCAGTATCATTTTCTTATTGAAATTTCACTCTGAGTATTAAATGCAGATCCTGTGAATTCAGTATGCACCCACACCAGGTCAGACCACTGTCACTGGCAGTTTTCAAGCTAAATCTGAGGAAACCATGATAAAGTTTTTAAGAGCCTTGAAATGTCAAACATCTTCCATCTGCCATGTTTCACATTAGTGGATGCTGATTCAGGAAAGGATTTTATCACATGTTCAAGTCTACACATCAAATATTGGATGCCTTCCTTCATGTCTTAGACAGACAAAACCTTCAGTCTCACTGAGTGTTGATAGGACTTACTTTCCAGGGTATGTGTTTTACCTTTGAAAACACTTTGCTCCCAGGTTGGGGTTTTGTCTAGTCTGCATTGGACACTTTGAAGTTAGGTGTCTAATCTATTCATCTAGAGTCCCATCTTACAGAGAATGGGAGCACTTCTACCCCTCTGCCTTTCAGGATGGAATTGTCTTTGGAGGTACCCCTCGTTTTCCTGCACTGATGGTAGAGGAAGCGAAGGTAGCTGGGCTGTACTCTAGACTCTGTTTTCAGTGGGTAGGATTAGTTATAAGAACTCCACTCTTAGATGCTTTTGGGAATTACAATATTTTATAAAAGTACGTTGTTATTTTGAAAGTGTAAGAAAAAAATAGTTTTACTTGATGTTAAAGTATTTGACAAATTTGAGTATTTGTTCACATTCAAAGCCTGATCTTAGACAGACAGGCCATGTGACTCTGTATGTAATGAAATTTCTTTGCACATATACATGAAGAAGAGGAAGAAAATACAGCTAGCATGTCATTTGTTTCAGTGTTTCTAAACTGTGCTGAGACATCACCTTTACATGTCATCCAGACTTGAAAGTCATAAGATGTTGAAAAATACTGAGGCAATGAGATCAAATTAGAAGTACTGCTTTCCAAAGTATCTCATTTACTTATGCCTGCTGCTCAGATTTCTATTTTGTAATGCTCATAGGATTACAGTTTTGGCAAGGAAGGCTGCTTGGATCAGGCAACCACTCTCAAATTAAGTTGGCAATTAAATGAAATCATCTCAGATAAATTGAATGGGATGATCAAGATTATAATAAATTGGGTAAATCTAGAATTATAATGGCAGCTTTTTCGGAAGATTAATACAGTCTGCCAGTGGTTTTTTGTCATCCATTGGTTCTAAACAAAATTTACAGTGTTAAACAGGAGATAGAATCATACAATGGTTTGGATTGGAAGGGACCTTAAAGATCATCTTGTTCCAACCTCGCTTCCCTGGGCAGGGACACCTCCCACTAGACCAGGTTGCTCAAAATCCCCATCCGAGCTCACCTTGAACACTTCCAGGAGTGGGGCATCCACAACTTCTCTAGGCAACCCGTTCCAGTGTCTCAACACCTTCACAGTAAAGAACTTCTTCCTAACATCTAACCTAAATCTAACCTTTCAGTTTGAAACAGTTGCCTTTTGTCCTATCACTACACTCCCTGATAAAAACCCCTTTCCATCTATCCTGTAGGCCCTCTTTGAGTTCTGGAAGTACACTATGAGGTCTCTTCTCCAGGCTGAGCAACCCCAACTCTCTCAGCCTGTCCTCACAGGGGAGGTGCTCCAGCCCCCTAATCATCGTCATGGCCCTCCTCTGAACCCGCTCAAGCGGGTCCATGTCTTTTCTGTGCTGAGGTTCTGTGCTGGACATACTACTCCAGGTGGGATCTCTCTAGAGCTGAGTGGAAGCGCAGAATCCCTTCCCTCAACCTTTGGATGCAGCCCAGGATGTGATTGGCTTTCTGGGCTGCAAGTGCAGATTGCTGCCTCACATAGATTTTCATCCACTAGGACCCCCAAGTCCTCCGCAGGGCTACCCTCAATCCACTCATTGGCCAACCTGAATCCATGTTTGATCTTGCCCCAGCTGCAGGACCTTGCACTTGGCCTTG
Source organism: Baryphthengus martii (assembly GCA_013396935.1). Classification (NCBI taxonomy): domain Eukaryota; kingdom Metazoa; phylum Chordata; class Aves; order Coraciiformes; family Momotidae; genus Baryphthengus; species Baryphthengus martii. The sequence goes on from VWZK01004506.1 coordinate 640,127, forward strand.
TTGAACCTCATAAGGTTGGCATAGGCCCACCTCTCTAGCCTGTTAAGATCCCTCTGGATGGCAATGATGTGTAGATGAACAGTAGGGTTACAGAATGTCAAACAGCTTCAAATAGGATCTTGACAGTTGTGAAAGGGATAAAATAAAAGGGCTATCTAATATAAACAGGGAAATACCAGAGAAAATGTTTGCAGAACCTTGTTTTTCTAAAGCCTCAGGAAGTCCTAAGTTCAAATAATACCACAGCTTCTCTGACAAAGCTGCAGTGGTACTTTTGCAGTTTACTGGAGCCAGTAAACTACAGGAGTTTGCCTTGTTCATTATCACAGAACCATATGAATCATAGAATGGCTTGAGTTGGAAGGGACCTTAAAGATCATCTCCTTCCAACGCCCCTGCCATGGGCAGGGACACCTCCCACTAGACCAGGTTGCTCAGAGACTTATCCAGCTGAATATAAATTCTTTCAAAACTAAATCAGTATTTTTTCCAGAAATTTATTTTTTACCTTTTTTTTTTGTTGTTTTTTTGTTGTTGTTTTTTTTCAAATCAGGGTCGTCCTGGCCCAAAAGGCCTTAAAGGGGAACCGGTTTTTGTTCAAGGCAGTCTTAAAGGAATGAAGGTAAGACTTGTCGTCACATAGGAGAAAGTGCAGTGCAAGAAACACTGTGATGTTCTACAGGTTGCAGGGCTGATGCTGCAGGTTAGATTCCTCATGGTGTTAGATGTGATATCCTGAGTGTGTCTGAATCCAGAGCTATGAAAAAAAAAGCCCTATGATAATGACATAATAACTTGGAATTGCTTGATCTTTGCAGAGATCTTGTTGATCCCATATTGGGATGCTGGGACATTGTTCATCCTGTTATTGTTGAGCGTAGATACTGATCCTCCCCTTGTCTCTGGAGAGCTAGCACCGTTCGTTCGTAGTGTCAAACCACGGACGTGAGGAATTTCTTGTAAGCTAGCACACGTGGCTCTAGCTACAGCTGTAGCAAAGGAGGGGCCCTTCACCTACTCTTGGCACTTTCCCGTAGCTGACGTCTGTGCCTGTGCCAAGTCTGTTGAAATAACAGCTCAGGAAACTCACAAGTGCGTGTTCAGATTTCTACTGTGAGATCCCAGCTGCCTCCCAGTGGTTTTTGAGCTGGGAGGTAATCAGTCGTATTCTCAGCTCGAATCCATGAGTGTCATAGTGTTCCTTCCTTTGCCGCTGTGAAGTCAGGATTTTACTCTTATTTAATAAGGACCTTACCCTGAAATGTCTGTGTCTAGTCTGTAATTTTATTTCTTGTACAGAAAATACATGCTATGGGTGGACAATTTCAGGGAATAGAGTCTTGAATATGCTCCTGTAAAAGATTTAATTCTTTGTTGCCTTGAAAAATACACTCACTTGTTTATCCATGGTTTTGATTTTTACCAGAAGTACTAGATTTGGAATAAATCTACAAAGGAGTCAGCAACTCTTGTGGTACTGCAAAATTCAGCAATATTTAGCAGCCTCATGCTTCATTAAATATTGAAAATATTAAGAAATTTATTCTGCCATGTGAGGCCCCTCACACTGACTTCGTTGGTCAAAATTAAGAACTTTTCTAAAATTCTACTCACGTTATATAGACTCATAAGTTGGTAAAAGTTAAATAGACCTTTATTTATTTATGTCAATATTTATAGGAAATACAGATAATTTTATATACTAATGATATACTTTTACGTATTTTATAGTGGTTTTGTAATGAAAGCTTTTGTAGTGTATTTTCCAGTGTTTTCAAAATTAATACAATTTTTTTTGTCACTTTAGTTTCTCATTATCCATAAATAATTCTGATTTCTCTGGAGTTTTGGAATCTCTCCACTACCCACCCAGTTTAAATATGGAAGCACAGGTGTCAAAATATCTTTCCCATTTACATTTGATCTAATATTAACTAACTGTAAATATTTCTATTTATAAAAGGACAATGTTCCTTGTAGTTTGTTGCAAAAACACAGTGTAATTCCTAGTCATGCATTTATCATTTTTAGGGAGAAAATGGTCTTCCTGGATTGGATGGCATTTCTGTAAGTTATTTAATTTGGAGAATAATGATTTTTAAAGGCTATTAAGTAGTTAATTTTTCTTCTTTTGGTTCTCAAGGACACTTTTCAAATTAGTGGGCTATGTATTTACATGTATGATGTCAGTAGCATGAGCAATTCCAGCTTTGCAATGGTATTATGAGTGGATCCACATTATGGTAGGAGAATTAGCTTTTTACTGTTGTCTGTACCTTTTTTCCTTTTTCAAATCAAACTCCTTCCTACCACTGAACTCTGTAACTTTGATTTTTCAAAATATGTCTAATAATAAGAAATGGATTGTTATATTTAATTTATCATACTTAATTAGGGGATATTAATGTTTACCGAGGCTCACTTTGTCTTTGGTTGGGATTTGAAGTGGTGCTACACATTCTGTATTTGTCCTATGTTGTTCTTATAGGGCCCAAAAGGTTTTCCAGGTCCAGTGGGTTCTGCGGGCCCTATAGGATTACCAGGTTTGCAGGTAAGAGACCTCAACTGTGGCGCTGGTTCACAGAACAGTTCGAAATGTTGACAGTTTTCCCTCTTCGTCAGTATTTGTGTCATAACAAAGAGCAAAAGTGTGTGCATCTAAAAGGACTGAGCACAGCCGACTGCAAACACAGAAAATCTTAGTTTCATCTAATCACAGGAGGGAACGTTTCACTCTGGAGTTTCCATTGGGTGGAGATAAAAAAAGCTGCACGTTTGTTGCTTTTAAATTCAAGTTTGCTCTTAATTAACCACAGTACCAACAGGCTATTATGCTATCCTAGACTTGAAGATGATGTGTATCTCTCTTGCTTTGGGGGCATGAGGTGAAAGTTCAGGTACCACTGCAGTTCCCAGCATTACTCCAGTTGTCTGCATCCTAATTAAGTCAAAAGAAATAAAATCTTGATCTTTTTCACGTTTAGGGTCCGATGGGTCACCCTGGGCCACCAGGTCCAAAAGTAAGTACCTACCTTCCTGTTTCCTTTCTACACCTGATTGTTGTTTTTTTTTAAACAGTGCTCTGGGCCTTGATGATTAGTGATACTGTGGTTGCTGTCGTTTTATTATTCAATCATCTCACTTTTTTTGTCTCCCAGGGCAACATGGGATTAGGCTTTCAGGGAGAGAAAGGAGAAAAGGTAGGTGAAACTTGTTCTGTTCCAGAAGGAGCGTGCAATAATACTCTAGTGCTTGGTCATAGCTTGATTCTCTAGAAAGTGGCTAGATTCTAGCATTTTCTTCTTTTTATTTTTCTTTTCTTCTATTGGACTCATTGACAGTCCAAATACTTGGACAGTCCAGAGTTTTGTTAGTTCCTTATCTATTGGCACCCAAAAAAAGGATGGGAGCTTTTTCTGGATGAGGAGAAGGAAGCAGAAAATTTCAACTCAGGGCAGTGTGTTCATGGTTATCAAGACATGAGGCCCTTAGTCTTCTTTTATATCTCTGTCTTTCAGTTTATGTGGACCCTCACCTCTTGTATTGAATTATTCTGCTGACTTCATTCTTTTTGGCTTCCATAATATTCTTTGGATCGACTGATGCATATAGACTCACTATCCTAAATGGATGTCCTGCAGTCTATGTGAGAATTTACACTGATGTAATGGGGCTTCTCAATTTGGGACTTGGTTCTGCTGCTGTTAAAATTGGTTCTTGGCATTCTACATTTCTAATTATTTCTTGTCATCTTTTCTTCTGTGTTTCTCCCCGAAGGTTTTCTAGAATGTGTATTCAAAAGCTGAGCTTTTTTTAATTTTTTTTTTTCTTGTCATGTTTTATATCATCTTAATTTTCAGTCTGATCTTTTGACTTCCCTGGCCAAACTCCTGTGCCAGCATTCAGGCACACAAGAGATTATGTACATGGGATACAATTGAAGTAGCTTTTTTCTGGTTTGCAGGCCACTTTTATAGGAAGTCAAACATGTTCTGCCTATGTTAATGGGTTCCTCTTTTGCCAACAGGGCGATGTAGGGCTGCCTGGCCCTCCAGGTCCCCCACCATCCACTGGAATACTGGAATTCATGGGTTTTCCTAAAGGCAAGCAAGGAGAAAAGGTCTGTAAATTTACAAACCCTCCCCCTCCCCATGATCCTTTACTCAAGGCTGAATGAGATTACTGGACAGTGAGGACTGTTACATATATTTCTAAATCAAAATAATTTTCTGTACTAGTTTAATCTGCCAGATAGCTATTGAATAAAAATATTCTTAGCTCGGAGCATTTTGATCCACTGAAGAATGCATACCTCTCAGAAAGAGAAATCTGAAAGCTATTTAAAGGTTTTCCTCATTAATCCTAAAAATAAATGAACTGTAGTTTGTTTCTGTTGGACCTGTGAAATTGTATCAACTGAAGCAAAAACCCCGAATCCATTTAGAAAAATAAATAAAAAACTGCAGCTCTTTTGCTCTAACTATGAAGCACACTCCTCTGAAATAATCAGATTTCTGTCCTTTCCTTAGTTATCCTGGCATTTACCGAGATACATATTTAGCTCATCAGTGGTTTTTATAATAGTATGACTCCTGAGTTAAAGATTTTCTACACACATGAAATTTAGGCATACTGAATGAATCTGGGACCTAGACAGGCTGGTTTGGGAGCCCAATCTGAGCTTGCCTCAGTCCCTGCGTAACTCATGAGATACACTGTCTTACTTGGTGGAGTTTCATTAGCATGAGGTGAGATTCAAACACCCTTCCTATGGGCTCGCTCTTGAATTTGTAAGCAGGATTGTGAAGACATTGTGCTATTTCCTCGTGTCGTATTTTGCTACTTTCTGTGAAGTACTGCGTGTGTCCCAATTCCCTCGATGACGATATGAAATGCTTCTAGCAGTCGAGGACAGTAGAGCAACAGTTCCCAAGTAGTGATCTTTGAAGCAGTGGGATGTGGTCACGACCAATTTGTTGCATGCACCGGCACTGTGCTGAGACACACTGTATTTGGCACATGATGACACAAATCAAGTACACTTGCTGACAAACAAATTACAAGGCCTTGCTTAGGAGTCAGGAGCATGATGGGTGGATTTGGGCAAGTCTTGCTTTCATGGGCACAGTGATGTATTGTGTTTTCCTCTTCCCCTTGCCAGGGTGAGCCAGGCCCTCAAGGATTGCCTGGAGAAAAAGGATTGCCTGGCATCCCGGTAAGGACAGAGGAGAGTTTATTATGTGCCTAATATGGGTTAGATGGTTCAACACCCTCTGAGTAGCTCACAGGGTCTCAACAGGAGTTTCTAGACACCAGACTACTTCGAAAATCTGATAAAAAAATATCCACAAGACTTTTTGCAGAGCGTAGCTGTAATCTGATAGTTTTTTGTCCTGGAATCACAAAGAAGCTAACGCTGTCCTACTATAACTGTTACAAAGCAGCCATCTGATTTCAGTACCTTTAATCTGCAGTTTGCAAGAGACCTGGGAGGGGACGCACCCTTTGCATGGCCACTTGATGGCAGTGTTCCTTGAGATCTCACTGACAGCTAAACATTTATTTTTTTTAAATCCTTTTTTTCCGTTTATATCAAAACATGGTTTTTGTTATTTTTCTTTAAAGTTATAAAGCATGTGCAGATCTTTCTGTCTCTATATATCCAGTTTTAAAATGAACTGTTTAACATTAGTGCTCATAAACTCAGGAATGTGTAGCATCTTGTCTGTATGAATCACAAACAACAATTTATCCCTGGATTCCAGAAAGCTATTTCCCAGCTTATAACCTTTTGTAAACACAGGGTATTTTGATAACTTCAGGGAATAAATATTTTCTGGAACTTCTGACTAGTAAGGTAAACTGTTTGCCGGTTTCTTCAACGTACAGATGTTCTTAGTAGAAAGATGTGGAAGGAAAACCTGTACATGAAGCACAGTTTGTTATTAGCCTTTCTGGACATGTTCCATTATATGCATGTTTAGCTTTATGCATCACAAGAGGCCCATTGAAGCTGGTGGGGTTGAACATATGTGTGAAGTTAACCACAACCATGAGATATTTCAAGATTGAAGCCTGAAAATTGCTTAACTACTGTAACTCTCGCTGAAATTAAATCCTGGTGTTCTATCTCTGGATTTGATATTTCTTGTTGACTGGGAAAACTACCAAACATTTACAAATGTTAAGCATGAAAATTCTAGTTTCATGTCATTCTTAGGCTTTAGAAATGAAGAAGAGTTCTCTGAGGACTCCCTGAAGCTACTGCTGTTAAGAAATAAGATTTGAAATAACTTACAATATGGAATATCAGTGGCAGGACTTTACTGTTCATAGCATGGGTTTACTTGTATTTGCTGCCCTGTGCTGTGGTTTAAATGGATGGAAGTCATGAGGAATGAAGCAGATAATATACTGCACACCCTACTTGGTCTAGCTGATACAGGGTTTTTTTGGGGGGCAAGAGAGTCCCAGCAGAAACAGTGAATTCCCCTTATCTCTCTGTTGTACTGTTTATATCAGTAGATAGGTTTGTGCTCATTCTCTCTTAGGGCTCTGCTATTCAGTTCCAAACAGATGGCAGATTTAATGTTGATATTTTTCCTCAGGGCTTTGGAGGTATTGGAGAAAAAGGAGAAAAAGGTGTGCCTGGCTTACCGGGTGGCAGGGTAGGTAACTTTACCAAGTCCTTAAATACCTCAAACACACAAAGTGCACGTTTCATCAACAGGAACATTCCCAAAGCATCAAGTAGTCTCAAACACAGGACTGTATCCCATAGAAGCCAGCGCTATACAATAACAGAACAAATGATAGTTCTTATCTCAGTAAAGTCTCAGGTTAAAGGTGACATGAAAGATTTATACGGACAACGCAGTCCAAGAAAATCATACAGAAGTATTTAATGGAAATCTTGATAGGGCAAGGACTGTGTCTTTCCAGCTTCACAGCAAAACAAGTTTGCAGGAACTCCAAATGAAGATAATAAAGAGGCATTGCATAGGCTTTAAGAAACTCTTAACCAGTGCCAGAACCACCCTTGAGAGAACACAGATAGATAATTGAGGGAGTAACAGGCAAGCTGGCATTAGATATTGGTCTAACTCATCAGTGAATGTGGGAGTTAACAGCCTGCTCTATCACATGCCAGCCATAGATTCTTCAAGCCACCGTGACCCTGCAGAGACGTGCTGATACACAACAGGAAGACCAAGGCATCTGTTCTGCACGTGCAGAATAAATTGTCAAGATAGAAAGTCTTGTTTGCATCAAGCTTCGTGGCTGGAACAAACTACCTACTTAACTTCCTAGTAACTTGAGACACCATGACTTATTTTTTATTTGAATGAGAAAGAGAATGCCTAAAGAAGATAAGATTTCTTTCATTGGTTATTCTGTTGAATTCTTTCAATTATGATATTTGGAGCCTAAGATAAGACTAGCTTGAGATGAAGCCTCTGAAAGTCAGTTTTTTTTATTGTTCCTAGGGTCTTTTGGGACTGGATGGATCTGATGGGATTCCAGGGAGAAAGGTGAAATTTCTTTTGTTTTTTTACTGTACCTACAATTCAGAAGCCATCTAGCTGCTGAAGATCTACTGACTTCCTCATCTAGTGGCTGCAAGTTCTCTGATAGATGAATGCACCTGCCTTATTACACTAGTGAGAGCTAACTGGAAAGTCCACATAAAACTCCTGATTTGGACACCCTTATGCTTACTCACAAGTGTTCACTATCTGTACAGCACAAGAAGGTCTAAAGGAGCTCTGGTATTTTGTGAATCCTGAGAAATCAATGCCATTATTTTTTCCTTCTTTTTTTTCTTCTGCAAATGTTTGGTAGTACAATGGTTTGTGATTTGTGTTTCAAGTCCAGACACTGCAGATGTCTCGGCTAACAAATAATGCCAGTGTCTTATTGTCTCGCTGTGTAACAGTGTTCCCCTGTGTGACTTTCCAGGGTCATCCAGGTATTCCAGGCTATCCAGGACTAGATGGAGTTGAAGGCATGAAGGTAACTTCTCACAAATACTAAAGCATTTCTTTAAAAAAGATATTTGTATGAATACATAGGTGTCTTTGCCTCAATCAAATCTCTTCTTTACCTCTGTAAATTGCAAGTGACTCTAATTTTCAGTATGTTTCAGTTCCTCATTTACTTTTTTTGTTAAGTATAAAAATGAATGCTTGTTGAGCTCTGAACACTCAGATATTTAAAAACGTTTGCAGTGTTCATTCACGTAATTTCATGACTTCATTATAGGTGTAGCCTCTCTGGTCTCCTTTATCCTCACATTTATGCCATATTTACTGGACAATTGAGGCAAGATTAGATGGAAGTAGGTGGATGTTCAGATAGTTGCCAAGGACACAGGCAACATGTAGCAGATGTTTTCTGGGTATCTCACAACTTGGGCAGTCAGACATCTGAAAACTTGAGTGGAAAGTGATCGGATGGTAGTTTGCTGCGAAAACCACTGATCTGCCACCAAGATTGATATATGGTTGGTAGACGTGAAATGCAAGTACTGAAGAGCTTTTTGATGTAGAACACATGGAAGAAGTAGTTGTATGGGTTTATGCACAGACGAGTATTACTGGAAGAAACAACAAACTGTGCACTGCCTTGGCTCACTGCATGGTATTTATATTATAAATATGATGGCAAGGTGGGCAACAGTGAGATTTTGCCCTTGCTATATGTCAAAGAGAATTTGATGCTGTGCTAGAGTGACAGGAAGGAACAATGCTGCAGTTTGTCACAACTTGCTTGTTCTACCTGGGTGTTTTTTACGGAGGAATAAATTTTCCTGGAAGCTCCTATTCTTGACAGGATTGCAAAGCAGCAGACAGCTGCCGTGATGAACGCTTTTAGAAATGAGTGTGTCCACAACAGCTCTCTTGCTTTACCCACGATGTGGACAAATATGATCTACCTGATATTGGTCAGTATGCTGATATGATAACTCGTGTCCAGTACACATGGTATATATGTGTCTGCCCTTCCTGTTGAGGTAATGGGATGCCTCCAGAGGACAGCTGGATAGTAGGAAACTCTATCTGAAGCAGCCATCAGTTTCATCAGACAGGAAGTAGGTTAAGTCAGGACTGCAGATGATTGTGAATAGCAGAACAAAGTGGATTCTTCACCAAGACAAAGAATGATGGTTAGTCAGTGAATGACCACAGACATTGCTCGATAATACAATCTGCTTCCTGACAGGCAGTCTTGCTCTCCATCACCTATCTGAACGTGGTGTGAACCTGTTTTCTTCTACAGGGTGAACTGGGTGATATTGGTCCGCCAGGCCCTCCTATCGTTATTGACAGGGAAGGTGTAGTCATTTCAGGTACATTTCCATTTTGTTTTGGAACTCATCCAAAGCACTTTTCCTGATCCAGCTTTTCCTCTTACTGTGTTTTACCACTCTTCCGCATTGTGTATTGGGTATAGCCCATCTCTTGCCACTTTTTCTTTTATTTCTGTATTGTAGGCATACAGATACATTTGATTTCATGTATATAACTTCAGAGTTTACAATAAACCTTTCATCCCCACACTGCAGAATGCTGTGTTCCAAGGCAGAATTAAATTTAGTGCCTGGGAGGCTGGCTGTATATGAGCATGGGGAAGTGCTGTGTGTCTACCTACCCATGTCTTCAGTGCACCAAGGAAACATTACTTCCTTGTGTTGCTTGCAAATAGGTACTCTGAATGTCATTCTGCTATTATTTGTCATTCAATGTGGTAAGAATATTGTTGATAAAATAAGGTTAATTATTGCCACAGCTGAATGAGGTCTGGGTGGAAACAGTTTCTGAAGCAATAAAGGTAAAGGAGAAAATTGTATAATCTCTCCTGTTCTTCCTTCTTCACATGAAGTCAATTTTGAAACAGCATCTAACAGATCAGAAGGAATTCTTCCCATTGTTGTTAACTGCCTAGCAAGCTTACTGCTGATGGCTTTGCAACTTTGCTACCAGTGAGATCAGTGGCCATCGGGATAGTGGACTGAACAGAGTCTTTCAGCAGAAATTCTCATGAGATTTTCCTCCTTCTTTTCTGGTATTTATCTAATAGGTGCCCCAGGTGACCCTGGAAATCCGGGAATACCTGGTCCTCCAGGAGATGAAGGAATCAGTGGTTTACCAGGCCTTCCAGGAGCTCCAGGGTTTCCAGGACTGGAGAGAGGTAAAGCAGCTGCTAACAGTGCCCTTAGCAGGCGATTTTCTGTGTTTGTTGCTGAGAAAACTTTGAATAGTGGCCTGGAGATGGTGAAGGTATTGGAGCAAACCTCTCCCTGCTCCTTAAGCTGTCTGATTTGCAGACTGCTGTTTGAGACACCAGGAGGCAGGGATAACACACAAAGAAGCCAAGTATGTTGATTTAGAAGGGAGCAGAATTAGTCCTACAATAATTACAGCCCATCTAAGTCTTCAGGTGTGACTACTTGTGTAGCAATGTGCACAGGTTGCTGGTTGTTTGATTTCCATTTCAAATGAGTTTATTGGCAGAGCCTTTCTTATGTTTTAAATAATAGCTAATGTTTTTGAAAATTCGCAGATTTAATGACTTCATATTTGCAATAGAGCTAACAGATTGACTAGATAAATCCAACGTAAATAGAACCCATTTGTCCCATCAAAGTTCTCACTTGAAAGTTTCTGTTTCACTTGAATGTCATCTGTGAAGTCCTGGCCTGCAATGATCCAGAGATTAGGAACTACTAAGGAAATGATCTATCTCAAAGGATATCAGAAAATAAATAAACTGCAGTCTTTACATAGTTTATTGTCTAACTGGTCAGTGGGACTTAAATTCAGTCCTGTGAAGTTTTTTGGAGTGTGTAAATGGGAGCCAGTTGGTGCCTCCGCTTAGTAAGTTTTCCTTTGTGTGCAATTATAAATTATTCTGGCTGACATGGTTGCAGATCACGGCACAAAAGTAATTTTCATAACATTAAAACTAAAATGTGTTTACTGCTGGAGAGCTGCTCATTGTGTCATTGTTGTCTAGATGGGAAGGGCCCTGGAGGGTCTCCAGGTATTCCAGGTGTGAAAGGTGAAGTGGGAGAACCGGGAAGAGCAACAATTGGATTACCAGGCAGTCCTGGCAGAGGTGGTTTACCGGGTCTGCCAGGAGCACCAGGGTTGCCTGGTTCACCACGTATGTATATCTTTCACATCTATTTTATGCTGAATTTAGAGTGAAACAAGACAGATAATTATTTATATATTTATTTTCTTGTTAGTGAGGATTATTCATCTGTATATCTTAAATGTTTGGTTGACAACTCTGTGATTGTAACTCAGAACTCTAAATCTATATCTCAGCAGTCACCCCTCTGAAGTAAGAAAATACAATGAATTGTTAGAGTGGTAGCCTGAGAGACTGAAGCACAAGGTTGTGTAGACACTATTTGTGACACGGAGGACTTTGAAGTTCTAGGCTAATCTCCTACTAGCTTAGGTAAAGACAGGACTGTGACTTTAGGAGCACCTGAGGTAAATATCTATTCTGGTGACTAGCTATTTGGAGTACCAGGAGTCAGATAGGATGCCTGAAGAGACAGTTTTCAGACCTAAGGAAATGATGTTATTTTTGCATGTTCATTTCTATGGATTCACTATGCATTGTTTTGTTTTCCTCAGAAATTAAGTATTATGTGAAAAGGGTTGATTTGACACAAGACTTGTGGTTTATCATTGTGCCGTAAACTGAGTTCAGTTTGTTTTATTTTTGAGAGCCAAGCTTCCAAAACAGGGCACGCTCCAGTGATGAAGCCGATGAACATGGTCTGATGAAATTATTTTCTATGAAGAAGAAATAAGTGCTCTCTTACCAATAACTGTTTGCTAGTCAGATCTGTCTCACTTTTCTGCAGAGTCTGTAAAGCTCTTGTAGCTGTTTTTGGCTGATGGTTGCATTTTGTTTCCATGGAACATCAGACGGGTGCTGGTCAGCACTCCATCTTACTGTTGTCACTGAGGAAAAGGGTTTTCAGACACAGTACTTTCAGATTATGTTAGATCACTTTCCACTGCTGTTTCTGTTGGCTCATGTTTCGTTGTATTCAGCATATATAGAGATGCAGAAAATAACCCTGTAGTTATAAAGTAAGGGTCAGGGAAATGCCCCTTAACCTTTTTGCCATTTAGTCTCTTTCTTGAGCCGCACCAACTTAATTAGAATTCAAGGAGCTCTGCACAAGGCAGGTAGGCCTGTGGATGACTCTACCATGCAAGCAACAGCAGAGGCACTGCTTCTGTGCCAACAAAAAGGGCAATAGCTGGTCATCACAATCACCAATACATTCATTTCTTCGTTCAACTTCTGTATGTATGAGTCTCAGCTTCTCCCAGAGCTCTAAAGACACATCTGCCATGAACTAAATCATTTTCCATACTTTATACAAGCTGTTCACAGTTTAGGTAGTTCTTTGGCCAACTGTTAAGTCTTTGAAAAAGTGCAATGGCAGAGCAGTAGGGGAATGAAACTCTATTGCAATCACGTTGTGAGAGCTTTTGCTTTTCTATGTGAGAAGCTGGAAGCAAACATGGCAGAGGACTGCAGCTGGTGATACCAACCAAGTTCCATCTCCTTGTGCAACTTCCATGATTGTGGTTTGGTCTGGTGCCATTTCTATCAGTTGCATGATTGATATTGTAAGTAATTAATGAGCTGGAAAACCGAGCCTTCTCATGGCTTTTGCTTTCTTTCTTTCCACATACAGGGCCTTCATTCCGCCCAGACACAATCCTGGATGGAAGGACTGGGCCCCCAGGGGAACCTGGACAAAGAGGACTGCCAGGAGCTTTGGGTCCAAAGGGGTACAAAGGTAGCTGACTCTTGTTTTGGAAGAGCCTTTTAATAGTCTTTGAGTCTCAGATACTTACACATGGTTAATATCCGAAGGGATGAGGTGGAAGTATCTTTATGACAAATCATAGGAGTTTGAGATGCATTAAAGGAGCCAACAGCCTTTACAGTTTAGAGAGAGTTGTGCCCACCACTGCCAACAAAGTTGTATTTCCTACTTCCTACTCTAGTTATGGAGATAGGCAGATTAACATCTCATACCCAGAAAATTAGCAAAGGAAGTTACACTTTAAATCTTGTTCACTTCTTTTTGCAGTATAGGCTGGAAATGAAAAAGAAACATAATTTCATTCTTCTCTGTGATAAAAATGGTGAAAATTTAGGTCTTAGTGTGTCACAGAGCCAAGTCTGTTGTGGCGAAAGCCACGATGATGCAGACGTCACTGTGCTTTGTGACTCTTTGGATCTGTGGCTGGTTATGGATTGGGCAAATATAAAAATAGCCTGCTGAGGGTCCTTGTAACGTACTATATGAGGGAGTATGGATTTGTTTTCTCTGACTCTCTTTAAAAAACCCATGAGTTTTCTGTCCTAAAACTCTTCTAAACCTATCTGTTTATAAGAGTTTGGGAAGAGGTCAAAAAGTGCTGAGGTTTATACTGCACATGGTATTTTGGTGATGGGCATTGCATAGAAATTAACTTGGACAAAACCTGAGCTCCACTTGCTTGACGCTCATCACCTGAGCAGACTGGGCATAAAATCAAATCCTGTGAGAATGGTTTTGTCCTAATTGAAGCTCTTGCAACTAAAAAGAGTCTTTATCCAAATGAAACTGTTTGGAGTGTTGACTGTGTTTTCCAGGAGAGGCAGGTGATTGTGCTTGCGATGGAGGAGTTACAAGAGCTGGTCTAAAAGGCATCTCAGGTCCACCAGGTCCGTCGGGAAGACCTGGTGTGCCTGGGATTAAAGGCATTGGTGGAGATCCAGGCACTGTGGGTGAACCGGGACTGCGAGGCCCTCCGGTAAGGCAGGAAGAGTTTATGTTGATCGTCATGAATTAAAGAAGAAAAAGTGCCTAGTACATTTGTTGGTGTTGATTGTAGCGAAAGCAGAACACAAGTATTTTTTTCATAATTTCTTTTACCTGCTTGGATTTAAAAACATAGTAAAACAAAAAACAACCTAGGAACTCAGCTGTGAAAAAAAGCTGAAAGTAAAGCAATCATTACCTCATAAAAACGGGTGAAGAAATGGTTCTTATATTCTGAGAACTGCACGTTTAGCAGTCCAGTGAAAAACAGTAACAGTCACCCATCCCAGGGTTTCTTGGCCGTAGGTGTACACGGGTTAGATGCAGGGCTCTTCCTAAGTGAGGTCTGGCTGGGGAAGCAGATATACATCTGCATGGGGAGAAGACCTGAAAAATCAAACAATGAGATCTTTCCACGTCATTGCTCATAGCTATAAAAACTGTGCCATAGAGACAGTCTCCTTCTCAACTGCTGTATGCTAAATACATTAGTGAGAGTTGAGCTCTGTTTTTTTGTGAAACAGCAGGCATAACAAAGAGGATTTTCCAAAGTGCTGAGCAATGCTCATTTGGCAATATTTACTTTTGAAAATTGTAGTCCATAAAGATCCCAGTCTTTTGTCTTCAGAATGTCTTTATCAGTGTCAGTAAACGCAGCACACCGAGTAGTAGTGAACAAGATTCAGTACTTGGGCCCTGTTGTAATGATGAGCAATGTTACATTCCCAGATGCCATCCAAGATTACTGTCACTATAGTGCTGTGTACCAAAGTTTGGCTTGCTGTTGTGAAGCTGTAGTGACTTGATATAAACTTTTGGAAATAATCAAACAACTTTTTTATTTATTTTTCTTATTTAATGTAATATACGCAGTAGGAAATCCTTTGGAGATTTTTTTCTAGCTCCAGTCATTGTGTCCTGTCCTTACGTGATATTTTTAAGAAGCAAAGCCTTTTCACTACATGTTCATATTCCTGTTTTTTTAATCTTTTGGTCAATAGGCTTTGGCTGGTCAGCAAGGTCTTCCGGGTCCTAAGGGAGAAAAAGGGGATTCATCCTATGCAACAGGCAAAGGTGCTCGTGGGGATCGTGGTGCAACAGCACCCAGAGGACCTTCAGGCATCCCAGGAACCCCTGGCAGGGATGGACTTCCAGGCTTGCCAGGCCCACCAGGCCTTCCAGTAAGTTCAGATTCGTTTAACAGCAGTGCTTCAGAATTGAAATAAGAAGCAGAGACAATAGAAAGGCTCTGTGGTAAGTCTCCAAATACATAAAAAGCTCACAGTCCCTGAGCACAAATTTGTCTTGATCAGGATTAATAATTGATACTTATTATGTCCTGGCTACCCAGTCAAAAGGTAAACTTCCAGTAGTGGGGTACACCCTAATGCTGGTTTGTATTATGTCCTAAAAGATAAAAGCCGGTGTCAGCACAATTATGAGTCGAATCTTGGAACAGAAAAATCATACCAGAATCTTTTTAATTGAAAAGAAAGTAAATATCTTTCAGAATATGTAATATTTACATTTTGGCAACTACACGATATTATTTTTAATAGTCACTGAGTTTTCCTGCATTTTAAAATAATGATGGATAATTTACAGTGGTTTTCATGTATCCAATGGTTTTCCAGCCCCATCTGAACCTTGCATGGAACCGACCAAACTCTTATTCATTTGTTAACATAGGATAGTGGTGTATATTCTTCTACATCTCTGATATTCAGCTGTAACTGTCTTTGCTGTTCACAGGGTGATGGTGGGCTAGGTTTCCCAGGTGAAAAAGGACTGCCAGGATTACCTGGCTCCAAGGGCCATCGTGGAGAAACTGGTTCTCCTGGCGTCGGATATCCAGGTCCTAGTGGAGTTCGTGGGCCACCAGGTGACCCAGGAACGGATGGGTTTCCAGGACAAGCAGGTCTTCCAGGCCCTTCAGGTAGGTGTTGCATGGTCTGAAAAGGTGCAAAGCTGCTACGAGTCAAATGACACTCAACTTACTGCTGTGCTTGTAGCCAGGCCAGAAGATTGCATTAGGTTAAAGACTGCTCTTTAAATTAGTTGAAAATTGTTTGTGGGCTCACCAGACCTCACACAGCATTCACAACTTTCTTGTTATCGGACTCAGGAGGACACACATAATAAACAACAAATACTCAAATAGCACTCAAATACTAAGAGTGTTGGATGGAGCTACTCACTGACTTTTACACCTGAGGTAGTTAAGAAGATTGATAAAATGAGGTTTTTAAAAAGCACAGCCTACTTCAGTGTCTAGGTGAAAATATCACTGCTGTCTGAGACTTCTGAGTCAGTGGTCAGAGGTATTACTGTTACTGAAGTAAGAAGAGCTCTGGATTTTTGTAAAAGGAGGAACTGTAATAGGTATGAGCAGGTGTTGGTGAATGAGACATTGTCATGACAGGTAGGGAGTTCAGTTGTGACTGGTGCAACCACTTCTGGGCTGTTTGCTTCCTGAGGTACTGCAGTTTGGCTCAGTCAGTATGTCATTATATGTTCCTAAAGCATAACGTAATGACAAGTGATAAAGTCAGTACATACAGATTTTATAATGTTTCATGTATGATGTTTTATGTTCATTCCAATAGTTCAAAGTGAGTTACACCGAAGGTCTATGTCTAAACATTTATGGAAATTGTTTACATAATAGAATGATTGCAGAGAGCTAATCACAATGTCTTGATTCCATATCAGTCATTTAAATATAGTTTAAGATAAGCAGTGTTCTTCTTTGCTGATGATGATTTTCAGTGTATTTTCCGGTTTATGTGTACTTAGGCTTCTAGGTTTGTAATTCTGTTATTATCAAAAACAGAGAATCAATAATTGATTTGCAGACATAATACTGTCGCGTAGATTTCTGGACTAATAAACTGATGTTCTGAGTTCAAAAACCTTGTTGGTAAGACCGCTGCAGAGTGAGAAGTTGGTGGTGGAAGGTGAGAGCTAGGCCAGAAGAGCAGTGGGAAGATTGCACAGACAAGCCATATGGCATGTTACCTCACATCAGTGTCATGCTGGGTGGTTGTTATGGGTGAGGAGACAGCTAGCATTAATGTCCCCCTGGAACAGTCTGCATAAGCTTTTTTTCCAATTCAGGTCACATGCTAAATGCTAAAAGCTTTACTAATTCATAGCTATGAATGCTTACATCTTTGTTTGGTAAATTGTCTCTCACAAAATCCGCTAAATTAAAATTGCATTGTAAGGTAAGTAAAAGTGAAATGCTCTGTGCATGATGTGAACTCTGCGGAGCACATCAGAAGCCAGCTTATTATGAACTCTACATCAAAGCTTTGCTAACAGTGAATGGTCCTTTGTAGAAGAGTATCTATAGTCAAAACATGTGGGAAAGTGTGAGTAAGTCATTAGCCAGTTCAGTTTGCACTTCCATAGAGATGTGTAAGAAAACTTGTGAATGCATCGTTCCCTCCAGACTGGGAAATCATTTACATATATTAAAAGACCCTTTGATGTGTTAAGTTTAATCTAATATTAAAGAAATGTGTATGGGTAGGAGAAATAATTATTCCTTACGCCGCTCAGACTGAAAGGCCTTATTGTGAAAATGAGGAAAGATGTTTAAAAAGAGACTGACCTACTGAAGTTACCATGTAAAAGGCACCACTGAGAAATTTTCCTTGAGTTAAGGCCGCGTGCGGTAAAACAGAGTGAACAGTCTTGCTTTGGAAAAGTCTAACTTGGTATTTTATATAAAGTAAAACTGATTTAACCCGGTATTATGAGATTACTCAAAAATGTTGGAATTGCCTATATTTTGCCTTTATGCCTGACGTGATGGTTTCATAATTGTTTCATTTCCTTGATACTGGGATATTATTATGTAAACTGTGATAATGTAGGGTATTAAGCAGCTGGGGAATGCTTTGTTTTTATTATTTAATTTTTACACTAAGCCTTACTTACATCATTTTGCAAAACACACAAGGAAACAGTCCTATTTGCTTTTCAGTTAGCCTTACATGAAATGCCCATTGTTCAGGTATTCTTCTGCTGGCTAATAATGTGCAATATAGAATATGTTATTGCAAGTGTAATTTCTGGAAAATTCACGTGAGACAAGTTCTTAAAGCCCTGTAATGTGAATGCAGGAGTATTAATTAAACTTCCCTTTCCATGCCAGTTGCTGCTTCAAATGCTTGTTTTTTGAGAAATGTCATTCTTTATTGTATTACATCTGAGGAGGAAATGTCTCAGAGATGATGGACCTCAACTTTTTATTTGATAAAGCATTCAGCACCAGGTTCACATAGGGTTGCAGAAGACAAGAACTGGATTTTTTATTTTGTGTCCCTACTATTTAACTGTCATTTTATCAAGAGGATGCCCTGTCAAAGTATAGCCAAGCGCAGACAGCAATGTGCGTGTTAAATCTTGCAAGTGTGATATTAGGTACCCATATCCTTTCGAAGCATGAATTGAATCATGGGATATTTTAGTTTTGAACCTCTCTTCCTAAAGCTAGCGCTCACTATAAAGATGAATTATTGTCACAGATGAAAATAGAGCGCTTTGACTTGGTGTAAGAATGGAAGTGTTATTGCAACTCTGTAGATATGTTATCATGAGTACAGTCATTTTAAAATTAATTTTGCTATCAGTGAATGCCTTACATCAAGATAAAAATAATAAATTGAGAAATGACCTTTGGTTCTCTCACATCAAAGTAGAAAATGTCCTGATGTCTCCTTCAGAATTCGTGCAGCCTCTCAAAATGTGAGTAGATTAGACTCCCCGAGGCTTGTGTTCCCTCTCACTCCCTGCTACATTCTGCTTTCCACGTGAGCCTTGCTTCTTTCTTTCTGCTAGAGTTGATACCTGTCAGCAGCCCCCAGCTAGGTAGAATTTGAGATTAGGATTGCTCTTTCTTCTCATAACTCTGAATAATGAAATAATGAAATTAGGGTTAAGAGTGGAATGAAAGGGGGTAGAAATGGAAGGTGAAACCAGAATCGCTGTCTGTCAGCTGGCACCATGACAGAGGGATGCTCAAATCTGCCTACCCTGACTGAGTTTGGGGCTGGACCCTAAACTGAAGGATTAACTTTCTATCTCTGATTGGAGGCAGGCATCAAAGTGAGAAGATTTTCACAGAGCCTTTTGTGAACTGGGTTGGAATCTATTGAGAAGAACCCAAGAAGAATGTCATTGAACCAGTTCTTATTAGTCTTTCAACCAAAAAAAAAAAAATTGTAGAGATCTTTATGGGCTTTGCACCTGGAAAGATGTATTGGGTTAGTTTATGAGTTTTTGTCATTTTGAAACTCTTATTCCCACAGTCTGTGTTGGAAACAAAGTGCCATATTTATTATCCATACAGGAGTCCACAAATCTGATTGGATTTATCCAGAAAATACTTTGACTTAGGGTGTTTTGATAATAAAATTTGTTAGTCATCTGAAAATGTTAGTCCTTTCTGAAAAAAAAGAAAAAAAATGTTTATCTTGTATTGCTGTGCTGGAATAAATACATCCCGTGTTGCCTCATTTAGACCAGATTACCTCCTCAGGACTGAAAACAGTTGTTATTTGGAGTGCTCTTGAATGACTTTGGCTTGTCAGTCTGGGAATGGAGCTTGAATAGGAGGATCCTGCAAAGAGAGTTGTACAGAAATGAGAAACAATGTTCTTTGATACCTGATTCTCTCATCCTTAATTGGCCTTGTAGTTGAATTAGCAAATGTTGGGCAACAGTGCAGTGAGGCAGCTATTTCTCTGTGCATGTAAAAGTGTTCAGAGTAATGAAAAAAAAAACCACCTCTCTTCCCCAAATTTACCTTAGTAGTCATCTTTTTGCATGTAGTCTCTCTGATTAAATAGCTTTTATAGTCCTTTAAATGTTCATTTTTAGAAAGTGTATCTATGATAGTTTAAGCTAAGCCAGCTATAACAGTATAGGAGCCGGTCCTATAGTTTTAGCACAGGCTCCTCTTAAAACAACTGGGAGCATTTCTGCATTTGAAAAGTCTTGAATTAGTTTTGTGATAATCATTGCTGTGGCTGTGTGAACGTGACTTCAAATTGTCAGTGACCTACAAGGAGGAATATTGGAAGTCTTTGAGATCTTTCACGTAAATCTGATGTACTGGCAACTCTAATGTGTAACATTGTGTAACCTCAGTGTTTCTTTGTGGTAGGTATCACCTTGCCCTGCATAGTTCCTGGAGCATATGGGCCCCCAGGGACTCCCGGCTTTCCAGGATTGCCAGGTAGGGAGACAAGCTCAAGCTGATTGTAATGCACTGGCTGACTACCAAGAATCACTTATTCCTTAAGGAAGATGATACCTGATAATTAATCTCCTCTGAGTGGTAGTTATTTCAGAGAGTTAAGTGGCAGAACAATGTGTTTTGGTTTTGTTTTCCCAAAGAGACTAGGTTTAAATCCCATGGCAGAGCATCATGACTGCACCATTTTTTCCCTTTCAAGTAGCCTCTGAACACAAACCCTCTCCTTCTGTGTTTCTGTAGCTGATGGAACAGTCATAGCTTTGAGATTTTATTGATCTTAAATTGTGTATCCAGCAAGTGTTTTCAGCGCTAGCTTTGCAGAAAACATCTGATCCTATTTTCTTGTGCTGGTTTTTTTATCTTTTACTATTCATTCATTAATGTTATTTATTAATATATTTTCACCCTTAGGTCCCAAAGGCAACAAAGGCTTTCCTGGTATTCCTGGCCAACCTGGATTACATGGGTCAAAAGGGCAGCCAGGGTCTCCAGGAATAATGGGCTTGGAAGGGGAACCCGGTAAGAGGAAGGTTGCTGGAGTTCTTTTTATTGTCTGATTAATGTGTACAATATTTTATCAAAGGACTTGTCTGACCTTCTTGGCCACTTTTCTGCCTGGTACATTCATAATGCTCCATGGAGAGCTCCGTTGTGCTCCTTCCAAATGCAGTCTCTGAAAGCACCTTAGAAGAAAACAAATGTTTGAGATAGTTGTTGCCTACCTATAAAGTTATATCGATGCTGGAAGGAAAGAGGACAACAAACATAATTTGTTTCTCCATGTGCTTTGCTGCAGTTTAGGTTAACTACAGGTTTAGTGTAAAACTTGTTTTAAAGCATATGGTGCTGGTAAAGGCACACTATACACAGTGTTTGGACTCATTTTAGCTGTGGGAATTTCAGATGGTTGTGTAAATAAAGAGCAAGAAGCAGAGGTGAAGAGGAAAGATTCCTAAAGCTTGGTGGCTGTGTATCCATCAGGTTTGTCTGGATGTGGTTGAAGAAATCTCTTGTCCTTTCACCTCATTAAGGGAGAGATGTCATCTTTATGGAGTCACTGATTTCATGACATAACATCTTAGCAGTGTGACACATCCACACAGCAGTGTAATTCAGTGTCTGCTTAGTGCAGGGAAAGTACTTTCTAGTCCTCTTTGTACCAATGCTGTCAGTGTCTTCTGACCCACAGGGCCAGGAGTTGTGTGACACAGAGGACAGAATTAGAAAGGTGTGATGAATAGAACATCTTTACAGCTTTTGTGGCTGATAGTGCTGCCTGTCTGGAGCATGAAGTGGCCATATTCCTCCTTTTTTCTCCTTTTTGCCAAATCTGCCATCTAGTGAAACCAAGCTTGTAAAGCTGCAACTAACTGCAGCTTCCAGGTACTCCTAAAGTATTTTCTTTTTTTCCTTTTTTTTTCTTTAAAAAAAATAAAAATGAAAGGGTATTTTAACTGTTTACAACAGTTTCATCACTTCCTGTCATCAATTATTATTTCTAATTCAATACTGAAACATTCTGCAACTTTCCAAACAAATTTTTCTTGCATGGAAATTTTTACCATGTTGATTTTGTTAGAGATACTATTGGAAGCAGATATTCTGTACTTCTGCGAAGTGACATTTACTGGTTTTCTCTTTAAGGCTTCCCTGGGCCTCGGGGAGAACAAGGGTCGCAGGGGCTTCCAGGACTGGATGGAACAGATGGTTCACTTGGGAAAATGGGTGCTTCAGGCTTAGCTGGACCAAAAGGAGCTCCTGGAGATGTATTTGGTGCTGAGAGTGGAGCCCTGGGAGAGCGTGGCCGACCTGGACTCCCAGGTGATAAAGGGCTTACAGGTGATCTTGGATTTCCAGGACCAAAAGGTAAGCGCTGGTACTGCTCATGTCTGGGAATATCAAACTGTTTCTCTTTCAAAAATCTTTTCTCTTTCCAATCTCTTTAAGATACCATGTTAGCAGTCCTCTAAGCTACTCACAGGAAGCTATTTTCTGGTTTTCTCTTAGAATCTAAGGCAGCTCAAAGGCTTTTATTAAAACTCACTTGTTAATGAAGAGTGTTAAATTTTGTTTTATTTGTTGTGTAACCTCCCACCTTTCTGTTCCCAGGGTTAGATGGAAGACCAGGCCTCCTAGGTATTAAAGGTGAACAGGGTCATCCAGGATATTCCGGTGTCCCTGGATTGCGGGGACCTCCTGGTCCTGGAGGTCCTTTTGGCATTAAGGGAAAACCAGGACCCTTGGGGTCAGTCGGCCTTGCAGGAGCACCAGGTATGTAACATTTTCACATGAAGACAATAGCTAAGCGGAACACTGCGATGTCGAGGAAGTGTGGGAGAGATTTGGCATTTGCTTGGAGTGAGCCCCTACTACTGGTTAGGGGTAACAGTGCAAAATTTGAGCCAGTTGCTCCTGACTGATGGACCATTTCTAGGACCTTGCCTAGAAATGGTGCCCCAAGGCTGTACCAAGTACAGCAGAAAGATAGGTGAAAGCATCTTCAATGTCTTGTTATTTTTATCATCTCTGCTCTTACATGCTGGCTGTATCATTGACTAATCTTCATTTCCCATTTTCATGACAATCAATTTCTAATATATGAGATAGCTTGAAATGTGATTTTGATAGATTGAAAAATGGTTGGTTTTCTCAGAACAAGCACTTAAATCTTCTCTGTCTTTCTCTTGACTGGGGAAGAAGAGAAATTTATTTCCTTTCACTTGAAGGGGAAGAAAACCCCACCATGTGTGTACAGCAGTATCTCTCAAGCTACACTGACTAAAGTGCAGTGTATGCAAGACTTGAGAACCCAGCAAGGAGGGACATGGGAATTAGTAGATAACATAACTTGTCTGTTCTGACATGCAGAATGACAGTGCTGGAGCACAGGGACAACAAATGAATAAAAGCAGTAACGTCATTTGGGATGAAAATCATAGAGTTGTAAAGTTTTGATTTTCTTTTTTTTTTTTTTTACATTAACGTTTCTTTTGCCTCTCTATAATTTCACGTTTTCAGACTGTGTGCCATATATGGCTTTCAACTGTTCTTAAAAACCTCCTATTGCTAGGCTGATAAGCTCCAAATGATGAAGCTTTTAGCAGCTGTAGTCTCTCTGAATCATTAATTTCTTTGGTACCCTTGTTCTTCCTGTTTACATATTTTGTCTGTTTTTTCCTTCACCATGTTTCTATTCCATTTATCATCAACTCTGCATTTCTGATGTCACACTGTTTGGTTATGGGTTCCTCACATAGGCTGTCAAGGTGAGAAAATGCAGTGTAGCATAAAAGCTTATGGACTAACAACCTAGCTTTTAATGCTACAAGAATTGCATTGACTATAGGTGATACCCCTTATTACTGCTAATCAAACCAGAAGGCAAAGAACCATTGTGGTGAGAATGCTCAGACAATAACAAAGCCTGAAGCTTCTAAGAAAATGTACAGATTTTAAGTGTGTGTGTTTTCTTTGTCTTCTTAAACATAGCAACCATTTCATCTTCTGCTTTAAAAAGTACTGGATTGTAGCTTAAAATGTTGAAGCCATGAAGATAACAAAGCTTGTGTATTGGGTGCTACTGCTGCAAATGTCATTTTTCAGAAGCCATCTGATTATTTCTGCCTCTTCCTCTCTTTGGATCTGAGCATTCTGATTTCAGTGGTTTGAGCCTTTATTTAAAACTTTAAACCATTACAAAGCTTCAGCTAGAAACATTCTGAAACATTAGAGGCAAAACAATGTACGTGATGTTGGTTTTGTGACAGCACAATCAGAAGCTCGTTCCCTTAGTGAGCAATTCTTTCTTGAGAAGTAACATTTTAACTGCCAAGATGGAAAAGAAACTTGTAAAAAAAGCCTCGCTAATTGATCTCTGGTTCATCCAGAGGATGGGGTAGGTAGCAGAAGCTGGCATTAATGATGCTGCCCATTCTGGTTTGGCTGCCTCGATGACAAAGGTAAGACTGGTGTGCTACAGTTCAGTGTCTGGTAAAGGAGACAAAACTGGATACATCATAAGGGGTTTCACTCTTGCCAGTTGTGTAGTGATGTAGGCAGTAACCCTCTTCATAGGTATTTTATTATTAGATGACTAATGCTTTTGCAATTCTAAGCTTTATGCTTTCTAGTAGGCTGCATGTGCCATAAGGTCCATTTGTCATATTGAAAACAACACTGTTTAAAGAGTCTGGGAAGCTGTCTGCAACTTGTCCTAGTGTATGTGTGACATAATCTGTTGAGTTCTTTCTTGTATTGATTCAGGACTTCCTGGAGCTAAAGGCTTGACTGGGGATCTAGGTCCACAAGGCCCTGCTGGTATGAAAGGCTTCCCAGGTCTTGATGGTACTCCAGGATCTTCTGGGGAAAGAGGATTCATAGGGCCACCTGGGCCTTTTGGTCAAGATGGACATCCAGGTTTCTCTGGGTCAAAAGGTACGTGTTCCACTAGGGGAATAGTCTGAGATTACTGTGCCCACAAAGAAAAAATCACCTCCTTAATGCCAATTTTAGGCCCAACTTATCAGAAGAGAATGAATTCCCATCTAGTGTTGGAATGCATTTGTTTTGCTGCTGAGTTATGAATTACGAATGATGGATTTAATTATCAAATCATGGTCATAAGGAGATCTACCTTAAAGGACTCGAGCCCTTATGGACAAAGGATCATGTAAAGCAGGATAGAAAGACAAGAAAATTGGAAGAAATGAGGAAGAGCGAATGAAATTTATGGAAGGGAGAAAATGAATCACAAACCAGATGGGAAATAAAAATTTACAATCTATGTGGTGCTTAAGCACAATACAGTAGTTGGTTAGTTGGTTACTTGGAGAACTCTGTGTTATTTTAGGCAGAGAGCAGCAGAGCTGTGTAACTGCATGTTGCTCTCTTGGGAATTGATTGGGATTTGCTCTGCAGTGGAAGCAGGACGAGGCTCTCAAAAGTGAGCTGAAAAGTGCTAACTGAAAGTATCATGAGTGGAGACCTATGAGAGAAGTGGCTGTGCTTGTGCCTTGCCGTTTTACTACTCAGATCTGGGTGATTGGCCAGACCCATGCTGCCTGTACCTGCCAGCTGGGTGGGCATGCACTGTAGCAGAGAACACTAATTTCTCCCTTCTACTTCTCAACTTTTCTATATTCTATACAGGCGAGAAAGGGTCTTCTGGCCTGCTTGGCTTCCCTGGCATGCCAGGCCTGCCTGGTGTCCCTGGGGTGAATGGGTTTAAAGGAACTCCTGGCACATCTGGAGGAAAAGGGAGCCCTGGAGTTGTGGGACTGCAAGGTCAAAAAGGTGAGAAACAGTTGAAAGGCTTTTGCTGACTGTGCAGCCCTTAAGAGGCCCTTCTGAAAAATCTGCATATTTATTTTTTTCTTCTAAATGCCGTGTTCGTTTCTTCCTTGTGAAATACTTTGGCTTGGTTGCCAAAGCTGGTAAGTACTTACTGATGAATTCACATCAGGAGACATGGAAGTTCTGGTTTTGTCTCACAGCTTCATAGTGTTACACCCTTTTTCTGATAGATTATTTTGTAAGATTTTCCGACTTCTCATTTCTTCAGGTGACAGAGGTGATGTAGGTCCACCTGGTCTTCCTGTTCTTGGGCTTCCAGAACAGGCACTGCAATTCAAAGGTGACAAAGGAGATCCTGGATTAGCTGGACTTGCAGGATTCCCTGGACCTAGAGGTATTTCACAACATTGTAGATAGTTGCCATTATTAGTTGTTCAATCAGTGTGCTTATTCCCAGTGTGTGGTCTGTCCTTTTGACAGCACCTGCAGTATTACTATTTTCTGTTCTGTCACTCACATTCTAGCAAGATTTGCATATGGTAATTCTGAATTTTGAGAAAACAGCTTTTCTTTGAAGCTCTGTTCTGTAGGGCTAATGCAAATCCTGCCTCCTCTTTAATGGGAGTTTTAGGTAACAGGTCAATTGGCCCAAATGAGCTGAATGTCTGTATTATGAAATGACATCACTCTCTTTTGTATAACCCAGGTGATAAAGGAATCCCAGGAA
The DNA here is from genome assembly GCA_013396935.1 of Baryphthengus martii. NCBI lineage: Eukaryota > Metazoa > Chordata > Aves > Coraciiformes > Momotidae > Baryphthengus > Baryphthengus martii. Next base: position 666,266 of record VWZK01004506.1, read on the forward strand.
GCCGCGGACAGCCTGGTCTCCCTGGTCCAGTTGGATCAGCAAGCAAAGAGAGAGGTCTCCATGGTGACCCAGGCTTCCCTGGTCCACCTGGACAGCCTGGGCTGCCAGGACAGAAGGGTACACATGGTATTGTAGGATTTCCAGGAATGCCGGGAGAGAGGGTAAATACCTTCTTAAGTATCTTCATCTTCTCTAAATGCTCCTAGGAAAATCATGTGTTCTAAATTGGTACTTTTGTAGCAAAGCATCAGAAACTGGTAGGATTTTTCCTTACAAAACTTACAGGTTGTTTTTTTGTTTGGCTTGTACTGTTCAATGACCCTTTGGATAATATTTCTTCCTACAGCTCTGTGTTCTGCTATCCCACATGACCCAAACTTAGGACAACAAGAATAAAAAACAATATCTAATCTCAGTTTGTTTCTTTTCAGGGTTCAGATGGTATCACAGGAACACTTGGATTCCCAGGACCTATTGGCCTCCCTGGTCCAAAGGGTAAGAAATCTTTCATAATGTACCTAGTCCTTCGGTACACACAATCCTAATATTCATGACTAAAATGACTGAGTAGTGTTCTAGAAGTGTCCATTGCTCTCCAGTGACTGCCTCCATAGTACATGTCCCCTTGTAAGGGGCTTCATTGAGATGAGACCAGACCCAAGCCAAATGCGTGAAGGACTTCATGGTCCTTTGAAAGTTTGGCCATTGTATGAAGCACGTTGGACAGTATGAGAGGGACGTTTTTCTCTTATCTCCTTGTGTTAAAACTATAAAGGGCAGGATGTTGTGGAATTACCCACCCATGTCTTATGCATATGTCTGAGTGGATTTGCAGCCATTGCTGTTTATAAGCATTTTCAAACTCAGGTACATCATTTATTCTCTTTGTTTGGTCCATAGATTTCAAATATAGGCAAGGTTTGCTTTCATAAACAAGGCTATTGAGTAGCCCTGAAAACTACTCCCCACCCGCAATTAGGGAATGACTTCCCCACTTTGTCTGTCTTTTCCAGGTGACCATGGAGAGTCTGTTGGCATTCCTGGCATTGCTGGGGCAAAAGGAGAGCGAGGGGACCCAGGGTTCCCAGGTAAAGTAGCCCTTGATTGCTCACTTCAAGAATGCAAAATTCTAAAGATTGAACAGGGTAGCATTGCCTAATTTGGGTGTTTTTATAATCTGTAAATTTAAATGCTTTAGTCCTCTCCTGGAAGTGAGATCTAAGGAGTCTGGAATCCAGATGGGGCATAAATCTGGATGATAATAAACATGTCCAAGAACAGCCCAAATATAATACTCACTCGCACTTCACTTCTTGAGAAAGAACTTGTGAACTTACACTGATATTTGACATCCAGGGAGTCCAGTCCAGGGCCCAGACCATGGCTAAGCACACACAGGTGCTGCAGGCTCAACAAACCATATTTCTCATTCTCTTCACGCCTTCTTCCAGTTTGACTTGTACTCTAGCATGCTCTCTGTTTTCATCCTTTTAGGAGAGAGAGGGCGAGAAGGACTCAAGGGTGAACCAGGCTATCCAGGAAACACTGGGGTGAATGGACTGAAGGGCGGCCCAGGAGATCTCGGCCCAGAAGGACCAGCAGGTAATGGACTAGGCATCTGAGTTCTGCAGTTCATGGTGTGACTGCAGAACAACCTCACCTTGTTGTTTCCTTAGCCCTGGTTGGTCTGTCTTAGCTGAGGCTTAAACAAGAAGGTTGATGAATCCTGCACAATGAAAACCTAAAGGAATTATTTTAACAAACAGTGAAGGCCTCAGGTGTAAGCAGTAGCAGCTTCTTTGCAGCTGCTTACGGACAAGGCTGCTCTAAAATTCTCCATTGCCACATTTCTGTCTGTTCCCTCTCGAGAGCCAATCCTGCGCAGAAGGATGACTACAAGTGTCTTTGGGTAGTGGTGCAGCTAGCAGGTAGATTCTCAAATTGTTATCAAGATTAAAGATGAGAGAACCGTGCAAGTTGTCATTGGAATATTTTATTTGAATAACAATTCAATTAGTTGTTCAGTGTGTGAACCATTCCAGTGTGTCACTTGGTGGATGATGAAGAATATCATTGCTATGATTTTAAAAAAAAAAAAAAAAAAGACTATCAAATAAATAGCTTGATGAGTGCTATGCTAGTAGTGGTAGTGAGGAGAGATTTGGATCTGGTTTTGTTTTATCTCACTAGTAGTTTATTCACACATCTTATGAGTGAATAAAAGGATCTTATGAGGGACCAGAAGGTGTAGGATGGAGCTGTGAACTTTTCCAGCCCAGATGTGTAAGACGGGAACATTTTTCTGCTTGTTTTTAGGAATCCCTGGAACTGCTGGGCTGAGAGGAAGCCCTGGGCCACCAGGACCTCCAGGGCAGCCAGGATCTGTCGGATTCCCTGGAGCTCGTGGAACAGCAGGACCTAAAGGTATATCTGGAGGCTGCACATGGGGAGAGACATTGGGTCAGAAAACCAGTGTTTTGGCCAAGCGTATCACAGCAGGCAGGCAGCACTCGTATGTGTGGGCCAGCTGCACGTGGGAAATCAGCTCATTTCTTGGCAATGTTAGTGCAGGCACCAGCTGCTAGAAATGAGCAGAGGAGTGGTTGGAAAAGGAAAGGTTCTCACTTGATTTGGATTACTGATGGATATTTACTGAGGGTAAAACCCTCAGGGTGAGAGCAGTGGGATGAGTTTCCATGAAGGAGACCTGTGTGAAGGAAGACTTCACATACTGTGTCCCCCTGCGTGTCAGGTTTTTCACACAGGTTGTGGTCTCCATGAAACATCTTATGCATTTCTACCTAACTAGATTATTTGCCTATTTGCTCACTTATGTGTTCCCAATGTCTCTTCAGGGTATCATGGATTTCCAGGTCTAAATGGTCTGAATGGCTTGCCAGGCACAAAAGGGTCTCCTGGAACACCAGGTAAAAGAAATGTGTAGGAGCAGTATCATTGCTGGGGGAACGCATGTACTGGTGTGTCACAAGAGCAGTGTTCCCAAAAAATATTCCCCTATTTTAACCAGTTCTGAATTTAATTATAACCTGAAGAAAAATGTCAGGATACTTAATGTGCATGTACAAACTCTTCCTTCGTGCCAATAAGAATAGGATCCAGCCTGTGGAGTGAAGAGACTTTTCTGGTGATGGCTGGCCTTGAATTCCTGAAGGACTATGTCACTGCTGGAAAGCTGATTGAATGAAATCATAAAATGCTTCAATTTTTAATGAATATGTGATTTTAGGAGGGCAGCATCAAATTGCCTGTTTATTTACAGCTTTCCATAGCTCTCCATTACGTGGAGCTCAAGAAAGGCATCAGTCAAATCAGAAGCTGATTTCTTTGCTTAGATCCTGAATTCTGCTTTTAGGAAGCTTCTGCTGGATTTTTCGTATTTTGAACCATATGAAATAGAATGTGGTTCTGTTTTGCAAACATTTAGTAAATGTAAAGAGGCAGAAAGACCTTTCCAAAGAGGCTTGTTTAGGTACAGTCATTGTAAAGCGGCTCTTAAAATTTGTGGCAGACATTTTATGCATGAGAATAGACAGCCTTGACGTGTGCAACTCAAATGATGCCTCTGTTTTCTTTGTTTAAAACGCTCCCTATTGGAGGGTAATGATTTACTGCATATAGAACCTCCATAATTTTCCTATCTGGGAGAGCTGCTTAGGATTTACACTTACCAGAGTATTTACTCTTAGCAGGCTCTTCCTGGGAGCTGCTTCCCTGCACCACTTGTGCCTCAGTGTGTCTTCTGCAGTAGTCTGTGCAAACTGATCTCTCTGTGTTGGAGCATGAAACCCACCAGATTATTTCAAGACCAGAAGCTTAAGTCTATGTTGCATCCTCTTGAGAGACACAGCACACAGGCTGGGAGGCAAATCCTGTCACAGGAGTGCTAGGTTCACATCCTTGAGCAAGAAGAGCTTGTGGGAAGATCAGAACGGTCATATGCTTCTCTCTCAGCATCTTGCAGATTGTTTAAATTTTGCACAATCGGGGTAGCACACGAGGCACCAAATCTTTCTGTTGGTCTACTGAAAACAGCAGAAAGAGTAGTAAATAGCTGACTTTTAAAATTACAGCTCAGTTTGTGTAGTAATTTAACTGCTGTTAGGCAATTTGAACAGGCTCTCTTATCTTTGTTAATCATGTTTAATTAGGTCTGAGTGAAGCTGGACTGAAAGGCCCTGCAGGTCTCCCTGGTCCAAAGGGTGAAGAAGGTTCTCCAGGCTTGGGTAGAGGACCTCTAGGATTCCCAGGACCAAAAGGCTCATCAGGAGACATGGGTAAATACTGATGTTCTGAGAGTCTAGCAGGATGTCTTGCAGGTTAATGGGTTGCATGGTCAGCAGAATTACCAGAGAACTCCTCAGGCCCCAGAGGTGATTCGTACTGTGCCAGGCAAATATTAAATCTGTGATGCGGCTATATATTTAGAGAAGCAGCTGGTTACACAGGTCGTACAATGTCTGTAACTCTCCTGAACTGCAGAATATAGTAATTTTTCCCCTTATGTATTGAGATGTCTCTTTCTTCTCCTCAATGTAAATACTACTCAGCCACTACTTTTTTCCATGTCTGTGAAGATCACTGAAGAGCTTTGGGTACACTCTCTCACTTTGTTTTTCTTATTCTAGGTCCCCCTGGTCCTGTGGGACTGCCTGGTTTGCCAGGAACACCTGGAGCTTCTCTTCCTTCTGATATACGTGGGAGACCTGGGGATGCTGGCCATCCAGGAACTGATGGGAGTTCAGGTATGAAGAGAGACCTCTTAAGGAGAGTGGACTAGCTAAGGGGATTTCTGTTTCTTCACCGGCTTCCCTTGAAGAGCTCAGGGAAAATGACTTGGATAAGTAGTGTCACTTTAACAACCTGAGGCTTAGATCAAGGAGTGAGAATGAGGAGCTCTATTTTCAATTCCTGCTGTTGAATCTTGTTTTGATATTAAAGCATTCTATCCGTATTCATTTCACCTACTGTGGTGCAGAAGAAAGACTCAGGCACTATGGTCCAGTGTAGTATGTCTGAATTTGGACACCAGCTCCATTTGGGACTGTGGTTTCCACTGCTGTAATCATGGGCTCTGTGTATCATGTGTGAGCTGGGAGGCAGCAAAGCTTCAGTGCGACTTAGAAGTACATAAGAAGCACTTGCTATAGGGTTGACAGCAAGTATAATTTCAAAGTTTTGTCACGGTGGTGTTGGTGCCCATTCAGTACCTCACAGCCTTGTCGGAGAGGCTAAGGCTCTGGGCCTTTCCCCAGCCAAGCATTTGAAGCCACTGCTCTCATTCTCCTAGGGAATGGCAGAGTCTCCAGGCTAGCTACCAGGTGGGTCAATGGCTGTGCTCAGGCCCAGAATTTGAAGCTAAATTACTGTCGTTAAAAGAATTCAAAAGTTTGAGACCTGAGTGGATATAAGTGGGTGGGATCTGATTCTTTTCCTTCAGAAGACATCCCTGGAAATATAGACACACAAACAATGATTGCCCTCTAGAAAGACACTCTGAGAATAGCCCCAGCATTTACTTTGCCCCAGGAGCAGATTGTGCTAATTACCCCTCTTATCTCCAGGTCTTCCAGGAATTCCAGGACCACGAGGGCCCCCTGGCCCAGCTTCTGACCAAGGTGACACAGGCAATCCAGGTTTCCCTGGTGTTCTTGGCTTGCGAGGTATTAAGGGTGACGTGGGACCCCCTGGTCCAATTGGACTCCCTGGAGCATCTGGATTCAAAGGTAATCTTGCCTCGAAAAGGTCTAGGTGTGTTTTGTGTGAGTGCTATGAAACAAATCCTCATTCGAGAGTAAGCACAGCTGGGTTTGTTGTCTAAGTCTTCACTTTTGGCCCACGTAGGCATTACCGACTCCAAAAGCAGCAAAGTGAGGCCAGCTCCAGGTGCTCTTCAGCATGTGATGACTTTTTTTCTTTTTGTGCCTTGTTTTGTTTGGTTTGGTGGATTTAGGTCTCTGCAAGAGGCCAAGAGGACTGTAGGAGTTAAGAGATCTTTTTCTGGGATAAGGCAGGGAGCAGGTTTCTCTTTGGTCTGTGCCAAAGAAGACTAGAGGGTAGCTGCAAACAAGAGCTCTAGTAGCCAGGTTTCAAAGAAACTACACAGCTCAAAAGCCGGGAAGGGATGGAGAACCATTGCCAGATAAAGGACTGTGTGCTATCATTATAGGCTGGCAGATCCCTGTCCTTCCACACTGTGTATGGAGATGATTCCAAATAGAAAAGAGGTGTACTCCCCAAACGCTTTCTCTGGGTTACCTAAGGAAAGGAAAGAATACTTTCAATGAAGTATAATTATGAATTTCCAGTGGAAATTTTGTCCTGAGGCTCTGCAGCCATTCTGGACATCAGAACGGGCACAGAGTTCTTTAAGGGTCATGGTCTCCTTCATCTCCGATCTGAGCTGCTGATGCCGTTGCTGCCATTAATGTGTTTCTCCAGTGTGACCTCCAGCCTTGGGTCAGAATCAGGACCCTCTGCTTAGCCCCAGAGGTCTTCAGCTGTGTATCTTTGCAGGTATAAGAGGGGAGCCTGGCCTTATGGGGATGCCAGGTAAAGATGGGCCTCCAGGGGATCCTGGTTATCCTGGACTGAAAGGTGAAATGGGCCGTCGAGGTGAGTACTGGAGGATTTGAAAAATTGTACTTTATTTATTGCATATGCTTTGGGCTGGGGAAAATTTCAGAGCTACCTTAACGGGATTAATTGAGGGACTCTTAGTTTCTTAGAGATTTAAATAAATTAGCAGGAGCTTGACATCCCAGTTTTTACAGACAGCCCGTGCTGGTGTACCAAGGCAGTCTTAATTTAACGTACATCTTTGTGTCAGTTTTATCATCAAAACTGCCAGTTTTTGTGGGGTACTTACACTATCATTCACACCCTGTGCAGGTCTCCCTGGCCAACAAGGGGCTCCAGGTATAACCCCGCAGCCAGAAGAAGTCACAGCCCCTGCAGGCTTACCTGGTCTGCCAGGAATCGATGGTGTCCCTGGTTTTGATGGAGATCACGGATTCCAGGGCCCAGCTGGAAAACCAGGTAAAAAGTACACTCAGGTCACTGAAATGCTGGCCTTCCAGAAGAACACTACTACTTTCTCAAATGCATTAGGAAGCTTTACAGGTTTTTCTAATAAAGGAAATAATTCCAGCAAAATGCATAAAAAATATCCTGGTTTCTTATTATCAGAATGTATTTGGTAAATCTATTCTTGCACTTTTATAATGCTTTTTTAATTAGGTTTCCAGAATGAGGTGCAGAAGCCTGAGATGTAGCTGCTATGATACCAACTTTGGTAGTAGGAGGTGAGGTGGTCATGAAAATGATTCACCACTAAGAACTACTTGAATTGTCAATGAAATACTGTAACTGGAGAAATCCTGGGAACTTCAGCCTGCACCACTGTGGTTCCTGTTGTTTGGCAAAGCAACTTTGGTGGGTACTGCACCAGTTGGCTCTCCTAGGCCCAGCAGGTCCCCATGATTCCTTCTCGGCACTGCCATTTAGACAATTTTTAAATGGTAGTATTCTCTTTTACTCATGAAAAAATCTAGCGTGGGAACATCACTTAGCACCAGTCCTTCCTTCTAGACATTTTCCTGGTTATTCCTGGTGAATTTCGTAGAAACCAGTTTGGGTTGGAAGGGACCTTTAAAGGTCATCTTGTCCAACTCCCCTGCAGTGAGCAAGGACATTGTTTAGTTCAAGTCAGTGTCTCTAATTTTACATATTTAGGCTGAACATCAAGGCAGATTTTCTAGTTTGAAAAAAAGGATGAAATTAAGCATAAGGAGTGACTTAAAGTCTTTTGCAAAATTTCAGTGAGGTAGCTCAACTTTCTTCAGCTTAAAACTGGACCATTATACCTGAGGATTCTTGTCTTCACAGTGGCAGCAATCTTGTGAGACAGACATGAGAAGAGCTCACAAAATTCCACAGCTATCAAACTGAAATCTGTGTCTTAGGTCCAATGTGGCTTCAGACTAATGTCAGTAGCGTCTCTGAGATCTCAGTGCTGCATTTTCAGCTTTATCCGATGTTCAGCTGCTCCTCTTGATCCTTTAACAGACAACCAGATCGTGTGGAATCCCTGTATGGAGTTAGTTGTAACCACAGCTGTTGAAGAGCGAGCTCTCAGCATGGCTGCTGGCAACGTATTTCTCTTCTGGAATATGACTGCAGGAGTGAAGGCATTACTATGAGGAAATAATGATAGCAATAATGGTATTGAATTTCAGGTACAAAAGGTCTGCCAGGAAGATCTGGCTTGAAAGGACGTGATGGTTTACCTGGATCACCTGGCATAATCGGGGATCCAGGACCTTCAGGTGCCCCAGGACCACAGGGATTTGAAGGTAATTTTACCACTTGGGGAGCACAGAACAGAAAGAAGCAATTGGTAGACTTCTGTTTGCCTAGAGGTTCAGCTACCTTAGGAAGACCAGGGGATGTACATGGTCTTGTGTCTACAATGAAGTACGCTTCACGTTCAGTGAGGAAGTTTGTCACATGTCGTTGTTGTCTATCACTGCTAGTGTTTCCCTGAACATCTTTTGGTTTTAATGTTTTGTGGATGTGGGAGTCGTCTTGAAGAGCTAAAAGAGCACAATGGTATTCACAGGGAACACAACTGTGGGGGTTGGGTAGTAGAGGAAAGGCACATGGAGAGAGAGAAGGTTTGCATCCGGCCACAGATTTGTTGTACAGCTTTTGGCCTTTCCGTGTCAAAGGAATCGTGAAGAGTGCTATAGCAAAAATGAATTTATTGCGTGTTGCTTGGTAATTTGAGATGCTCAGAATTATTGTACTATGAGATATGTGTCAACACACTGGTACCAGAGTTGTTGGGCAAAGAAAGAAAATCCAGTGAGGGAGAACATGGGTGGGTGCTACTGGGAAACAGCTGCTTTTGGACTTAATAAGTCCAGCTATTCCTACAGCAGCCATCAAAACGTGAGCTCCTGATTATACAAGGCTGACATGAGCACAGTGTCAGCAATTCCAAAACTGGGTATAGAGCCAGCTGATGTCCACATGGCCTATTAGTAATAGAGACTTCTCTTCTGCCTTCTAGGTGTTGCTGGAAAGACAGGCTCGCTTGGTTTGCCGGGAATGCCTGGTCGGAGCGTGGGCGTTGGATACACTTTAGTGAAGCACAGTCAGTCAGACCAAATCCCACCTTGTCCCATAGGAATGAATAAGCTCTGGGACGGCTACAGTTTATTGTACGTGGAGGGGCAAGAGAAGGCACACAACCAGGATCTTGGTGAGCTGATAAAATTCTCTCAGACATAAACAATGCAGGCCAAAATCCCATTTCAAATGAATGATTTTCATTGGTAGTAGAGGTGATGGGAGTCTGCTTGGCCAGAATCTGTACTGGGAGCAGTGTCACTTGTGCCATCCTCTGCTGCTTATGTCTAGCGTGTATGAGTTGGAACATTTGGTAGATGCTTGGTATAACCACTTCTCCAATGTTTCCAGGTTTTGCTGGCTCGTGTTTGCCTCGCTTCAGCACCATGCCTTTTATTTACTGCAACATCAATGAAGTGTGCTACTACGCCAGCCGAAATGACAAATCCTACTGGCTCTCCACCACTGCTCCTATCCCCATGATGCCCGTGGACAGTGTTCAGATCCCACAGTACATCAGTCGTTGCTCAGTGTGTGAAGCACCTTCCCAGGCTGTGGCTGTGCACAGCCAGGACATCACCATCCCGCAGTGTCCCCTTGGTTGGCGCAGCCTATGGATAGGATACTCCTTCCTTATGGTAAGGATACTACTTCTTATGCAAAGGCAGCTTTAAACATCTCTAGATCTCCTCTTTCATTAGGTGACTGAGACTGTATGCTATGAGTTGCTTACAGGAAACTAGAGCCCTGTAGCTTCTTGCCCTTGTGCATTTCTTCTTTATCAACTGGCCACCTGTGAGCTTTCTAAATTTGTTCCCGTTTAGCTGGAACTCACCTCACCTCTACTGCTCAAGTTCAATAGTAATTTTGATGTAGTGGCTCTGTAATTACCACAGATATTCTTTGGTCTTCAAACCTTTAAATGTGGAAACTCTGAGCTACAGCATTGTCCTAATCCCCTCTCTCAGTGGAAAAAGTAGAATGTTTTCTGTTGCATTCACCTAGCTTATTAGTACGAGATTGTTAGAAAAATATGAAACCAACATTGTGGTTTCCATACATTCCCAGCCTGCAAATGAAAAGCTTGTTTTCCATTGTACCAGGCCTGTTTACTCAGCCTAAGTACATTCCCGTGCTGCTTTACCTCTTGCCTGGACTCAAAAGACAGATGCACGTAGCCAAGAAATAATTTTGGTTGCCCGTTTTCCTCCTTTTAACGCTGGAACTGGAGGACTCCTCTGTTTACCTCCCATTCTGTTCCTTTGAACTCATTTAAGCTGCCATCTCTATTTCAGCACACTGCAGCTGGTGCAGAAGGTGGGGGGCAGTCCCTTGTCTCGCCCGGTTCTTGCCTGGAGGATTTCCGTGCTACTCCCTTCATTGAATGCAACGGTGCTAGGGGAACATGCCATTACTTTGCAAACAAATACAGCTTCTGGCTGACCACCGTTGAACAGTCGCAGCAGTTTGTCAGCGCTCCTCCCTCAGAAACGCTGAAGGCAGGACAGCTTCGAACAAGGGTCAGCCGTTGCCAAGTGTGCATGAAGAACTTGTAGGAACAAAACTGCAGCAACATTAATAGTCTTTGTTACCTAAGACTGGACATCACTGATGTGAAGAAGGATAAATGCATAAACCTGTTTTGTGGGTGGTTGATGGGTGCATCAAGATGGCCAGAATTCTACAAAAATCACGTTGTCAAGTCCAGGAGTTTGACTGCACACAGAGGAGGGACAGATCGGTGCTCTGAAACCTTGGGGGTTTTATGGAACATGGTGCTATGCTTTTACTTCTGTGGGTTTTTTTTTCCCCCTTCATTTATGGCTACCTCAAAAAGTCCCTGTGAGATCCTTATTCAGACCGAAGAGTAACTGTTGTCTAACATTACACCACTCCTCTGTCCAAGGCACCTGCCAATTATCGTCAAGAGAGACTCTTCAAAAGTTATGCTTTATTAGTGTCTTTGCAAATAGCATTTGCTCTAGTGTAAGGGAAAGAAGGCTCGTTTTGCTATAAAACACAGAGCTAGCTAAAATTTATCAGTGGATTGTAGGTGACTTAGAAACACTAACTGGTTGATAGTGGACTTTCTTAGGAAGACTCAAAGGTTAATTTGTTTTGCTTTGCTTATTACACAGATGGGACATTCTTTCCTCAAATGACAGGTAATCACTTCTAACTGTCATTCATGATTGACTTCAAAGAGCTACCCCAGTGAAAAACATAATTTTTGATGTGAAGATCACCTCTAGCATATTTCATAGCTTTTTATTGAAATATATTCCAGGTAGAACGTCTGCTCCAAGGTCTGTGCTTAGCTTCTTGCAGTCAGATGCTGTGCGGCCACCAGAAACACTTCACTATCACTAACGTACGTTTCCTGAGGTAGCCTTGGCACACTCGTTCTGTAGTTGTTCAAGCTGCGTGTACCTGAAGAGGCTTTAGTAGCCAGTACGCAAGGCTTGTGCAAACACAGGAGTCGGCAGCGATGGGATGTGCGCTTTTTGCTTCTACAGGCACAACGTGTTGTGCGCTTCTTCATCTGGGCTTTATTTATGTTAGTTTAAAAAACTGTATTTCTAGCGTATGCACTGTTAACTAGTCACACTTTCCTTCAGGGCATAATTAGAGAAGTGCCTCTAATTGTATTATCCTTGTATATTTTGAGGGCAAGCCATGAGAAAGGTATGCTAATATATATAATGAATTCATTTAGTTGGGCTAAAGTTATATACTATCAATTTTTCTGGAGTAAAACATATGAAAACCTTATATATTGATACTCCAGGACTTCTCTAAGAAGTGCCTTGCAAATACACTATCACCTTCACTTAAAAATCTTTATGACAAAATTGTTCAGAAAATTATTAATGTACGACTGAGGCATTATTTTAAAGTATTATTTCTTTACTAGGTTCTAGGGCTCTATATCCAGCAAAGCACCTAAGAACATACTTACTTTTAAGCAGATAATATTTTTAGCCTTAACAATTATTTTATGTGCACAATATAATCTTGTCTTCCTAGATCAGGGTCAGAGAGCTCTGCAAGTTCTGGAATTGAACCACCCTGGAGATGAGCCGTGAGTTTGCGAAGAACAATTTAGCCTTTCATTTAACTTACTCCCAAGTGTGAAAGACTTGCAACTGCTTTGGATGTAGTTTGCAAATATCTTTAAGGCATTTGAACACTGCTGAGCAGCCAATCTACTACTTAGCTGTCCCAGCACAGACAGAACATCGTGTATTCACATCTTGGGTTATGCAAACGCAGCTTTAAACCCTGTGTGCACACGGTGAAGCTCACTAACCACTGACAATTACAATGAATTTTTCAGCCACTCGGGTCCCATGGTGCTATAAAAAGAGGTATCAATCATATATTGTGTCTACAGGATCTTGGTTTTATGTTTGAACATGGAGACGTGCAAATACAATTAGGAGTTTTTTCCTAGGATCAGAGCCTTACGCATTTTAAGCTCCACTAACTTTAGGGAACTGCTTCTGTTGCAATAACCTGGCTCCACTGCTATTGATGTCCAAACTTCCACCAAGTTCAAACAGCCCAGACCTTTCTCAGACAAGCCATCCTCTGGCAGGCGCACGGGGTGGGAATTCCCATCACCAGACCATCCTCCCATCACGCCCATTTTCATACATCTGTTTACCCCCACCAAGAACGCCTCCTCAAGGTCTGCAGGGCTAAGACCTCCTCTCTGAAGAGCTATATGGGAAATAAGGAAACTGTGTTCTACTGATTGAGGTTTTAAAATTATTTTTATTTAACTTAGGTGCCTTGAGTGGTTACTGCTCAAGACAGCGTTTCAGAGCACAGGCTTCATTTTCATCTGTGGGGAGGAGAGGGCTACAACTGCTGTTACGTGAGCACTAAGTTCAGGTATTAATTAGGAAGTAATGCGTTGTTTAAAAAAAAACACACACATGGAGCAGGGAAGAAAATGGTATTTTTTCTAAGTGTATAGTTTCCAAACTGTGGCTAATAAACATTGAAGGCAAATAAGTTGAAATACGATCTTGGTAATTGTTTTCTGGACCTCACACTGGCCCTGATCCAGAAGTGCAAGTGAGAGGAGACAGCATTCAGTATTGCTCTATGTTGTCATTTATTGGTGCAGATGAAACCGTGCAACTCACGTCCATTACACTATCATGACAAAATGACCATAAATGGGGACTGTCTGATAGTGAAAAAGAACTTTATAATGGATTAAAAGATCTCTGCCTTTCGTTAGTCTGAGCGGGTTTTCTTATGGCTGCTGGAGAGATACTCTGCCTTACAAATAAAACCACACAGGCTCTTCTGATAAATCTGTAGAATTAAGGCACTTTACCAAAACAGATTTCAAAAGGCAGTAAGTAAAAAAAAAAAAAAAAAGATTAAGTAATTTGCATATGCCTATATATTAAGTTTTAAGATAACCTGGTTTATATTTAGTTCACACAAACAAATTAACAAAATATAGCAGCATACAACCTATGAAAAGCTTAAGAAATTTATTAGATGCACAGATAAAGTGCTGTAACAGAGAAACTCGTGTAAATCTTTTTTGTTCTTTTTAATAAATAAGGTACAGTTAAACCACCTTTGACTCTTTTTAGCTCCAAAAGAAAAGTCAGCCTAAGTTTTACTGATTTGAATTTTAAGGTCAAGGTGAAATATATCGTAACTATGACAGTGGTTGTGATCTATATACCAACTATTCGAGTCTCCTGTTCCTCTTGAGGTTTCCCAGGAACAGGAAGGCTATTGCAAAACGTATACATTAGACATAGTTCCTTTTACAGAAACATTTTTGTAATAAAGTGTGGTTGCTCAAATACATGTTAAAATATTTAACAAGGAAACAATTTTCTTCTGATCCAGTCGATCTTTTAAACAAGAAAAAATGTATTTTTTTCTACGATGCAGCCCACAGGAGGGAACAGAAGTAAACATCCTCCTTAACTGAAGACTGTTTTGCTTTAAGAACTAAACTATTGCATTATATGAGAGCAAGAAATATCCATTTTGTGTTATCCCTTTCTCCAAACATACAGCCCACTGATGGGACTTATTTTTGCCTTAATCTCAAAGGTCCATTTGTCTTCAGGAAAGACATACATTAAAAAGAGGTTCCCTTTAAGGGTCTTATTATAAGATCTTTTACTGCCTTTCCATCTGGGGAAGCTCACTGACAGAAGGAACTGTCACTGTTGGAGTTTTAATGCTACCAGGTTTCCGTGCTCTGTTATCTGTAATTTCAGGCACTTTGGAGCTATCATGGCTGTTTGATTTTAAGTCAATGCAATATTAGCAATATGTTCAATACTCAGAAGGGTCGCCACAGTTTCCTTCATACACTCAGGATTTCAAATTCTTCTTCAAATTCAAATAATTTGTCAGTAGATTCAATGAGTTCTGAAAGAAAAAAAGAAGAATAATAAATTAGAATCTGTAAAGACATGTATGATTTTGCTTACTTAAAAAAAAACCTGAACAAAAAAAAAAAACATAAAAACTTTTCTGGAATATGTCTTTCAAAGTATTTTGTAAGATTGAAAATAGATATCTGTGCTAGCAATTGTGTGGGGCCTGTTTGGATAATTGTCTGATATTCTGTAAGAATTAAGGCATTTAATCCCCTGGTGACTGCTTGACACTTAGGAAAGCCCCATTATTCCACCTGTGATCATCCTTCTGTTTGCTAAGGAGGACCATTCTGCTGTACTTCCAGTGGGTACTGCACCTGCTCCTGTGGTTGTCACTTCTGGCTTTGTTGGAGGTATGAAAGGAGGCCAGTGGGGGGGGTGCTTCTGGACCAGCTCAAACATCCGTAGGCTCTGTTGCTTTAGAATCTCCTGAGGACAGAATACTTTCATTTTAAAAGATGCCTCAAGAGAACCTTCAAACACAAAACATGTCTGCTTAATTAAAAACATTTAAAATTATGTAGATCTATAAATAAAAACCCAAAGGCTTTATGCAGCCACACAGTGAAAATCTATTTCCAGTACCTGCCATTATGAAACACTGCTTCAAAGAGTTCTGTAATATTTTCCTAGTTGAAAATACCTGTAAGACAGATCTCTTCCCCTGTCTTAGAGGTTATCAGTGTATAGGAATTAGCTTTGATATCCACACACCTATAATTCTGTTTACATGTAGCAAAGAGACATTAAGAACATGCAATATTTTCTGCCTTTTAAAAGCAAATTACTTGCATGGACCTCTCTGTTCAAGTTTTCTGTTCATCAATGGGAACAAAAGACAGATCTATCAGCTCAAAAAGGCCAACAGATTTTGAAGGACAGGGTTTGATAAGGAGAAACAAGATATGTTTGAAGCCAAATCCCACTCCTCTTCAGTCAGGTAAGCTACATCATATCCTATATTTCAGTTATTTACAAACTGCTTTGTTAGCCTTTTTTTGAAAAAAATAATTGCCTTTAGAGGTTGATGTTACTTCACATTTGTACTTCTGTTCCTTCATTTACCAATTGTGTTCATCAGGAGCTGGCAGGATTCAGCATGTACAGAATCAGATCTTTTGGGGTACCAGGGACTCAGTCATAATTAGAACACATATTTTTTGACGTAATGTGTTATTAAGAAAGGATCAGGAAACAAATAAATGAGGTGCTAGACATGGCAGTTAAAACTTACTTTTAACACTTATTTCTCAGTAAATGACTAAGTAACCTAGTAGTGCTAAAAAAAGCAAAACCTCAGTGTGTGTGTGTGTGTGTGTGTGTGTGTGTGTGTGTGTGTGTTCACACATTTTCCAAGTGGCAGGTTCACGGCTCTCAAAAGACTGAACAAGCTCCCATGAGTTCAGTGGCACTACCTTACCCTGCTGTATTAAGGCATTCATCTCTATGGCTCCTTTATTTCGCACACAGAGGAAGATAGAAGGGGAACTTCTATCTTTTCAAAGCCCACACATACACATTATTTCATGCAGAGCAAATAAAGATAGTACTGTTACCTTCTGTACAAGACTACACCAGTTATCAAAATCGCATTCTTCTTTGCAAAAGAAGCCCTAAGGAAAAAATACATCCAGTAGTAGTATTAAATAATAACAACAGGCCAATGAGTGAAGGATGCTGTGGTATCTTTATGCATTGTTGAAAGCTTTAGAAACATCTCTCTCAAGTGACAATCACCCATAACCAACCAGAAGATACTGGCATGAGATCAGATTTGACTTCTTCAGCTACCACAGCATTCTTGTGATGGATACTGGATGCTTTCTACAAGTAATTCCATTTAAAGATTTGTAAATTATGATATAAAAATAAGTTAAGCTTAAGTAACTTGTCCAGAGCAGCTATGCCTATGTAGTAGTAATGGAGTAAAATAAGAAAACCTTATTCAGTTCCTTGCTTTGGTCTTCAGAATATTTCTTGTAAAAGGTAAATGCTGGTCAATAAAGACAATTAATTAGCTCCCAGGGACACAGTCAATTCCCTGCTTGACCTAAAATTAATGGCTCTTACGCAGTTCATATATGAACTACCACATGTTGAATTTTAGATCACAGAAGCCTGTCCTGTGACCTCGATTCTGCTCCAGGAACTGCATTGCTGCCTTTATCGATACACAGAGGTGTTATTTGGAAACAAAGTACACACATCTCTTATTTCCTAACACCTACCAAAGCTACTGATGGGTCCAAATTCATGATCTTCATTCGGTGAGGGGCTTGCTGGCAGTGGAAGCTCTCGTCATCAACCGTGCCATTTTCTTCCAAATCTACAAAACTCTGAGTGGTGTGAGGGTCCAAATAGATCAGCTCATTGCCTGTGCAGGTAAAATCCGTGTGTGGATAATAAGCAAGAGATTTTAATAAGCACTTATTCCATCCAGACTTGTAAACCAGAAATTAGATTATCATCACAGTCCATAGCTAGACTTCCTAGCTAGGGACTCTTTAAGGGAATCAGAAAGTTAGACACGATCGTTTCCCACAGGGTATTTAGAATCATTTTGTATTGTGACATATTACAGTAAATTTTGGGGTTGGTTTGTCTACCTTTGTCATGTACGTTCCTTTTTCTGTGTGAGGTCCAGTCCTTTTTTTACAAAATCTCAGCTGTTGTAGTCCCTAACATTCCACAGACCAAAAGGTACAGGATGACCACAAATGCAGACTGTAATCCCATTCATTAGGCATTCACTCAGAAATAGGAACAAAGAAGCCTGACTAAAACAATTCAGGTTTTACAAAAGGAAGAACAAAATATCCATAGAATTATGGATTAAAGCGGAAAGACTGAATCTAGTATTAACTATTGCTTTAATTAATAGTGGAAGACATAGAAGGTGGAAAAAAAAACTATCATGAAAAGTTGGAAATACAAGAAAATAATTTAAGAAAACTGGAGCAAAATAATAAACCAAGACACCCTTGATTAGGAAGTATTAATGACTAGGAAAAATTCAGTATTTTAGCAGGAGTGACATTTGACACTTGTCAATACAATCTACTTTTTTTAGTTTGTTGTTCTTGTTATATCATTACTTATTTTTACATCAATCTTTGCTGCTACTTTTCTGTTCCTGTAAGGACGGTATCATACTGTTCCTGAAGTATTCAAGGTATGTTTCTTCATTTCTTCTGGTCTATTCTCATGCTTAAACTGCTGTCTGCTTTCCCTTCCAAAAAACTAACCCCATTCTCTTTAGATCATACACGTGTTTGAAGTTTCTTTTTTCCTTACCTAAAAATCCTATGAAATAATAGGCATTATTTGGTTTCCCTCCTAATGCTCCCAAAGACTGTGGCATCTTAAAGCATTCCTAGGAGTTCAAAGGGAGAAAAACAGCATTGAAGTTGGTTATTGGTATAACAGATACCTGAACTTATTTCACAACAACAAACGTTTCACTGAAGAAGCCCTTACTTTAAACGCATCGATGTATACAGGATTGATGTGATTTATCCCCAGCCGTAGAGGTATAATAAGCAAGAGGGGCTTCCAGCCTGTGCAGAATCCTGCTGTGTTCTTATTTCGGCCGAGAGCAGCTCTGTGCAAATGCACGCTGCTCTGGGCCGCGCCGCTGCTCTGCGGAGGGGACCAGCACATTTTCTCTGTGGGAATGAAAACAGAAATCAATGACTGCACAGAGGAGCACAGAACAGACCTTCCTCTCTGTTGTGAATTAAGCTACGTTGCCAGACGTCTTTATAGAGCTCCTGTTCTAAGGCAAAAGGAGCTGTGGGCATGGAAATTGTAACTATTTAGTAGAAGTAATTTTAGCAGAGTATGTGCTGGCACATGAGTGAGACACGAGATAAATGACTTGGGGATGAATTTAAGACTGAAGTTGCATGTCCTACTACCATTATTAATCCTGTCAGGCTTTGCCTGGGAAACGAAACGGCAGAGACAACAGCATTAGAAACTCTTCAGGGAACTCTTCACTTCCAATGGTGTGAGCACAAAATCAGCAGAAGTAGGAACTGAAGTAAAATATTTCTACAGATTGCAACTTCATTCTGTTTCTGGGCAAAGAGCTTAGGTAGCACAGACCAAACTCCATCTTCTCCCAAGCCGCGCGGTGTGTAAACTGGCTACCAAAAAGGCCCACGTCATTCTGCTCTACCTGTAATTTGGGACACCCCAAACCTGAATCTGCACCTCCTTTATTCCTTTCCTTACACTGGGAAGGAGCAGGGATGGCCCAAAGGTATTTTGTACGTATTTAGATACATTCAGGAAAGTGGAGTCTAATTAAAAATTGTAACTGGAGAACTAATGTTTCACTTACTGATGTCTTCAATGACCACTGTATTGTCCATAGATACATAAACAGCTAATGAATTCCATTCATCAAATAAAGCAAGCTTCCTAGAAAACATTAAGGCAATAATTAATATAATCTAATTAGGACCATGAGGATAGCTTTTTATTCAGAACATTCACATGGTTCTTGAGTAAAGTAACTAAAATTGTTTCTTTGGAAAAACATCTTTGTTGGAGTTTTTTTAATTCTCCATGTAATATAAAGATAACTGAGTATTTAATGTTTAACATATTTAGAAAAATAAATACTGAGTGGTACCAGCAAAAGCATACACACTGTACCCTCTGAAAAGTGTTCTGTCCTTTTGCCAAATGCAGTGACAGTAGCAGCTCAACCACGTAATTACGTTTATTACTTTCTATTGCATTTAACAGCCTCTGCGATGGAATCCTGCCCATTGTGCCTGGCACCATTTAAGAAGGAAATAATTCCTGTGCCAGTTTTGCACATTACTTCTTGCTTAAGAAGCTCCACTACATTCAGTGGAATTATTTCTGTGCACATGTGGACAGCAGACTCAGGCATTAAAAGCTGGATCAGCTAAGGGTTTTTGGCACCCAGAAGTTAGGAGGGGGACATGATGGCACACAGGTTTCTGTCCACTTGCATGAAATCCAAATCTCTGGGGAAGGGAGCCACACTCTTAAGCTGCACAAGCAGAGTCACCTGCCTATAATAAGCCAGAAAAACATCTATGTGAGCACCAAGCCACGAAGAATCTGTAAGCAAAGGAGGCCAGGGTGTGCTTTAGCTCCTCTCTCTCTCCAGAACACGTATCTGTTCCAGGGCGGCAAAGAACTGCTGCCGAGCACTCTGGACCTGCAGTCCAGCCTCTGCTTGACATCTTCCACCTCCACCAATTCCTCAGAAATAGAGAAAAGTTAACTCTTTTTTAAGTGTGGCTTCTAGACTAGAAGGATCTGACCAGGTGTTAGCAGCCTCCAGGCAGAACTGCAGCTCAGCTCCCTCCTTGGCCTGGATGGTTTCATACCACCACTCTCATGGTGGCGCTCCTGACCCACCAAAGCTGTGCCACTTTGTGAAAAGGAATGAAAATCCTTGGCGCTTACTGATTAGGGCATGAGAGGCCTTCTTGCAGGTCTTCCCCAGGCTCTTGGTATTTTAAAATTTAGAACTTGCCCAATCCCAACTCAGTACCAGCCCACCAGGCTACAGCATCATGATCTCCAGTGAACCTGCACGCACATGGTGCACATATTCCCAATTCTGAGAGAGAGGGAGAGCAGCCTTCAAAACTGGGTCCTGGGCCATATCTTGGCTGCCCCAGGGGAGTACACTCTCAAGGAGACACTGAGATTTGACTTACTTCAGTACTTGAGCGACTGTATTTGGTCCAAACCATTCTCCAATTGATTTCCCCTCTCCAACACCCATCTGCGCTGTTTTTATGAGAGAAGACACACACAGAGGAAAAAAAAAAAAACAAACCACAGAGAGTCTGGTTACAATATATGTTAAATAGCTTCACCTACTAACATTTTGTCACACGTTCTAGAGCAATTGCGAACTGCATTTAGCATTAACAATTACTTTCTCAATCTACGCTCTTCTCGAATCTTAGTACTGCCAGTTGCCTTACAAAAAGTTTCTAAATTGTAAGGACAATTAGAAATATTAGTGTCTGCTATCACAAATTACAGCAATAAGCTTTGTGACTGTATTTTAATACTGTCAATTCTGGTACTCATGACTTACACACTTTATCAAGAACTAGGTTTATTAAGGTCTCAATGAATAATGCTTCTGAATTATTACACTTTGCACTCTTTTGCATGCATTTTAATTTATATGTAAGCATATAAATGGTCCTCATAAACACCTTTTAAAAATTTTGAGTTAACATATTTTAAATTAGAAAGTTTCAACACAGTAGGAATTTCAGAAAAAAAAAAAAAGTTGGTGTATATTCTTACCCATTTGGTGGATGGAATAACAGCAATCCTTTCTATCTAGAAAGCACCGTAAGATTCTATGATATTCTTCTGGTTGTTTTTTGTGTTTTTCCCATTGCCAATCTTACAGGAAAAAGGTTACACAGATTAAAAAATGATGTTTCCGTAATCCCAAACAAAGTTCTAAACAACAGAAAGCCATACGATGAGATGTTACAAGACTAATGTACAATTCAAGTCTAATATCTACATTTTGTTTAGAGTTCCTAGAAGTCACAGCTTGTCATTTATTATCAAGCTGTCCTTTATCATCACAGGCTAGGCTGTGAACACTGGAAAAATAAATTACAAATGTCAACTGCAACTAAATTCTAAGTGATTGCTGCTGAGAGCTGATTCAGCTATTGCTGTATGGGAGCTTCCAGGACTTTAGAACTCTATCCTCTGTTTAGATCCTGTTAGATTTGTAAGCATAATGTAAGCATTTGTAAGATGATATAAGATCCATAAAGTGAAGTCCAAACAGAAAGCTGGCCCTTTCCCACAGCCAAATCCAAAACAGCTCTGCCATGTATGGTCCTGCTTCCAGCGTAAGGTCGTTACCTCCCATTTACTGACAGAAGCACATACACAGGGCTGATACTATGAAGTAGCTACATACCACAAGTTTATATTGCAGTTTTCCTCAAGTAATTTGTTTGTTTGCCTGCTCCTTTGGTTAAATCTTTTCTCCTCCATTCTGTGGATTCAGTTATTCAAGTGGATAAATCCTTCTGTGGCTTCAGTTATTAAAGCAGATAAATCCACACGGCACAACAGCGAGAGGATCAGAGACCTAACCGTAACAATTTAACTGGTAAGCAGCTACACATGGACCAGACCTGTGATACTCGTGTTCCTGGGATGTGAGGTGTCGATGCAGGCTTAAGAGTTTGCACTAATAGGTTCTGCTGGGGGTTTTGGACCTCAGGCTGGTGATGGGTAAGTGGTCTGTGCAGTACTTTGTGGGATGCCTATCACTATGGCACTATTCACACGGACACCGTGTGCGAACGTTTGGTAGCTATGTAGGTGATGAAGAGAAGGGTAAGAGCTCAGACCCACAGCAGCAGGTTCTTCCTTGGCCTCAATTTGGGTACTCCTCAAAAGACTTATAAAATAACAACAATTTGTCCTCCCACTAGTTCTATTTCTCTGCTTAAGGCAGGCATGGTTTCACCTCATCAGACAGGAATAAATCACTAGTAACTCCTATCAGGGCATCAAAGAAAGTTTCATTAATAAATTTAGAGCTTGTGCTTTTATGGCAAACTACAGCAACAATTAAATGGTCTCCAAACAACAGAAAAGTTCACTTAGCAGCAGTTTCACCTCTTCCTAAGTGCCTGCAGATCAGTGCTTGTGCCAGCATCATCTGCCCACATCGCAGCATACATCCCCAGCCAGCATCAGATGAAGGACCAGTGCCTCCTGTTAAAAAAGTCCATTATGATCAGTATGGTCTTTAAATGAGTGCAGTGCCACAGAGAAAATTCAGAGTTACAATCTCTAACAACTGTCCTATGGATGAAAGGCACTGGACAAGACCTTTCCTTTCCATATTGCTGGTCTTACCTTACTGCTTGCTCTACAAACATCGAGACCTGATGAGATGGAGGTGCAAGTAAACACAGCTTTTAATAGCTTTAATATTTTGTTTGCATAGACAGTTAAAAGGATGTTCAAAATGTTCTAATACTGTACAAATCAGTCTTCAGTCCATGACAACAGCACTAATCCTGTTATCTAATTTATAACAAGGCAGCTGTTCTGTTGCATACTCACCAATAGGCGAAAACTTTCTTCTATACGTAAACCAGAGACGACCGCTTATATCCAACAATAACTTAGATTTGTCTGGAATATTTATAAGAGGAAAAAAAAAATATTAAAACAGACTTTTAAAAATGAAAGTATTTCATTTTCCCTGTACAGCCAATACACGGAGCATATGGAAGGTTCCTGTTGGCTTTTACATATGAGACCCTTAACACTTGAAACTTTTTTAGGGGGTTAAACACAGAGAGCTTTTGTAGACTGCTAATTAAAATTAACTTATTAAAGATGAAATAATTATTAGCCAATGAAGTTTTACAAGGTGTTTGGAATGACTATTAGCTTGAATGAAACAACTATAGAGAGCTATGTCCTCAGGAAAGAACTGGTAAAGCAAGTTAAGAAAAGGGAAGAAATTCTACATGCAAATCTCTATGATCTCCAAGTAATTTAAGAAAAAAAAAGTTAATAATACTAAATTTAATTAAATGTCTCTCTCTTTTTTTTTTTAAAGAAAAACAAAACAACAAACACAGGCTCGGGCAGGGAAGTTGGGTTAGATGATCTTTCGAGGTCCCTTTCAACCCCAAACATTGTGTGATTTACAGAATTCTCCTAGAGGCTCCGAAGAGTTAAGAATCTTATTTGATGCATTTTGTCTGAGCCCTGGCTCAGGTTGAGTGGCCTTTTCAAGGGATCCTGCAGCCGGGCACGGGTGTACACAGCACCCTTGGCTGTCCTGCCTGCGCCAATGGCCGTGGCCTCTGATGTGGAGCCCAGGAGGATGCCCTTGTCCTCTCCTCAAGGAGCAAAATTCATTTCTGAAATTTTATTTTTATATGATATATAAATACATCGCTCTGCTATGACTGTTAGGTCATATGTTTATTTTCATCAAAATACAGTACCTGCCCTGGATTAATTTAACTATGATTATTACTACTACTATTATTATTCTTTTGAAATAGCATTTTAGTTGCAAATAACAGGCTGCAGACAGCATCCCCCAGGGGAAACTAACATTAGTAATACTGAACATTCCCAAAAAGTTATTTATTTATCTATTTCTGAGGCATTTGATGATGAGAAGTGACCAGCTTCATACCTGAGTAGCTTTTGCTACAAGTATGATTTCTGTGCAAGAATGATGGTAGTAGGTACACTGGTAAACTTCTGACTTCATTTTAGGATGAATAGTCCTGCTTATAGTTGGCTTCTTGTTGATGGAGAAAGAGAAACTTTCTCCCATGAGACATTTAGAGAACATAAGGAAATCAGGAGCTGCTGCTGCTGCATGTGAATCTATGAACACTCTGCAAATTTTAGAGGTAATGTTCACTCTAGAGATACCTGTGTTGAGGTGGTGTTGCCTCCCTAGAATCCACACCGGTTCATCGGTTTCTGGAAATTCTTCTGAGTAGTCTGACAGAATAGTGATCTGGTTTTCATACCTAGACAAAACTGAAGAGGAATACAGAAAATTCAATCTCTATTTTACCCCTTGGTTCTTTTATCACAACTCTGAGTACTCAGACTGAACCAGTTGCAGCCAGTCTTTGGGCCTGCTGAACAGCCCCGCCAGCTCCATTTAGTCTTTTCCTTTAACGAGCTGCTCTGACGCCGAAACATCCCATGTCTTGGCTGGTTTGTATTTGGATCCTCAGCGAGTGCTGAGAGAATAACAGGGCTGACACTTTGATTATAAGCAGTCTGACTGAGGCCAGCAGCAGAAGTTCAGGATGACTGCAGGAAGAGTGAGATTTGATTCGAGGAAATGAGGAGAGAAATAAACAACTCGGGTATCACAGCATACGTGCCCAGGCTTGATCTTGAACGTACAAATACTGCCACTCAGAGCGATTATGGCCTTGTGCTTAATGGGAAGCATGTGAAAAGTGTTAGCAAGACTGGGTTTTACTTTCCTAAATGGAGAGTTGAAATGCTTCAGAAGGGAAAAAAAAAAGTGTTAATGTTCTTATTCAATGCTAGATCTATTACAAAGGATAATTAATACTACTAAAAGAAGACAGTTCAATGATTTTTTATCATTAAAGCAGAGAGGTTTTTTGGAAGAGCAAAACAGGCATTCAAGTGTAAAAATGAATGTAAAGTCTTTTCTTTTAGATACTAATCTTAAAGACTACACTGATAAATCAGAAGTTGAAAGTGAAAGCAAACACAATCATATTTTACTCTTCAAGTGCACCTATATACAGTATAAAGAATGAACAGTCAGCAGGTAAATATACAAGACAAAACCCCGTTTAATGTAAAACTATACATTCCAGCAATCAGAAGCGAAACAGAGCTGCACCACCCTCTGAGTCGAGCACCCAGGGCCAGTGCTGCCAAGCACTGAAGAGGGACCTTCTCTGCAGGTCAGAGCAGGCAGGTATTAAAAACCATGGGAAACTTTCGGGGCGTGCAGAGCAAAGGAATCTCCCGTACAGGCTCGTCTTCTCCATCACAGAACTCATCGCTCTTTGCCCTTACAGAGTAAACGGCCTGGGTCTGAATCCGAAGACTCTCTCACTCCTCGAAATCCAACAGAAGAGAACCGCCTCCCGCTCAGCGCCCCGCTCATCCCGCTCCCCCTCCGCGGCCTCAAACCGCGGCCCCTCACCTGACTCCATCCTCCCGCTGTCACCATCCTCCTCCTCGCCCCGACACGGAGGCACAACACGGCCGCAGCGCAGGGCTCCCGGGAGCTGTAGTTCCCCCGGCCGGCGGTAGCGCGCTGCCTCCTGCCCGCTAGACTACAAATCCCAGCAGCCTTCGCGGCCCGAGAGGCTCTGGGGGCAGGGCCCTAGGTGCGATTGGCTGGGCCGGCGCCCGCGGCCCTCTGATTGGCCCGAGCTGGCCGAAGCACCGCCCCTGTCGGCAGGGGGAGGTGGCGAGGCGGCGGTCGTCATGGAGGGAGCTGTATCCGACCTGAGTGTCTGCAACCTGGCCTATGGCGGGTGCCTGGAGGAGCTGCGGGCCCAGCTGCTGCGCGACAGGGCCCTGGCTACCAAGGCTGACCAGGTCAGGCGGCTGTGGCCCTCCCTGCCCGCTGGGGCGAGAGCGGGCGGCCTGTGGGGCCACTCTCCGCGGGGCCGAGCACCCTCAAGCTGCCTTCCCGCCCTCCCCACTTTCCCGCCGCCCGCTCAGCGCTCCCTCCCTCCCTCCCTCAGGACAACCGGACCGCGCTGCACTGGGCCTGCTCGGCAGGACACACGGACGTCGCCGATCTCCTCCTCAGTCTCGGCGTGCCTGTGGGGGACAAGGACGATGTGAGTGTTGAAGCCCTCCCGAAACCCTTCTCAGTGGTGCCCAGCGACAGGACAAGNAGACCATCCGGGAAAGAGCTACTGGGCTCATTTTCTCTTCCCCGCAAAGAGAACCTCCTTTCGCCTTCCGCCTCCCCGCGGCCGGCAGCGGCGCCCGGGGGTGACACCGAGACACCCCCTCGGCCTCGCAACCCCCTGCCAGAGGCCGCTCTGCCCCGAGCCCCCCCGCCCCCGAGAGAGGCCNAATTCTCTCCTGAGAGGGTGCCAGAGCCTGAAACAGGCTGCCCAGAGATATTGTGGGGTCTCCCTGCCTGGACGTGATTGTGGGTGACCCTGCAGGAGCAGGGGTGTGGGATGAGATGATCTCCAGAGGTCACTTCCAGTCCCCACCATGCTGGGATCGCGTGACCCTCACCCGTGTGAGGGGCTGGTCTGGGGCAGGGGGCTGCTGCTGGGAGGCAGAGGAAGTTCTGTGAACCAATTTGTGTGGGGAATTTGGGTGCACGTTGCTGTCTAGACCATTTGCTGTCATCATTTTGGCTGCAAATGTGGCCCCAGGAGGGGTCCGGTGGCAGTGAGGGCGGCTCCCAGTGGCAACTAGTGCTGGTTGCTTCCTTCCTCTTCTCCCGCCTCCTGTCAGTTGGTGGCATCTGTGTGGAATCTGAGGTTTTAAAAAGCTCATAGGACAGTGTGTGTGCTAGAAACCCTGATTAAAGTGTTTCAGTGGTTTTGTGGGGGAGGGGGTAATGAAACTTGATGGGTCTCGCTTACTGCCAAGGAATTTTTAAAGTCTTCTTATGAACAAAGTTGCAAGCCCAGGGATGTTTGGGTTGGGTTTAGGTGTTTCCATGTTATCTGTATCTTGGTGTGATCCTCTTAAATACTTTGTGCCAAGTCATGAGGTACCCTGAAGATTTCCCATTCCTGGGGAAGATATTACGGAACAGGTGACAGGCTGAGTGATGTCCCGGTTGCAAACGAGATGACGGGCTGTTACTGCGCTAGGGGAAGAGTTGAAATACTTACAGCCAGTAGGAAGCATCCTAAAGATCACTCTCAAAGACGAGAATGTTATCCAATCAGTTTAATTAGAGAGTAGGCTATAGAAAAGATTGCATCGACTTTTAGACACCCTGCTCTGCCACGCTCAGTTGTTCTTAAGAAAGCACTACTGTTAATTCTGCAGGGGCGACGTGCCCTGCAAAGACACCTTGCATAACACGAGTCATTTCTGTTATTTAACTGGCAGCTTTTGTCAGGCACTGGATGCGGGCATGGGAGGGTAGGGGATATTTGGTAATGTTCAGCTTTACAGTCATATGAATATGTGCTGTATGACTAATGAGTAATCAAGTCTGTATCGGGGTTATGCTTTGTCATGTTTTTTGCCTGAAACTGCTGGTTTGAGTAATGTGGGGTTGTTTGTTTTTTCTTGCCTCTGCAGGCCGGTTGGACTCCCTTACACATTGCGGCTTCGGCAGGCCGGGATGAAATCGTGAAAGCCCTCATTGCCAAGGGTGCTCCCATAAACGCCGTCAATCAGAACGGCTGTACGCCCCTGCATTATGCAGCCTCCAAAAATAAGCAGGAGGTATGTTTGCCTGTGCTACTGGAGGTGGTGTTGCTCTTGGAAGAAGTGTTTAATTATGTTAACTTAACCTCCTCCTCCCCCCTTCTTTCTCTTTCTACCTATTCAGATTGCAATCATGCTTTTAGAGAACGGAGCTGATCCGGATGCAACAGATCATTTTGAATCCACCCCATTGCACAGAGCAGCAGCCAAAGGAAACCTAAAAATGGTACAGATCCTTCTGCAGCACAATGCATCCCTTAATATACAGGACTCTGAAGGGAATACTCCTCTGTAAGTAATTTTTAATTTTTATTTTGCTTAATATAGTATAATCTCTATGAAATTAAACTCCTTTATTTCAATTTCTTTATTTTTTCATTTCTTGTTGCCTCAGAATACTCCCTTGCTTCACAGCCCTCTGTAATTGAAACGAATTAAAGCCATACTTAGTATTTTGCCTAATTGTGTCTGTACACACATACTGTAAGTTGTGCTACTACATCAAGTGTAGAATACCTCTTGTAATAATTTGTAGTATGTTCGGTTGCCACTAGAGGGTAGAAAGTGAGCTAGTGACATCAAAGTGAGTGGGAACTGATCTTGGGAGGCTGGCCTGCTCTGTCCTGCCAAGCGAGAACTCATTTTGGAAGCTTTTCTTCACCTCTCTAAAGAAAATAACTTGCATTTTAAGTACAGTCAGTCCAGTGTTTGATATTTCCTCTGAATCCATAAAGGTAAAATCTCAGCTGCTTTGAAGTTGGTGGCAAAACTCTGCCTTGTCCACAGTGGAATAAAGACTTTTGCTGTGAATAAGACCAAGAGGTGTGTTTTAGCTGTACATAAAACCAAGTGTTGTCTTGGAACACACACATTTGCTCTCAAGATACTATGGCAAACAGAAAAAAGCATTTGCTACATTTGCAGTAACTCTTCACTTCAGATTATTTTTGAGCATCGTATGATTTAGTTTATCACTTTTGATTCAAATTAAGGTTACTGTTTTCTAGTTTCTCTGTGGATTATGTGCTCCTTAGCCTTGCCGCCTGCAGAGTCAAATCTTAAGCTAGAGAAGTGTCTCAACGTTGCAAGAGCAGTGGCAGGAAGAATGTTCTTCCCTTGCTTAATGGCAACAGAGTGACTGGACAGCAAGCTCCAGAGTCTGTAGGTAGCTGGCTGTGTGTGGTTTTGTTCCAGGATGTATCTCTGCCCCAGCATTCGTGCTGTCGTTGCGACAAGGCGTAATTATTGCTCTCTATAAGCTTGGACTGTTTAATGGTGGCTGTGGGTTTCTTGTTCTTATTGCAGTCATTTAGCCTGCGATGAAGAGAGAGTGGAGGAGGCAAAGCTGCTGGTGTCTCACGGTGCAAGTATTCACGTTGAGAATAAAGAGGAACTGACCCCACTGAAAGTGGCAAAGGGTGGCCTGGGAGCCGTGCTTAAAAGGATGGTGGAAGGCTAGTGGGGACTTCTGGCTTGACTCTCTTTCCTGGTGCACTTGTATTTCAGACTGCAGACTTGGTATTTTGATAGTTCAACTAGGACGGCATCAGCATGGTAATAAAATGTGTATCTCTAGCTTTCCTTCAAGTACAGTGCCAAAACAACTGTTTGTACTTCCCCTTAATTAAACATTTCACTGATTTTAAAGTATTTTTCGGTATCTTGCAGTTTTCAGTTTACAATATGATCTGTATAATTGTGGTCATTCCTTCTATTTCACAACCTAGTCTAGGATTATTTCTGTCAAGCAACAGGTCCAAAAATGCTTCAACCGTTTAAAGTCAATTTTATTTTGGAAGCTTATTCTAGAGTCTTGGGTTTTTTTCCTTAGCCTTTGTGATTTGTGTGTGAGTTTTTTGGCTGGTTTTTGTAGGTACTGATTCTCTTCTTCCAGTTGATTCTAAACTACCCCTTTCCCTTTGTAGAACTCAGTTTGCTCAGTTAATTAGCTATCTCTATCCAGTTTTACTCTTAGTGTATTCAGGTGAGCTCTGAGTGTTTTTCTGTTATTACTTATTGTTATCCAGTTTCTTTGACTCTTTAAATATATGTATTTGATGAAGTGCACTGGACTGCTTGCAGAACGCAGATGCTGTTTCAGGGTTACCTCTGCAAATCTATAATGGATGGCTCTGGATACTTCTCTGGGACATACTTCGAATCTAATTTTATTTCCTCTCCTGAAGATTTCTGTTCTGTTTGACTCCTGTTACACAGCACTGGCACTTGCAGTTTACCATCTTACAACAGAAGCCTGATTTAATCTTTATTCACTCGTAGCAAATCGTGGTATTAAGTTGTTAGAAGGCAGAGCCAATGAGACTGAGCCTGAAAAGTGACCTTCTGTTCTGATGTTGGTAAGATCACTTCTAACACTAGATCTCCCCGTTTGGAAGAAATGATGCTGATGAGATTCTGTGAAATAAAGGACTTTCCTAAACAGCAGTCTTTGGTGTTATAAAACTTTATTAAACTTACATGTAACAAAACCAATATTTTCTAAATAGCTTGTACGCTTGGGATGTCAGCAAGTCCGATGAAGCCCTGCCATGCATTACAAGAATGGAAATAGAACATGTTTGTTCTTCAGCTGCAAGGAAAGCTTCAACTGGAAGATAACAGTTTCTACAGTTTGACTTGTCGGGATTAAGGTAATGCAATTTATTATGATAAGCAAGAAAGAAACTTAAAACCAAACCAATGTCTGCACCAAGTGGTTTACACCTATCCTCAAAAGCAAAATGCGGGTTAAATTTCACAGAGGGTACCTATTGAGAGCAGCAGGGGTAACTTGCCTGTACAGTGAGCTGTGGCCATGCAGACCTTGCGTGCAGGAGGAACCTGAGTCGAGGTTTCTTATATGCTGTGCAGCCACTGCTGAAAACCTCAGCTGAGGAAAACTGAAGTTAGGATTCCGTGTTCATCCTCGATCTCTGTATAGCAAAAAAACCCTGTCATAGCTCTGTAGCTTTGTAAATCCGCTTCCCAAGGAGGTGGTGGCTTGACTGTTGGCTTGATGCCTGGTTTCCATGTGAATGATCCCTGCTCCCTCAGGAGGAGATAAATGGGCCATGCAGCAGACTGTTGGAATGTCTGAGGCAAATTCTGAAAAATGTTGCTGCATCCTGCATAGCTCTGCAGGGTTTTTGAGCTACACACTGTGGATCAATACCTCATTTGGCTTGCGCTTTGCCAAGAGCATCGGTGGAAGGCTAGGAACAGTGCCCCATCCTTTTTAGTAAACTGTTTTACATGAGGGAAACTTTATCATGAGAACAAACATCTGCCAGAAGGCTTACAAAAATGTCTCATTATGTTAAGAAACTCCAAACAAATGTTAATTTCCATACCTTCCTACTTCCTGGCCCTCAGCGATCTGGTTTGCTTCTTATATTTTTTTCTTTTAATACTGCCTATTACACACCGATGGTTGGAACTATGAGAAGAATTATTAGCCTAGGACTTGTACTCAATTGTTCTTTCTTTTTATATAAAAAATTTAACATAACTTGAGCAATTTCTAATTTTTTTTTTAGCAAATGTAAGAGCTGTGGTGTTGTAGGAAGGCTGATTGTGGAAGGTAGTTACTTCTCCAGCATAAGCTCCTAGCTCACTGTAAGAAGTTATGTAAGGAATACATGCAGAGAAATTTGTGGACCTGAGATTAAGGAAAATTATAAAATTATTATAATGACCACATAATATATTCCCCCTTCAGTCACGATAGTGCTATTCAGAGATGTGGAAGTTGGGAAGCTGCTGCAGTAAAAAAAAAAATGTGACTCAGAGACCCGTACAGGAGGTGACTTTAGAAGAACAAATACAACTACAGCAGTGTCATGAAGAGACCTGTTTATATTTTCCCATGGAGGGCAAGAGTCAACGAATACCTGAGAATGTCAGAGAAGAAGTTATTTTAAATGAATGCCATTGTCAGCCAAGTCATGGGCTTGATTTGAATTACCTCATTAGGAAACCCCTGTGGTAAGAAGTGGCACCCAAACAGGAGCAAGTAGTAATTCCTCTTCTCTTGCCGTTACTTAGTGAGCTTCATGTCATAGTTCTCCGTGCGTACAAAGTTTCGTGTGTCAGTGTCAGAGATTTTCAGTAAGATTCTAAACCGAGTTTGAAGGATCTAAGTTTGCAGATTTTGCTTAGCACAATTGTCACAAGAATCACCTGATTTAGAAGAGACTTCCATACAGGTCATGACTTGATGCTTCCCTGGATATTCTGGGGAGAGAGGAGTGTGAGGATCCACTGGTAGAATGTGGAGGTGTTGGTAGTAGTAAGGGTATGACTCTCCCAGTCCAGCCCAGTTTTTAGCTGGGTTTAAAAGCAGTTTTTAGCTAAAACAATATTATAAGAACACTTCAAATGCTTTTTTACTCTGCAGTGAGGCTAAACACTGGGACACACGTATCAAAGACAAATATTTGAAAGACAGAAAACTGCGTAGGAAGGCCAATGAATACCGTTAGGCTTAATGATTCACATGGAATCTTAATGATGACCTCATGCCTTACATCTTCTTTAAATGTTGCCATATTTTTATTTTTTTCCTCTTTTCTTTTTTTTTCTTTTTTCTTTTTTTTCCTTATTTCCTTTTCTTTTCTTTTTTTTAATCTTTTTTCCTTTTTTTTTCTTTTTTTACTCTTTTCTCTTTTTCTTTATTTTCTTTTTTCCATTTTTTCTTTTTTTTCCCCCTTTTTTCTTCTTTTACTTTCTTTTTTTCACTTTTTTTCCCTCCCTTTTTCTGTTTTCTTTTTTTTTTTTTTCCTTTTTTGTTTTTTCCTTTAGATACCTGAATGCTAGGCCTATTAAACTGAAAATGAGAACTGGTAAAACACACAGCTCTGGAATGCTAGTGCCCTGGGAGCTTTATAGCCAAGGAGGTCACAGTTAAAGTATATTCCATGTCAGGCAGCAATGGGGTAAGTGTGCAGGATCTTTTTTTAAGTGGAATTCAAACACACATTTCATTGGTCCAGGTCTTAATATCTGTTTCTGCGCTCTGATCACAGCGCCGAAACTTCATTTTACTTCTGACATGCAAATTCAGATCCTTTAAACACCACAATGTGTCAGCCAGGGTGATTGTTCTTGGTACACAGGAAACATGAGGTTGGCCGACGCTGTTTCTGGAGCAGATGCTGTGGTGCAGGACTGTGTGGATACGTAGAGTGATACTGATAGCTGACTGGAAAGCTCTTACTTTGTCAAATCCCTCAGCCCGTTTCTGATTAGTTTTGCAAAACAGGTTGGATAAATGTGGATGGTAGTCTCTTTATACTTCTATTTCTGTACAATTATAACTAGGCAATAAATGAAATGTGGTTAACTTTCAAGGCCAAATCTTCTGCTATTCACGAAGTGCAAGTGTAACAGACCCTTTTCAATCTCCAGCCCAGTGGTTCACAATACAAATGCCCATTTAAGTATTAGTCATGCTTCTGTTAATTCAATAGCAACAATTTTTGTATAAAGGGTCCAAAGATGGCAAGGAAAACTCCATTAAAACTCTAGGCTATTTCTTCCTTTTCCCCTTCTTGCTTCTCATTGTTTTCGGGTGTTCTAGCAGTTGCCGTTTCGTCAGCACTAGGGTATTCATTTGTTGCATTGCTTGGTGGAACTGTGGGCGCAGGAATGTTTTCCTCATTAGGTACCTGAACATACTCTGCATTGGGTTGTTTCTGAGCCATTTCTCTGCAGGAAGACAGGGTGAGGATTGTAATTTCACATGTTGAAATCCCATCTACGCTAGAATCTTTCAAAAGAATGAGCCTTTCTAGTCTTGTTGTCTAAACAGTAACCCCCCTATTATTATGACTGTTCCAAGAGCACATGGAAAGGCCACAACGGCACTGCTGCTAAGACAGAAAGAGTGACAAGAGTGTTAGAGAGTAAGACTGATTTGCATCACTGGTCTAAGCGATTCTGTTAGAATAAAGTGGATTTTGGAATGTTTAAATGCTAGGCCAGGAAAGCAAAATGGGGAACTGAGTACTGACAAATGGTGTCTGAGAAGAGGTAGCAAAGTACACCGCTTGGTGTGAGCTTTCTGGGAAATTTCACACAGATCTAGTGTCCCAGTCAAATGTATGAAAAACAGAGTGCAGTCAGAAAAGAGCTCTGAAAAGCCTGAGATCTAGAAAAACATTTTTAGGAACAGGTATGAATTCCATGTATCTTATCAAAACATTAATAAATAATAAACCAACTCCCAGTATTTAAGCACTTTCACCTGTAAAAAAATATCAGATGCTAGTGGGTTAATCCAGTGTAGTAAGATTTATTAGGATCCAAGCGCAAAATTAGATGTTAATGCTACATCAATACCAAGCAAAAATCAGGTGCAGGAGTGACTGGCCACTGGTCTGGATTAGCAGAATTCCACCTCAGGAAGTCTCAGACCTGTGCAGCTGGGAAGTGCCCGGATGGCATATCTCTTTTTTTCTGGCCTCAGCTGTGTGTATTCCTTTAGCATTTAACATCATCGGGCTAAATACTCTCTGTATAACATACCAGATTATCTCTTTTCTGAGGATTTAGCAATTTAAGGGGAAAATGAGTGATCAAAGCATGGAGGAAAAGACATTTCCAGAGCAGGATCAAAATGGACATTCTGGACTCTGTTCTGTTGCCTCAAGCTTATGTCTCCTGCCATTTGAGATGCCTCAGAGTATCCCAAGCACGTGTCCTGTCATTGCAAATAGCACTGAACTGAGCCCTCCGTGTTTAAATCCAGTGAATTTGCAGAGGCGACCCTTGGCTGCTACTCCTGTTTTACTTCCCCTACCCGCCATTAACAGTCACCATTAACTTTAAATATTAAAAACTGTTTTTCCAACTTGCCACTTTTAATTTGTGTTGTCTAAAAAGTATTTCCTTTACTATTTTAGGTACTGCTAAGTGGTAGCTGCCTGTAAACTTAGGGAAGAGGGTAATGGCAATTTGTGTTACAACAGCAACAGTTTGAAAGTCACGCAACAGCAAATGTTCTCACTCTGGAAGTTTTCTCAAAACCTGTATTATTTACCCTTCAAAAACTGTTTAGAGTAATTGCATTTTACCTTACTTCTGGATTACCAGCAGTGCTTTACAGAATTAGTTGTGTTAAAGTGAAGCAAACAGAAACTCTTACTGCATCTCGTTAATTGATGCCGCCTTTTTCTTTGCCTTCTTGGTTAAGACCCAGACGATAACACAAATGACGGCAGCGCCCAGAATGGCTCCAATTAATGCTCCAACAACAATGCCACTGTCTGAATCTGGAAGAAAAAAGATTACTTGAATTTTTAAAAAGTAGTAGTATAGCAAAATCCCATGGAAATTGAAGAGAGGAGCCTTTAGCAGAAAGAAGGCATTGGATTCAGAGAGCTGAAAAACTGACTGGCAGCAGCATTTCTATGAGGGAGGTCAAAAATTCTCTATGGAAGAGAGAACCGTGCTTTTTATGACCCTTGCTGCCTCTTTTCTTGCTGGTTAGCCCTCTACCCCAACAAACCGTGTGTTTATGCCTGGCTAAGGGAAACATCAGGCTGGTAAGGCTGTCAGGAGTTGAAAGCCTTTCCTCTTGGTTCTTAGAACAAATTCTGAAATTCAGGTTGCCTTTGTCTCTGTCTTTCAGATGAGATGTAAAATGTATGCTCTAATGATTTGTGAGCCCCCAAAACCTTCCGTTTCCTCTTTAGTACAGCTTCTAGCTCTGACCTGAGATGTTCATTTCCTAGACCACTGAGTAATTGAGTGACTGGTTCAGGGACACGTCTCGTGGCTGGTTGTACAACATATACTTGACTCTTGCTAAATGTTAGTGGTTATGTGAAAAATCTGCATGTGAATGTGGTTATCCATTGCTTGAGGGCAGTCAGGATAAGGTTGTCCACTGCTTTACACCAGACAGGATAAAGTATTTTTCAATGATCGCAATATTTTTAGCTGGCGGTCACATCTACAGTGCCGTAGTCGTCCTACTACCAAATTTTGGTGATGATTGTAAATTCTGGGGTGGGGAGACCTCAGTGGGAGTGTTGGCTGGAAGAAATTGCTCTAAACTCCATGTCTGTCAGTTCTCAGTAAAAGCTCTGCAGTCAGAGGCCAGGTTCAGCTCCTACTTCCAGTGGGAAATGAAGCTGGAGATGCTAAATGTGTCGTCTAGGTCAGTGTAAATTCTGGGCACGCTTGGTTGAAAACTTTGGAGTTCTCCAAAGCCCATTCGGTTTCTTTCTTCTAAGGAATCTGTGCTTTTAAGTTGTCACAGTATTTTCCTGCAAACTGTGCATGTCATACGTCAAACGTGGTTACTTTCATGCATTAAACTTACGCTTTGCAGTCAGGTCGAGCTCACAGGTACTGTTCCCCAGGACGTTGCTGGCTATGCACCGGTAATACCCAGTTTCGAAGGTGGTGAGGTTGCCAATGTAAAGAATGCCCGTCTTTGGATCTGTGACAAGCAGAGAGCAGCTACAGGTTACCCTTTGGATAATGTAGAGGCAAACACTTTTCTTTAGTGGGTAATACTGAGAGCTAGTAAGAGATTAGAAACAGAGTTCTCTGATTATTTATTCATTCAGGGTTTTTTTATGTTCTTTAAATAAATTTTTTAAAAAAAGAACATTTACCTTCCTTGAAAATTACTACAGTGGATTCTGCAGGAGTGTATTAGAACATGAGGAGTAGGCCCTTTGCAAATTGGTCTGTCTGATGTTTTACCCACACTGATGTTATTGTTGTCAGTGTAACCTCACAAATGAGAATGTAACAGGTACTGAAGATTTTGGGGGTGGAAGTCTTAGCACTTAAATGACAAACTGACTTAGTTTATTCTAAATGTAAGTTCATTCAAAATCCCAAAGAAAAGGAGATGTAAAGACATAAACATTTCTCCCAATTTTACAATTTAAAGTAACGGCATAGACAAGACCTGAACGTGCCACACTTTTTTTTTTTTTTAACCAAATAGAAAAAACCATCCTGGTTTGACAGCTATAAAATAGAATTTTGTGACATTGCCTGTCAGAGGAGGAGGGTAAATCTTAACTACCCAATGAGATACCCAGTGTTTGAAAGGGCTTGTACTAAGGAACTCCAATTGTTGAACACAGTGTGGTAGTGCTGTAGTTACGTACTAAATTGCTCAGTCACAGGCTTGAGGGTGTTGTCATCGACTTTGTACCAGTGGTAGGAAGGGTGAGGCAATCCTTCATCACATTTGCATAAGAGGTAGATTAGATGGCCTCTCTCAGGCGTTCCTTCTACTTTACAGAAAGGTTTGGATGGTTTGACTGTAAAATAAGAATGGGGAGAACAGACATGTCATGAATACGTACCCAGGGCAGCAAAGCATCCACCTCCACTTCTGGGACTGTGCTGCTAGTGAAGAATTGAACCCCACCTACAGATTGACGTCCAGGTACAGAGTCTTGTTTATGGATCTGACCAGAGGGTCTCCCATAAAGATTTGAGTAATATCAAATATATATACATGGCCTAGGATACATTTTTATTATCTTCTCTACAATTCTGCCACATAGCAGCAGCATTTTCTTTAGGGACACAGCAGGAGCTTCTCCACATAAAGGGAGAAGGTCAAGGCCTCATTCTCCAGTATATTGCAGTTGTGGACGAAATAAATTAACTACAGTTCTGTTAAAAAATAGATCTGTTTTGATAGTATTTCCTTACTTTACACATAGGAGAAGATTCTGTCTTCACTGACATCTGTTATCTTTCATACTTACTATTTTTCAGTTACGTATTTTCCTACCTATAGACATACTGTTGTGGTTATTTAGAGTACTGTCAGTGGAATTATACCAGCAATGACCACGGCCCCGTTTTGTGTGCATAAATGAACAACCTTTTTTGCTTTTCATGTGAAAAATACAATCTCTTACTCATCTGCTCCAAGATTTACCGTTTGTTTGGGGAATTTTAGATGAGATTTAACAGTAGTACTTCGATATTTCAGGGACTGAGTTTACATAAGTCTTTTTCTAATCCCTGGCAGAGAGGCAAATGGTGTTGGTATCACATTTTCATATGACTTTGACCAGGTATGAATTCTCAGTATAAAGGCAATGATTAAATGGGGTCAGTACAAACTTTAATTTTGTTAGAAAGTGAAATATCTCATTCCACTGCTCTTCATCCTTTCTGTCCTGTCTGTTCATGGTTGAACTATTGCTTTCTCCCACCCAGACCAGACTTTGTACTACTTCCATCCAACACATACTAAATTTCTGGGAATGAGGGTGAGCCAGAACCCTCGGGCTGTACTAAATTTATCCCTAGATTTACACAAGTCACCATGACTAACTGTAGGTAAAATTAATAAAATTTTACTTTAGCTTGGGCTTGATTGTCCTAAAAGCAGTGGCTTCAGAGAGAAGTTGTCACTCTCAGCTAAAATGGCTTTTTATTATGACCAGAGTTAGTATCACTGTTTTCCAGGAGGAGAAATGCAGTGAATTCGGGTAACTCCAGCTGCTTGCTCACCTGCTTACATCAAGTAGCTTTTTGACAGCAGGAAGGGAATTTGAAGGCTGCTCGTGGGAGGAGATTTTTCTGTTGGTGAAGGAAGGGTGGCTGGGAGTGGGAGCAGGTCTGCTGTGTGTGGAAGCCAGAGGGCACCCCAGGCTCTGCTCCAAAGCCCTGGCAGACACCTCTGCGGCAGGCAGCAGTGAGCCCTTTCCCTGTGTTGTGGGCCTTGTTTACCACAGTTCTGTTATTCCCTCTCATCCTACACATTTTGAGCCTTGAATTCAGTGTTTCATAATGAGAGAAGCAAACTACAACACTGCCATAGAGAAGAAAGGTACTTACCCAGCACGTTGACAATCACATATTTCTGACTCTGTCCAGTGTCACCCTCTGGGCTGAAAACTTCACAGGTGTAGGAGCCAGTGTCGGAGGGCTGCATGTTGGAGATTGTTATTGATGCATTCCCTGGACCTGTTGCAGGTGTTATCCTGTCTTTAAACTCTCCATAGGTGTAAAACTGGCCTCCTAAATAATAATAGATCTGTGATAAAGAATCAATTGTTAGTTTAATAATAAGAGATCTTACTGCCACTTTGGTCGGCACTCATAATTGGAATATAGTTGATTTCTAATTAAGCCAAGCAGTGTCACCCCCTTTCTTGCCCCCTCACCCATGGAAGCTGAGATGAAAACATGGTACTTTTGAACATGTCTTTCTAGTCGTTCTTAAAAGACAAGCTTTTCAGAAATGGAATGATTTAATTGTGTAAATAGGCAGTAGCTTGTTCTTTGTGGTTACTCCAGACACAGACTGATGCGTTTGCAAAAGCAAAGGTGAGACCATTGACCATCCTATGGCAATTCTGTGAAAAAATGCTAAGTCATGCCCAATGAACAGCGATACTAATTGAAGCACTGGTAATTTGTGATATTATTAATAAGCAGCTCAGTAGAAGATCATGACAGTCGTTGTCACAATCCTGAAGGATGGACCCGTCGTTGCAAAAAGTGGGTGGCTGCAGAGCTTTCCAAATGCAGAAGGTAGCAAACAGAGAACTGAAAAGAGGCCACAAGATGTAGGTCTAAAGAAACAAGGCACTTGATCTGTTGGCAGTAAATTTGGGAGCAATAAAAATGCAGTAGGAGAACACCAACAGAATCGTCACCCACGCAATTAGAGCACCATGCTGTTCTCCTTGCTTATGTAACTAGGGGCAGAGACAGTGTCGTGGACTGTCTTGGGCTGTTGAGTTTATACCATAGGTGGAAGTCAAGAACACCTGTTGGCCTCGTTGCTTGGAGGAGCACTGAATTCAGATCAAGAAATTCCCCTTTTACTGAATAGTAACAAAGTTTTGCAGAATTATAGACAAAGTAAGGATAAGCAACTCTAAGGAATGCGACATTTTCTCCCAAATAAAAATGAGCTGTTCAATACTGACTGATTTCACTGCCTTCAGTAGCATCAATTGTATTTAACTGTGCTGTGGGAGTAGAATTGGCCTCATAAACCTCCAAGCCCAAACCTGTTGTCT
The DNA here is from genome assembly GCA_013396935.1 of Baryphthengus martii. Lineage (NCBI taxonomy): Eukaryota > Metazoa > Chordata > Aves > Coraciiformes > Momotidae > Baryphthengus > Baryphthengus martii. Next base: position 705,816 of record VWZK01004506.1, read on the forward strand.
GTTGACTGAAAAAAGAGGGAGAATTGTGTTTGCTGTGTCATTTTTTTTTTTTTTTTAACTGATGAGAGGTAACCATATAGAAGTGCAGGTTGGGACTCAAATAGATCTAACATTGTTCCTACTAACAGTACTCCAGAATCAGTACTGGAAATGTATCTATTAAAGTTGGACTAACAGCATGTTTTTTAATGGGAATAGCTGGAAAATGCTTGTAGGAAAAAGGTTCGCAGACTCCTGTGAAATGCCACTCATGCTTGAGTGGTATCAGCATCTCCTTTTGGTCAAACTTTCCTGCCTTGTGGGACGCTGCAGATCCCCAAGTAAGAAGTATAATTTGCTTTACTTTGGAGATCAACTGATTGCATTTTGAATTAAGAATATTTATTCTTATTTCTATTTATCCACCCTGATAGTGTTGACTGAAGTCTTTAAGCAATGTTATCTGAAAACCTTTATTAGCTTAAGGCAAGCTACACCCCAACACTGCCAGAGCACAGCTGGTTCATGCAACGATAAGGCTTTGAAATGAAGGTCAGAACCCAGACTGCATAGCACCAGCAGCTCCAGTGCTGCGGCTCGGCCCCTTCTCAAGTGTAATTTCCGCTTTTCCACTGCCCACTTTCCAGCTGGACTTTATCTTTCCCTGCCCCAGGATTACAAACACTAGGTACAATTGATGCAGGGCTCTGGGCACCAAAGCTGCACTCCAGCATTGCCAGCACGTGGAAAACTGGTGTCGCAGCGAGGAGGCGTAAGAGGTCCGGTGTTATTGCAGTGAGAAACTAGGTTAGTAAGTCTGCAGAACAGCTGGATAGACCCTCCAGTTTCCATTGTTTGCATGCAATGCCATCAGTTTTAAAATTGATTTTATACTTTGCAAATGTCTAGAGATGGACCAGTACCACAAAACTAGTCTGGAAGCAAAACCCTTGTATTCCCCAAGGAAGGAGAGTGTTCAAAATAGGGAGCTGATTTTAAGCAAATCGCTCATCAAAAACCTGGTCTACCTGTAATTACAGCCACCGGCTTCTTATCTCAGTCTATGTTTATCTGAGTACAAGCAACAACAGAGCGTTATACACTGGTCCTTGCAAGGTCCCAAGTTACAAGAACTGACTTCTGACTTCAGGCTCCTCTTAAGCTGATGTTCCCATTTAGATGGGCTGGATTTGCAGCTCCTCTGGCTCAGTTGCATCAATTTGAGTGAGGTAGGGAAGGAGCTTCCATCAGCTGCTCACACTAATGTGAAATTAAGTTGTACAATGACTTCAGCACAGCAGTGCGTGACTTGCAGCAGTGTGAAAGGAGAGGCAGGCCCATGGTATCCAACTGAAAGACCTGATTACTGAAAGAAGAGGCTAAATTCTACTCAGTCTACCTCAGAGTGATCTGGGATTTATGTGACAGTAAAGAGCAGCAGAAGCGGTCCACTGAGCGCTAGCTTAGCTGTAGCACATGCTCCTGGGAAAATACCACTGGCCCTACAATGAGTCTTAAATGCAGTCAGGGCATGCCAGTAAACATCAGAGAGGAGCAAGTGCTCCTTTTACCTCTGTTATGAAGTCAGGGGGAGTTACCTTTCTAAGCCTTCATAGAATATGCTGAAAAATTAATCCCCTGTGTTCTCTCTTCCTCTCTGAATGGATGCAGAGAAAATACTGTGTGTACACTGTTAAACCTGAGGCAGGTGTCAACACAGCAGAGAGCATTTGTTCTCTTCATGGATTTAAACAGAATCTTTCTGGGTGTTTTTTTTTCAACTATGAACATAAAGGCAGTGGAACACCTTAAGGAAATGCATTCAGTTCCTCTGCCTGTCCCCTGTTCTTCTGCTGATGCTTATCTCAGTACCTCTGGCGTTTATTGCCTGAAGGAAAGTGGCAATCACCAAAAAAGGCTGAGTAACGTTGTGATTAATTAGTGAGCGTCTATCTTGTCCCAGAGGCATGATTGGATTGTGTATGCAGGAAATTTCATTTAAGAGGAACAGGTTTCAGTTAATCAGCTGTGAATCCATAGCCCACTTTAAGCAATATGCTCAAAATTGGTATTTTAAACCCTTGTTCAAAGTGGATTTATGCTGCCCTTGAAAAACTCATGTTTGCGTCTTTCAAAAAGCTGAAATGAAAATCTTTGCAAAAATGTTTCTGTTCTGTTTCAAAAAACTTGTGTTGAAAATATAGAAGACTTCTTATTTTTGGGCAACTGGTAGCTGATGTTCCCTCCTACAGACACACTTCTCGTTGACATTTCTTTCCATTTTATGTAAAATGTCCCTAAAATGTCTGTATGGGAAAACTGAATTTAGTCAATGGTAGACTTTTCCTGGAAGCCTTTTTAATTTGATGTGATAAATATATTTAAAGTGCAACATCTTGAATGTAAAAAAAAAAACAACCAAACCCTGAAAAAAAACACCTTAAAGAAATCTGTGCTTCTCTTGAAAAAATAAGCTTTTTATGTCCTCAGGCAAATCATGAGTCGATAATTTAGCAGTGTAAAACCAATAAGGAGCATGTAGGAGTGGTTTCTGCTTCTCCTTACCAGCTAGTTTGCTCATGCAAATTTTTATATAATGGTGCCTTTTCACATTTCGTGGGAGCAGCTGCCTGGGATGACTAATCAAACAACTGATAGAAAAAAGAGTGGAGATTATCACTTCTAGAAATGGTGTCCCTAATAACCCCACAATCCGAAACCCCAGTTCCTGAAAAAGAGCGAAATTGCCCAGAAAACATCTCCCTGACCTTAGAAAGGATTGTGGTTTAGTTGGTTATTCAACCTGGGGGCCAGGTAGCACCTAAAGCCTCTAATGCCTTCTCCACTTTCTGAGGCAGTGATGTAGTTACTCTGCTTTTTCACAGTTTCTGCTGCAACCCAGAAAAGAATTTGGGCTCATAGACTTCCAAGGCAGTTGAATCACTTATTCATCTACTCCTTTGGGAAAGCTGAGTTACAAACACAACAGGGAATTGGGAATGGTCATACTCATTTGGAAGAAAATCTTGATAATAATGCACTCTGAATGCCAGAGACAAGATTCTTTGTCTCCCCAGTTCTGAAGGATCTGGTACATGAAATTCCATCTCATTTTCTTCTCCTCTAGCCTGACTTGCGGGCAGTCTTTCAGCGTGATGGTGAGGAAAGTATTCGCCTGCAGAGGAAGCAGTTGGCAAAGCTGATGCTGAGTTGATGATTTTCAAAGGCTGCCAGATGTTTGGCAAAGGGTGAGGAATCCACCTCCAGGTTCTCTTTTTACAACTTCTATAGAAAGATCTTCCTTAGGAGGTGGAGCTTGTGTGTGAAAAAGCAGGCAGTAAATTAGAAGAAACATGCCTCCATCTGCTTCCCTTCTTCTTGGGCAGGACAAATACATACTAGAGTTTGCATAAATACATGTCTTTCAGATGTCTTTGGATCACTCAGTCATCATTTCCAGTTAATATTCCTTCCACTGTCCCTCTCCTGGTGTCATTGCATCACGGTGCTGTACATGCCTAATACATATGGATACCAAAACTGTAAGATGAGATGTACTTGAAGATGTCAAAATGTCCCACTTAATCTCCACAGATGTCTTAATTTCCTGACTAGAGGGGCAGTTTCAGGAGGTGGCTTCCTTTCCAGTGCCTGTCTTCCTTCCCCCAACCTCTTCTCACTTTCCCCCATCAGCAGACCCAAAGCTGTAGCATCCTGCTCGATGCTGTTTCTCTGGGCTGATGTATTCAGCATCTGATTCACAGTCTTTGCCTGGAGAGCTGTAAAGCTCAGGCGTTCAGAGGGCCCTGCCATTGGGTTGTTCTATCGTTTTCTGTTTGACGTTTTCTCAAGCTACTAGAAAAAAAACTACATTAAAGTCTCGTCCTTACAGATGAATGCAAAGGAGGATATCAACAACTTCAATGGTTTGAGATCATGATCTCTTTTTGAATTCTGAGTACATACAGAATTTATAAAAGAAGAAGGGGAAAAAATAGTTCATCGCTCCCTTAAGCATCTTACCATTTAATTAGAGAACAAATGCCGCACACTCAAAGTGTTAATTAAAGCCCGAGGCTCAGATTCTGAGCTTGGCTAGATGAGAAAGCAAATGCTCACACCTGCCTTGGTTTCTTTGACATGTGCCATGTGACTGAGCCTGGCCCCAAATGCCTTTTTTTTTTATCCACAGATTCTTTTCACACATTTTTATCAAAACTCTGATCTGCCAGCCTGTAGTAGGTGTGCGATATCCTGCACTACTGGGATTTTTACGTGGGTGATTGAGGATGTTACTAATGACCAGGAGCGTCTTGTCATAGTTGTGCATTGGTAGAAGAATAAAGGGATGGAGTTAGAAGCCTTTAGAGGATTAATCATTCAGCAGCTTTAACTTTTGAGGAGCAGCCCTTTCATGTTCTCACAGTATCATTCTTGTGGCTGAACTATGAGCGAGTCATTTCTACAGCACGTCGAGCACAACCGTGTTTTCTCAGTGCATTTTGTGTAACTGCTCTTCAGCAGTTATCGTTAGACCTCGCTTTACATTGGGCTGTACCCTGCCCTTCATGGTGAGTCAGGAACCCCATGAGCCAACAAGAGTTGGGAATGGATTGTGGCTGGGACGTTGAGCTGAGAGCTGAAAGGAAGATAGTTCAGCAGGCAGCTTAGTGTCCCTCTGTACCCATCACATCTCATAATGTTGTTATAGTCTAGAAAGGAGATCCAGGATTAATTTGTTATTTAATGTTTTTTTGCTATATAAATATGTAGCCCCAAATTTGGGACATCCAGACTTGCTCCCATTCAGCCCAGAGGCCTGGTACGTGGACATGCCCTTCAGGTACCCTCTGGGTAGAATATTCCTGAGGGTGCTAGTTCAGCCACCTAGAAGAGCTGTGAGAACAATACCAACAACTACATCCAAAATAATTTCAATAGAGGAAAAAGCAATAAAAAATAGGATGACTTAAAAATTCTGAATGATGCAACTGCTTCAGCTTGTCTCAGCCATGCGCTGAGATTTTAACCCAGAACATGATTACTGGTCTCACAGCAGCATACACGTAGTAGAAGGCATTTAGGTCTTTTTTTTCCTTAAAATTGTGGGGATTTTTTTTCTTACCTTGTATCTCCAGCTACATCTTCCCCGTGCATCTGTCACATACACCATCTTTTGACATTGACTGACTGATTTTTCATCCATACTCAGAATACCGTGACATGGGGAACGCTGTATTTGAGTAAAAATGTGCTGGTCTGAGAGTTAAATGAGACTTTAAATGTTCCCCTAAAAGTCAAAGAGCCTACCCAGCCTTGTCCGCACAGCTCCCCGTCAGTATTGCCAGGACTGTTGCCAAGGGCAGGGTGCCTCACGTTCAGCAGATTTTGCAGAAGCTATCTCAAGCCCTTGTCAACAGTGTGATACCCACACTTTTATTTCTAAGTTTTACCTAAAATCAGGCAGACTACAGCTGAAGTCAAATGTTTGCTCCAAACACACCAGTTACAACCTGATCATTTCCTACTTGTCTCCACTTCCCTTTACCTTCTCACTATTCTCTGCTTCAGTGTGTCAGTTTATTTCACCCTCTCCCTGCAGACTGTCAGCCCCTGCCAGAGATAACCGCGGTAATCCCAGTGACATCCAAGGAGTCACTCTGACTGCAATGCCACGACAACACAGCATCCATTCCTCTGCATTTGAGATGTTTGCTCTGCTTTCCATGAAGCTATTCCTTTTAAGTGCCTGCTCTGTCAGCTAAGTGTTAGATAAAACTGAATTTTAAAAAAATTGCCTCTAGGCAAAAAGAAAAGTTCATGTGTCAGAGAGGCCCTTTCCAGGAAATGTTCCTGTACTGCTTCAGGGGGTGCTTTGCACAGGCTGATCTCCTCTCGTGGCCTCTCCCAGACTGCTCTGCTTCAAAACCAGTGTCCCTGGCAGCGCTGATGGCCTCTGTAGCTCGAGCTTAGTCGTCTATAGCTGAAAGTGTGTGGTGTTGTGTCAGGAACTACTCATACAACATGGGGAGGAATTTGTTCTTTCAATACTTTTCACATGAACCCCACACTCACTGGTTTGGCTGGCCCCTGGCTCTCACACAGTAGCCCAGTGCCCATGCCTGTGCCTTGCTTTGTGCTGGGCAGCAGAGCTGTGCTGGCCTTGGGACCGCTGGTAATCTCACTTTGGGGTTTCAGGGTGAAAGGAGCGGACATAGTTGTGCTAGGAGCTCCTTCTTGTATCTCTCTCCTTCCTTGGGCTCTGCCCCCTGTCCCCTATTCCTGACCAGAGTGCCCCAAGCCTGCTCACGCCTGTGAAGGTTTAGCAAAGTGCCTCAGCAGGCCTGCAGGGTGTAAGGACATGATGATTACTCCTAAGGGAGCTGCGCCAGCTTCCTTGTCTGCAGTAAAAGAAACTCGCTTTGCCTCTATCCACCCAGTGATACCTTCTCAGTAGTACAGATATGAGGAAAAATACAGGACTCTGGCAGGGTGAAACCCAATATATAGAATAAACGGAACATATTACTGCTTTTACGTCCTCTCCATTGCCCATGAGTAGTTTTAGCAAAGTGGTGTCAATATCACTGTTTGCAACTATTTCAAGCTCGCTTTTTTTTAGAAACGTTTTTATGAAAAGTCTATCAATAATTCAGTTTCTCTTACAAGTAACAGGCATTCATTACCTTTACTCATCTAGTAAATGTAACATTTCAATCAGGAATTCTGCCGTGGGCTTATCTTGGGTAGCCACACAGTGTTTGTGATAATTTCACTTGCTCTAACTGTGGGTGGCCTGTGCTGGAGGCTCGAGGTGTGGCCCTGCTTAGGTTCAGGAGTTGTATTTAGCTTCAGAAGCCTGTAGCCTCGCCTGTCAGAGTCAACAGCAGGCTTCAGTCTTTCAAACATTTGCTTAAGTGTCTTACACCGAGGCCAGCCGAGTGACTCAGAGCATGAAATGAGGCACAGATGTAGATCTTAGCTGGAGCTAAGCCTTTACCTTATGAGTGAGGCCAGGCTGGGATATGCTCTGTTACCTGGGCTGAGCTGAAAAATAATGTTTGCCTCGGTTTGTCTATGTGTGAAACAGAGATAGTTCAGTGCTGGAAAGTTCTCAAGATCCTGGGCTGGGAGGTATTATTTAAAAATTAAATTTAGCATTAAAAAGACATGTTGCTAAGGAGTAAGCAACAAGAAAAAAAAAGTTAGATACATATGGCATCCTATTTTCCATGAGCTGATATTTACATTATTTAGTTCAAATGAGGGGAGCTGCTTCCACTGGAGAAACTTCTTGGGAAAAGAGCAGAGTCAGGTTCCAATTAGTAAAAAGATCTATATTTGCACACTATATATAGCTGTACTGTCTTCACAACAGCCCCGCAAACACCTGCCGTCCCGCTGTGTGCTGCCTGCCTTTTCATCCCACGGCTGTTTACAGTGTTTCATCCTCTCCGGTGTAACCGCCGGGACTTGTAACTGCCGAGCACCTGCGCCGGCTCTGCGTAAGGTGGGCAACGCAACAGGGCATGAAAACATCACAACAAACAGCAAAAGACACCAGCCAGCATCACAGAGCCGGTGCTGGGAGGCTGTGAATTGAAGAACAGCGCTGCCCCACCTCGCCCCAAGGTAAAATCTGCTGCTCGATACTCTGGGGCGTTAAATTGACACTGGCACTAGTGCGGATCCTGAGCTTACTGATTTCACTCCAGATGGGACTGTACCTGAGCCTGCTTATCTCAAAACACTGCAAAGTCTGCAAAGTGGCAGTGTAAAATAGTGACGTTCTTTTTAAAAAGGGTACCTATCACCTCTGTGCTTTTCATATATTATGTCCTAAAATCTAGTCATTTAAAGCTCACGTGCACTAATACTTCAAGCCAAAGGCATTTTAATGACAGAAATTTGTCTTAATTCATTCTAACATTCTACAGTTTGCTCTAATATTTGCTGCCACTGCAGAGAGAAAGGTCCATATTCCCTATTAAGTAAATAAATGTCATTTGTTAGAATCAAGATGGTTTTCCCCCCTAGTTCTTTTGGATAACATCCCCCTGGCTTGAATCTTATTATTGCACATATATGAGCTATGTGAGTAGTAGGGTCATCAAGACAGCTCACATTTACTAAGATGTCAGGAGTATTTACAGTTGTAGCAGGTGGGATAAGAAGATGTATTTTCTGCGTTGGTTTTTTTTTAAATTGTAATTCTCTTATCTTCAAAATATTTGGAAGAAATATTCTACTTCAAAAAAATGGAAGTTGAAAATGTTATCCATTCAGTTACTGAAAAAAAAATGGCAAATTTTGATTGAAGCTAGAATTTTCAACAAACTTTTTCAGGGACAATATATGTTATTTATAAGGAAGCATTTACTTCTATGTTTATTTATTTATTTATTCCAGACATTTTAAAAGAATCTAAATATCTCATAAAGTTACATAATATTATCACACTTAAAATGCAAGCTGCTGTTCTGGTATTCAGTAAGGTACGGTGCCAGTCTGTTCAATTCTGTTGGTTTTATCATTATACCAGTATATTAAATACATTTTTGCCTTGCATTATAGTATTCTTTAACCCAAACAATGACAGCCAAAGCTGGCAATCTCCTGCATTGCCATGCACGTCTTTCCTACTTGGAACAAAATGTGAAACTTAACCTCAGCTACGTGCCAAACAACCAGGGCAAAGCCAGGTTTGTAGAACGAGAGATTCTTTTATGTTTAAACTCATAGGAGAGAAACACGCTTTTGGGCACTCACTCCTTTGTGAAACACTGAAAAGTCACCAGCCTGAAATAGAAATAGCAACCTCGTATTGCTGTGAGTTCAGAGGGAGCTTGAAAATCCAATTTCATGTTCAGCTGTGTTGCGTAATTTCTTAAATTATATTTTCCACAAGCAGTCACAGTCCTTTCTTCCCAGTGTTTGCATTAACACAATTAATTTTCTTGTGAATCGGTTTCAAATGGTAAGGAATTGCCACGTTGTGGTAAAGGGATGCAGGGTTGAGTAATACAGGACTGAATGGGTGGCTAAAAGAATTTTTTAAAGAATAATAGCCCAGTCCTGCAGCTCTTCCCACAGATGTACCCTCCAGGCAGTTCGGAGGAGCGAAGGGTGTCCTCTGAGTCCCGCCGAGCATGCGAGCCAAGGATAACTGGCGCTGCAGCTACCAGAAATGTTACCTCAGCGTTCAAGGAGAACAGGGTTAGTCTCTAACCCGTGGCCTTTCCAGACTGAAGCGACTTTACTCAATGAAAATGCAAATCATCCAGCGCAAATGCAAAAGTGCGAAAGTGAATTTACTGTGAAATTAGTTTCAGAAAGGGAGAAAACCAGATGCAGTTTTTCCCAGTAGTGTTTCTTTACAGTCTTTGTGGGCACGGCTTTCCCTTTGCCTGCAGTGGGAGCTGCAGGGGACAGGAGCGAGCGCTAAGAGGTTGATCCATAAGGTTTCCCTGACATTTGGGAGCCTCACACCAGTTAGTTCTTGTTGAGCATATTCCGAACTGCCCACAGTATTTTGTGATTATAATCCTCAGAGAGTATTTCCTCATCATTGGTCACAGTTAACAAATAGTTTTCTCCTCCTGGATCTCTTGAAACTGTCTGATTCTCCCTCTAAAATACTCACAACTACAGTCTGTGTGTTTCTCTTGGTTGTGACCAGAAAATGTGTTGCATTTATTGCCTTGCAATATGGAAATTCTGATGCAAGTGGAGCAGAGAGACTCTAACCAAATCTGGAGAAGATGGGCTCGATCCTATCTCAGGGCTGTGTTTCCTACCTGAACAAGTGAGTAAAATTTATGATGTGCCATAGTGGATCAAAATTAGAATGTATTGTACTATCCACACCTTAGCAAAGCTGCAGCTACCACCCTTTTGTGAATAATTCTTCATTTAACAAAATCGCTGTGACTTGTAAAAAGCAAATGATGAGTAATAACTACTCATAGAAGTAGTCGGGCCAGGTGTGCGTATATGGGTCTGGCACTCAGCTGGAGTCAGAATTTGGGGTGGGCCCGGTGTTTGCGCTTAGCCCTGACACCGTCGCTCTCTGTGACTGTGACACACTGCGGGGGGTGCGCAGGGCTGTCTGACATTGAATTGTTAATCCATACATAGTGGCTATTGCTGTTCACTCCCAATATGTTACGTACTGTACGTTCTGCAAATCCCAGTCTAATTCTGCTAGGATTGATAAACCAAACAGGAGGCATAACTCTATCAGCAGTGGCAAACCTCCTAAGATAGTATCATTAGGAAATTGGTGATTGTGACAAGAATATCATCGATGTGGCCTGTGACACTCTTCTAAGGCAAATCTCTTTACATCAACTCAGAGGTGTAACACCAGGCAGGAGCAGTGAACTTTCAGGAAAAAAAGATGTTAAAGGGAAAAGGGACTAATTGGCTAACAGGCACAATTTCCCAGTGTGTGGGAAAAAAATGGCAGTCATCTCCAAGGATGCAGTAACTCTTCCAATCAGCATTTCTCCTTACAAAGGAAGGCGTTGCTGATTGCTCAGCTCTTGTCAGGCCTGAGCTGATGGAACTCGTGCCCTGCGTGTTATGCTGGGAGTGAGAATCATGGATTCATTTCCCCACCAAAAAATAAGATTAATGTATAGCTGTTGACAACTGGTCAGTAGTGTGAGCGCTTATAGGCACTTACACATCCCATCCCTGACTCCTTCCAGGCAGACCAGGCTGCTCTGCAAGGTCTCTAGAGGCACAGGAGATGCTCGGGCCGTGGTTGCAGCACGTAGCTGTCTAGTACTTGGTGTCCTTTGCAGCCCCCACCGCTGCTGCCGCACCGATACTCCAATCGGCCACGCGGTCTCATTGTACCCCTGAGGGGAGACACTATTTGGCTCCGCTGCCTCTCGGGGTCTCAGGAAGGTCAGGGAGCATTTGCCTTTGATCTGTAATTGTTCTGCTACCACAATGACACCCGTGGGATGCCGCGAAATACCAAGGCAAGTGTGCTGTGGCAGATTTCCTGCTCTGACAGCTTTCTACAGAGTCCTGCCAAAATACTCGCTGCTGACGTTGCGCCGGTAGCCTATTGTTGAGCACTGCTCCTCTTACTGATCCACCTAATAGCAATGGTAGAGGCTGAGTCAAGGAGCTCCCGTTTGACCCTTAAGTGAAGGACACGTTGTCATAGGCAAGGGCGTCTCACCAGGAAAGCAGCCTTCACAATAGCAGGAAAAATCTGCCAGACCGGAGAAAAGGGAGCTGGTCCAGGGGCTTGTGTGATGTTTAGACACCTGGTCTTTGCTCTGCTTCAAGCTTCCTGTGTGACTTGGAGCAAGTTATTTGAGCATCTGAATCCCTTTGTGTACCTTCTCCTAAGCTGCTAAAGGAGTTCAGGCATTCCAGTAGGAACGAGGAGCCTACAGAACTTTGTGAATCTGCCCCTGAATTTCATAGCAGCCCAGTCCCTTGTCTTTAGGATGGGAATACCAACACTACCTGGTCTGTAGTGAGCATAACACTATCAAACATAACACGAGTCTTTGAGGACTTAAGGATATCTTAAATATAATGTCATATTAATAATAAATAAACATCTTACGGTATGCAGTTGGCTCTCTTTGGCACTGTAAAAGCTCCACTGAATAAAGAAATTTCCAAGTGGTCCAGAATTGGTGTAAGTACAGAGGAGGGTTGCGTTTCCACCTGTAGTGACATTCACTATCTTCTCAGGGACGGTCACCACAATTCCGCTGACGTGGCCTGTGGGCAGTAAGAGAGATCAGCCGGGCTCAGCCCCGGGAGCCGTGCGGGGGTGCCTTGTTCCCTGCGTTATCAGAGGAACCTGTAAGGACGTGTCTGGTTGTTCTCCTTTTCAGTTACGGTTTCCCTTGGTCTTTGTGTGGAAATTTTAGTGATAACAAGGTGGGAGCGGGTAAAAGCTAACAAGAAAATAAATCCCCCAGAATACCTGTGCCCTTAAAACAAATAATATTCTGAAAAAGCTGAGTTCCTAAGTACGTACTAGTTCTCACTCGTAGAGACTTGTCTTCTCGCTAAGGAGCCTGTAGCTAAACGGTACCTGCACTCGCAGTGGTCTCTAACCCTCTTTTACACCTTTCTTGCCCCTCTTTTTGTTTTTCTTTTTTTCAGTTATTCCTTTAGATATCTGCTCTTTTTACACCATGGATCACCATCTCCTACACTGTTGTCTCTTCTTATGTTTCTAATTCTGACTTGGACTCAGTGTCACCGTCAGGTTCCTCCTGGCTGGACCCCAGCAGCCTTTCTCCGCTTTTCTTTTGCTATTTCATTTGCATTTGTTTCAGTTTCTCAGGGCTTAGATGCAGAAGCTGTTCTTTTCCAATGCCTTCATATTGGAAACGTCAAACTAAGCTTCTTAGAATTGCTTTTATTATGTGGGTTGTGAGAAATTCTGCGATAGCTCGCTCAACCCTTTCTGTGGTGATCAAAGCAGAAAGGGAACAAACATTAACTTGTGAGCCCTTTCCTTATAATGTTCTGGTCAGTCTTGGCTACACAGCTACGTTAATGAAAGGAATCAAGCACCATCATACAGAATGTATCTGTTTCTGTCCTCCACATAAGGACAATCTAGAGCTGTCAGAAAAATAAGTCTGAACTTCAGGGTTTTCCCAAATTGCTGAGGCCAGTTTTAAAGCCACTGTCTAAAGTTTCTGAAGGAGAATATATTTCTTGTGAATGACTTCTGAAAACATGAGTCTCTTAGAGCTTTCTATGCAAAACAGGCAAGGTGGGAACTTCACAGTATAACAATAATTTTCACTTGGGGTTACTGCATATGAACGATAGAGGCACAACATGCAGAATATTCTTCTCAATGTAGTATCTGTGCATCTTGTGTTCAGGTGCTGCTTTTGAGAATTTAAGCAGAACCTGCAGTAATACCAACAGAGTATTCTGCTCAAATGATCAGCCCTGTGAAGGAAAATACTGTTTGAAAGAGACATGTAACCTACTTTCAGATTTTTATCCATGTAAATATTGCGGATTCATCAGTTGCTACAGTACTCAAACCTCTCTGAACCTAGAGTCTGAACTCTTCGGGGTCTATTTGCCTTGTTTGATGGTTTTAATAGTAAAAGCTTCAAGGAAGGAGAGACAGTCTATTTTCTGTGTTGGTGGGGGTTAGGATGAGAACTAGCTGGTTTAAACTGCAGCAAGATTTACATTATATGTGAAGACAGTCTCAGAGGAATGGCTGGAGTCTGACCTAAATGAGTCAAACCTGCCTTGAGGAAAGCGGGGACTCCAGTAATGGCTGCAAGTCCTGCTTGTCCGGTGAGTTCAAGTAGCTTAATCCTTACTGAAATCTAATATAAAAGCCATATAGTATTGTTTCAGATGTCTCAATTCACAGTTCTCAGCTTTAAGAATTACAGTTGGCCAGAGGATGGTAGTTTCTTGCCACAATAATACTTCCAGATTTACATGTATTTATTTTGTGCTCTTTGCTGGATTAAAGCAATGGTCTTTCAACGCAATGTCATTCTACTGAAAACAGTCTTTTCCCAGGCATCTGCTCCATGTATTTCCTTTATCATTCTCTGTGCTACAGAGTCTGGATGTTATAGGCTTCTCCAGAATAAATTTGTTTTAGCAGAAACAACTCCACGAAGATTCTAGTTTCCGTGAAGCTATGTATTTTGAAGAAATACATTGAGTTGAAATAGGCATCGCTTTAGAAAAAAATACAAAGCCAAAACCCGTTGAACTTCCATTGTCCAGCGAGGCTATTTAAAACCACCACTACTTGTAAAATGGAGCTTTTAACTGCAAATGGAGCGCACTGAACCTGCAGAGCCTTCTCCCTCATCATGGAAGTTAAGGAGAGTTTTCCTTTGCATTCAGTTCCCTGCTCGCGCTTTCAAACTCGTAATGCCATTTCATACGTACAAGGCCTTTCCGTTTCGGTGACAAAAAGCGCGGGAGTAGAAGTAACTCAGTGAAAAAAGCTAGTGTCAGCAGGACCACAACTTGTTAAAAATAGTTGATCAATGCCTTCTACTCAATGTTAGGGTAAGACCGTTTCCTTGCTACAGGGAAAGTCGTTGCAGTTAATTGGGAATGGCCCACGTTCTCTGAAATCCCATGCACTTCTTAACTTTTAAAGTAAACCCAAGTCTGCTGATCTTTTCCTTGCCACTGCAGAAACCCTCAGTCAGTGGTGCCCATCAGTATGGATACACTGCTGACCTTAAATCCAGAATGTTACAATTAGTGGACATTGCTTTGAAAAGTATTGGTACTAACTCTAAATAACTTTTCATTTCTAAGGCAAAAATCTGTGGGGTTTGTGTGTGTGTCTGTCTGTCTGTGTGTCTGTGTGTGTGTCTGTGTGTGTGTGTGTGTGTTCGAGAGAGGTAACATTGAAACACCAGAAACAACTATTTAAAGTATTTGTCTGGCATCCAAACTAGAGAATTCCATCTTGAAAAGAAAATGTGAAAACTAGATTCCATTTTCTTTAGTGAATGCAGAGGCTGTTCATCTCCATGGAGCATTAGACTTAAAATGTCTGCTTCTATATGTATTAAAAATAAAGCTTAGGGCAATGAAATGTCCTTGAAACATGAATAATATATAAGCTTTAATATACCATGCAATTCCTAGATTCCTCACTTAACTTCAGGGAAATCTAAAGGATTATTTACATGCTTAAATTTAAACATCCTGCAAAAATTTTTGGTGGAGATGGGACCAAGGCAGCATTTCCCGGGGCTGTTATCAAGAGGAGACAAAAGCTGAATGTGAGAAAACCTTGAAACACCCTAATGCTCTGCATGAGACCTCTTTGCCTTTTCCTGTTTTTAGAGCAAAGCATTAATTTACCAAAGCTAAAATTCTATTCTTGAGCAAAAAAATCTTACCAGTCAGTGGTCAATTTGCTGATTTCCACAAAAGGGCAAAGCATCATAGCTGTGATTTTCGTTCCATCCTGAAATAAATCTTGACTGTTCTCCTAGTTTGCCAGTCAGGTTCACCCGCTCTCTTAGTTCAACCAGTTCCTTTATTCCAGTGCTATTTTGATTCGTTTGTTATTCTTACCTGTAAGGATGGCTAGGATTGGAAATATTGCCAGCATCGTTGCAAACATCTTCTCGACGTTGGGAGGAAAAAGAGACCAGCTGCCGCTTCTGACTTCCACTAAACCTCAACTGTTATTTTTTTTAAGTGGTCTTTTGTTTTCCTTTCAGGTGTGTATCAACACGTCAGTAAGCTTTTGCATTCTCCTCCTTTATCGCGTGTGTGCCTTTCTCCAACTAGTGGTGTGACTGTTCAGTTGAATGTATTTTGTGGGACTTGGAGCAACTCAGGGTTTTGTTAATAATAAACCTTTGAATCAGAGAAACCCAGGTTCTTCTACTTTTGCCATGGCCCAGCAGTATTTGCCTACAGAAGTACTTCCATGGAGTACAAGAAAAGCATTTGTGGAGCTGTTTAACAGTCAGTCTGATAACCACTGTTAGAGTCAGGCCTAATACGAATAAGGAACGCTCTTGATTTCCTGTTATTTCTGTAATTTCTTTTTTAAAATGGGCATGTGGCTTAATACGTTGTTAGTACATTTTCATTTAAAAACATATTTTTCATACAGTTTTAAACAGAATGATTACATGGGAGTCATGTTAGTCTTTAAACTCATCAATAACACACCAAAATTAAGATAAAATAAACAGTCTTCTAAACCGATAGTAAAATCTGTTTCATCTAGTTTTAATTAAGGAAGTCAGATGCCACTAATACCAAATGACAAGGTGAATATATTGATTTTTATTTAAATGTTAAAACCTGATTCATATAGCGATAAAGCAGCAGATGATGGTTAGAAGTTGAAGAACTAATTACTGTAGGTTTCCTTCTCCTTGGTGAATGCAAAATGCCTTCTCGATGTCTCTGAAGCTCATTAGGAAGTGAAGGTGCTCGGCTCCTTGCAGGAGCTAGCTTGGCTTTCTTCATTCCCTGTCATTTGGCTGAGGCCAGTTCAAAGCCCAGGGCTGAGATGGCAGTAGCTGGTTCTGCCCACACGGCCAAGTGTGAGCCTGTAGCTGAAGACATCCCAGAGGGCAGCATTGCCTTTCAGATGTGTGCCTGTACCTAGGACCAAGACAATTGACATGGTCAGGGACATTTTTTTCCACGCTTGTGGAAAACATGCGTCTCATTCATGCCTGATGATCCCTAGCGGCAGGCAAGGGTGGCCACCCTTCCCATAGCAAGGACCATGCTGCAGCTGGGGAAGCCCTTTGGGCAGGTGGGGCTCAGCATCTGGCCATGTGTGGTTGGAGGGAAGAGGTGTATCCAGGCTCACTCTCATCTCTGATGTGATGTGGTGGTAGATTCTTCATTGTAGAAGTGATGAGTTACTGGTTATGTCAGTCACTATTGGGATCAGGTTTATGGACTTAGGTGGATTTTATTCTGCCAGGTATTTCTGTGCCTGGCAGATTCCTCAACAACCTCTAAGCAGATGTCAGAGTTTGATTATATTCTTACATGAGCCATCTCCAAAAGTTTTTTATAAAGGATGTCTTTTCCTTCGTTCTGACTGTCAGTACTTCAGATAGCATTCCCACAGGATGGGCAGGGCATGTCTTTTAGTGATGAGGAAGACAAGACTTGGAACAGTTGAATGTCTCATCCAGGGATGCACGGGTGACCCAGAGTCCAAAAAAGAACATGTAAGTTGAAAGACTGACATTCAAATCTAGGTTTCTTCCAAAAGGTGCAAAGCTTCTAGATTCATCTTCACTAAAGAAGCATGGAGGGATTCCAGATGCAGATGGGAAGTTCTCAGTGGCTTTCCCTAGGTCAGCCCAAAAGGGGAGCTGCTGCTGTTTTCCAGTTGTTTAGCTATGGATGAGCACAAATGATCTGAACATGAGCACAAATGATCTGAACATGAGCACAATCTACAGACCCATTTCAGAGATCGCCTGTGGCAGCCCCATAGTACCCAGAAGGAGCCTGACTAGTAGCTGACAGAGCATTGATACTTTGCAAGACAGCAAGTTTCAAAAAGGTACAAAAGATGTTGCCACCCTGCACTACAGAGCTGCACACACCTGCAGGATCCTGTGTCTTTATCATAATATCAGTGTGTCCTCTAATTCCCTCTCATTTATCAACACCAAAGTCCTTTCTCTGGCACTTTAAGGTACCCTCAGCTAATATATATTTTCTCCCTGGTATATTCACTTTTTGTCAGTTAAGTCTCTGAAAGATGACAGAACAGCATTCCTGGAGGGTGAAATGCTCAGTCTGACCAGAGCACAGGAGGCAATAACACCACTTCTGCACTAATATGTGCCCATTTCAGCTTGGGACGCAGGGCTGAGATTACCAGTTACAGAACGAGTATATCTCGTAGCAAATGATTACAGCCATCAATCCTGTTCCATGGAGGACACTGAACACCAGGAGAATTCCCTTTTGACTATTACCAGCCCGAGGATCGTTTCACACCTCCAAACCAGAAGCATGTACCCTGACTCTAATTTTCCAAGCCCCCTGGGGTTAATGTCTTGTGCAGGTAATAGATGGTACCTGTCAGCTGCTGGGTTTGCTTCTAGCTCATTGCTCCAAGAGAGCAGCACTGCCTCTTCAAATGTCACCTTAGGAAAGGGACTAACACAGAAAGCAAGATCTGTTTTGATTTGAGGATGGTTAAGTTCCAATGGGATGACAAAGCTCTCGCTTACGCCGCCGGCCTGCAGCTAAGAGCCCGGAGTGCAGCAATGGCAGCAGTCACTTTGCCTTTTGTTGGACCAAAAATTCTTATCTCAAGATAAAATGGAAGGGGCCTGTACCAGGAACTGTGTTTTGAAAGACTTTGTGACTCAAATCTGTGTATACTGAAACATATTCAGAAATGTTCCCTTCCAAGGAACTCCCCTGTATTCACTCTATAAATAGAAGTGTCAGTCATTAAGAAAATGAAGCCCAGAGGCACACCCAGAGCAAGGCAGCATCGCCCAGACCAGCACTGCTCTGAGGTTTAGGGGTTGCTTCAGTTGGCCTGAAACCTAATTAAATAACTTCCCATAGAATTCCATGTTTTACTTGGCAAAGCTCAGCAGCACTTCAACCGCTTTGTCTTCCTGAAATACCCTAAATATGTGATTGCTCAAAGACCCCAAACCCAGCACAACGTGATTTACAAAGCTCTCTAGTTCAGTACAACATCTGACTGCTGGGGATGAAGAGAAGAATGTAATTAAAGATTCAAACAAGTACAGTAAAAATGCTGCTCTAATCCTCTAAATCCATCATTAGGTTGACTTTCAAATGCACTTCACATTTTGCTTGCTTATTGCACAGCCTCGTTGGTTTAAAAAATATTTATAGCCTTTTGCTGGAGTGTTTGCTGCCCACGAGGTAGTTCATGAACTCGTTGTTGTTTTTCCTACGGCCGGGGTCACCATAAAATCCCACCCAGCTCCCCAGAGAAGGCTGCCTTCACCCCATCACTTGCTGGCCACGGCTGTCTTTGTGCAGATAAAGTCTGAAAGTTTTCAGGAAAAGTCAGATGGAATGTACACTTCCATCTTTCTCCTCTTCTCAACCAAGGAAAGGCAGCAGGCTGCAAAATTCCGGCATGTTTTTGAATCTGCTGTGAGCAAGCAGGTAGCCAAGCCAGACATGACCCCAAATCAAACCTGTCTCTTCATCAAAGGAAAATAGCAGCATTGGCAGGCACAGAACTTCCCCCGCATAGACAAGTGTTCCTCTTCTTAAAGGGAACAAAAGAAAAGGAAATCAGTGTGGAGCTGTAACTGAAAAACAATCGTAAGGAGAGCTTGGAAATGAAAATAAACAGGCTTCCAGTAGCCTAGGGGCTTAATGATACAGAGAGAAAGGTTGCCTGAGGAAAGCTAAGAAAATATCCTGGTCCTAGGTAATAACTGTGGAATCCAAGAGAATTGTGTGTCCCTGCAAGAGCTGCAGAGGATAAATATTCCCAGCCAGGAAAGTGCAGTCCCCTTGTAGGCACCTAAATGATCTTTATCACCCGAGCATTGTCCCAAGTGGGCGGCTCGCCCTGCCACTCTGCCAGCAATATTTCTGCTGCTGCGAGGAAAACCACACCTGACAGAATATGTCAGCAAGATGTGGGAGAGCAAAGACCTTTTGCACGTGGAGGATGCTCCCGGGGTGCCGTGGGCATGGCACCAATGCCTCCTGCCTGCCTGCCCACCGGCTGTGGAGAGGGCTGGTGGGGCACTCATGCACCCACCCTGTCCAGGGCTCTGCAGGGAACATCCTAGCTCTGCCAAGGGTGCTGCTCACAGAAGAGGGATGGCAAAGCTGGTGCAGAGAGTGTTTTGGGGCCAGCTGTTAATTCATGTTTTAAATGTACCCCCTGTGGGGCTGGCAATGGCCTGGGCTGGTATTTTAACATTTTCCACGTTTCTGGACTACTGCAGTTGGGGTAGCTTGGACATTTTAGATTGCTTAAAAACGTAGCAGGCAGTTAATTCATAGAATCATGGAATGATTTGGGTTGGATCTTTAAGGGATCTTAAAGATCATCTTGTTCTAAGCCCCCTGCCATGGGCAGGGACACATCCTACTAAAACAGGTTGCTCTGAGCTCCATTCAGCCTGTTTTTGAACAGTTCCAGGGAGGGTGTAGCCACAACTTCTCTGGGCAACCTGTTCCAGTGTCTCTTCCAGTAAAGAATTTCTTCATTATATCTAATCACAGTCTACCCTCTTTCAGTTTGAAACCATTACCCCTTGTCCTGTCACTATAGTCCCTGGTAAAGAACCCTCCCCATCTTTCTGACAGGCCCCTTCAGGTACTGAAAGGCCACAAGAAGTTCTCCTTGAAGCCTTTTCTTCTCCAGGCTGAACAACTCCAACTCTCTCAGCGTGGCCTCACAGGGAAGGTGCTCCAGCTTTCTGATCATCTTCGTGGCCCTCCTCTGGATGCTCTTGAGCAGGTCCATGTCACTCAGTGGGATTTTGTTTAGAGCATGCAAACTGCTAGAGCTCTGCCATCTGATCTGGCCTCTTTGACAGATGCAGAAGATGTAGGAAGGTTTCTTATCCTGTACCGACTGTAGGAAGGTACCACCTGCCACAGATGAAGGGAGTTGTTTGTGTGTAACACACTAACACCCCGTACCCCCAGCATTGTTTATTCAGTCATCCCAGTCCCATGTGAAATTGGTGTGAACGTAAACACCTGGAGAAATCTGTGGATCTGACTCAAGCTTTTTGGGTTGATGGTAACACTCCCCCTGTCTTCCCTGCCTTCTGTCCTGTGAAAAGATTAAAAAAGCAGAGAAGTTGCTGCTTGTGGTGCTGCCCCAGACCTGGAGCTGCTGGTGTAGCATCCATGTAACCCAGGACTGGGCTGCCTTGCCTTCTGCTGGGCTAGGATGATGGGAGTGCTGGAGTTTTCTTGCAGAAGCAGAGTGGTGGTTTTGCAGCAGTTGTGGTGCTGGTATAAATAGTAAGTTTTAAGGAGCCGTGCCCCAGGAGTGCCCTGGCTGATACAGGCTGAAGGATGACTTTCTAACAAAAAGTGCCACCATCAAAGAATCCATTTTTGCGCCGTGGCTCAGGTGCCAAAACCAAAGCAAGCTCTCTGCTGCGTGATACACCACAGGAAAATAGTTCTGTCTCTGTATAATTCTTGTTCCCTAGAGTTTGCAGTGGCCGCATAACCTTTTCACTGCGTGTGATTAACTCTCCTTGTTACGGGCTTTTTCTCTTCTTTTTCATGTAGTTTCAGAATTGAAGGTAATAAAGAAAAAAATAAAAGAAAATTGACAGTGGGGATATGGAGATTAAACTATCAACCTTATTGGAGGGAAATGCCTTTTTTCTAATAATTGTTTGCATTTTCTTAGTGTGCTGGTTTTGGCTGGAGCAGATTTAATTACTTTCATAGTAGCTGGTGTGGGACTGTGGTTTGGATTTGTGCTGGAAACAGTGTTGATAACACAGGGATGTTTTAGATACTGCTGAGCAGAGTCAAGGCCTTTTCTGCTCCTCACCCCACCGGCCAGCAGGCTGGGGGCGCACAAGATGCTGGGAGGGGGCACAGCCAGGACAGCTGACCCTGGCTGACCAGAGGGATATCCCAGAGCATATGATGTCATGCTCAGCAGTATAAGCTGGAGGAAGGAGGAATGGGGGGACATTCAGAGCGATGGCATTCATCTTCCCAAGTAACCCTCACGCGTGATGGATGGAGCCTGGCTCGCCGGAGGGTGGCTGAGCACCTGTTGCCCATGGAAAGCAGTGAATGAACTCCTTGTTTTGCTTTGCTGGTGTGTGAGGCTTTTGCTTTACCTATTAAACTGTCTTTATCTCAACCCACTTTTACCCTTCCGATTCTCTCCTCCATCCTACCCAGGAGGGGAGTGAGCAGGCAATCCCAGCTGCCAGCTGGGTTAAACTGCAACAGTAAATTGACAATTTCTAAAACTGTTAAGTGAAATTTTTCCTTGAGTTTGGCAGCATTGGTCGTACTTGTCTAAAATGAAAAATGCTTTCAGCTTAAGAGTGCCTATAACTGTGTAATTTATATGGTGCCTGCTTGCCTTAACAGGTATGA
This sequence comes from Baryphthengus martii, assembly GCA_013396935.1. Taxonomy (NCBI): domain Eukaryota; kingdom Metazoa; phylum Chordata; class Aves; order Coraciiformes; family Momotidae; genus Baryphthengus; species Baryphthengus martii. Next base: position 727,398 of record VWZK01004506.1, read on the forward strand.
TAAAGTAATTTTTGGATTACTGTGCCAAATTGAAACTTGGCATAAAATTCATGCAACTACGCCGAACTCTGTGCTTTCCACCTGCTTCTGCAGTCTCTGAAACAAAAGGTTTGGGTGGATAGATGTTAAAACAGTCTTTGGTGCTTTTCAGACACACTAATTCATGCCGTCAAATGAATACAAGGTAATCTCATTCTTTATTTTGCAAAATAGCTAGTTTTTAATTCTCAATGTTTCAAGGAAATGCTTGGACATAGAGACCTCAGTGCTGATCTCAGCTGCTCCCTACTCCACGTTAGGGAGGAATTGCTAAAATCTCTTTGCTTTTGGCATGCTCCAGTTTAGGAAAGAGACTAAAGCAGCCTCTGGTGTCTGAGCATTGCTTTGCCTGCCCAAGTTTCACCTGGATGCTAATCCTTTCCATTTTACTTCACATAACCGGCCCCCAGAGGAAACTGAAGGCTCTGGGAGAAGCTGTTTCCACATCCAGTCACTGCAACTCAGCAGCCCTCTGAAGGAGCCTAAATTCAATGAGGCTGAGTGGCCTTTTTCTTGGGGAGGTGGCATAATAATTGTGTGTGCCATTAATTATTAAGTGACGGTTGTATAGCTTGTTTTCCTTCAGCTGCACTTCTCCTGCAGTGTGCTGTGGGGTCCCCGGCAGCGGCTGGAGCCTGGCTTCCCACCACGGCTCTGGCACCGGCTCCTCGAGTTCAGATGTGATGGGGTGTTTTCCTCGGGAGACTGGATTCCCTAAAGCTTTGGAAACACTGCGGTGTGTTGGGGTGAGCAAGCTGATGTGAAGTGAACTGGGAGCGACTGCTTGCTCAGTGCCTGCTGTTGATGAGACTTTTTCTTTGGATTCCCAGGGGCTTAGGTACTGGGAAAAGGTTACGTGTTTAGTTGGTTTTAATTGTCAGGAAGAACGATATGATGCTTCCTATCCTGCTTTGTTACTAGTCTTATTAGAGTTGCTTTAATTATTTTGATTACACTGAGTACGACAGCGTGATGATGTGATGTGATGAAGTTGTAGAGCAGAGGATAAAAAACAGTGTGAAAAAGCAGCTGAGAGAAACCTGAACACTTTTTTTTTGTCATGCCTTTGATTTGCTTGTGGCAGGCAACCAGGGTTATCCATTAACTGATCAGGGCTCAGATCCTGTAGCCCAGCAGCTTTGTTACACACCATGTTATTAGCAGTTCAAATTCTTTGGAAGCACTTGTTACCTACCCTTCAGGGATCAAATAGGCAGTGAGTTTGCAAACTGGAGGGAAGTAATGGAAAACGACACTGTCAGCAGCCTGTACATCATGGGAGCAGCTGGGAAAGCAATCACTCAGATGACTTCATCTGAGAAACACATGAATCTTAATGGCGTGTAGGGTGTAACCTTTGAAGAACAACTGTCTAATCCAGTTGTACACAGCAATTTGATTCAAATGAGCTCATAAAAGCAGTGCGGCAGCCTGGCCCGGCACAGTTACATCCCTGTCAGGCCTTCACTCGCAGCAGCAGGGCTCTGCAGCTGTGCAAACACGTCCCCGTGGTGGAGAAGCCACCGACTTGTGGCCGGTAGCTGTGGCACGCTTCACGCCAGCCCTTGCCCCGCAGGCCAGCTCCCTCGGGTGAGGAGGAGCGTGCTTGGTTCGCGCTGCCTTCAGCCAGGCTGTCCCCTGCATGTTTGCTGTCTGTGGCCATGTCCTTGCTCCCACACTGTTTCCCCTGGGCCAGGCCGGTGGGTGCTGCAGAGCCATGGGCACCATTCGGTGCCACTTGGCAAGGCCCTGCTCCTGCGGGCACCCGGAGTGCTGCACAACAGCCCCTCTCCTCAGGCCCTTCTGCTCGCCCAGCCGGGCTCCTCTTCACCTCTGTGGCTTCAGAGCACTTGACTTGCTGCAACAATCTTGGTTTATAAACTACTCTGTAATTCCCAGGCTCTCACGAGGAAAAGCAAAAAGCCACGGGCCCCAAGGAATCAAACTGCTTTGTAAAATTATCAGAATGGCAGTGGGGCTCTTTGTGCCCTTTTCCTCCCCGAACACCAAGTATTGCTTCTGTGTCAGAGATGATGTAAAACTGCTACTGGGTGCCCTTTTCTATAGTGTTCAGTAAGTGGTATGTTCTTGGAGCCTGGATGAAATTTTGAAAAGCTTCCGATTCTATAAGCAGACAGCCCCCAGAAAGACATGACAGCTTAAAAGCCAGGTCAGGGACTTACCCATTGGCACCACTGATGTGACTGGTATTGAATTAGTGTTAGCATTTCATTCTGCCCCATTTCATTCTGCAGGCTAATGCCATATATCCAGGCGGGACTGTTCCATTCACCATCCATCACGGTCACTGTTGTTGCATCCCTAGAAAGAGCTGGTTTCCAGTTCCCCTGATTTTGGGAGTCAGGTCACACCCCAGCTGACAACTGATCTGTAACAGATGAATTACAGTGGTTGTACATTGCTAACAATAATTACATGGAATTAAAGTGCCTTCCTGGGACAGCAAGACCCTGACCTTGCAAACAATCATTTGCAGCCTCGATTTTAGCCGCATGGCGTCAGCGAGGCTGCTGCGGCATTAATGTCGGCCACGTGCGTGCGGCTGAGGAAGGGGGGCCGAGCTGTGGGGGTCAGGATGACACCCCTGCGCACACGTGCTGTAGAAAGCTGGTGTTTAGCCTCTGTGTTTCATCAGGATAAGATGTTGTATAGGGGAGACATTGGTCTAAGGTGCAGCAGGATTGTCAAATTTGTCATGAACCATGTAATAATGAATGCTTTCCCTAAATTCCTACCTCTGAGCATGGTAGTGATGAATAAGAACATGAAAGGTTAGTATATATTTGCTCTTTCTTTAAGGAAAGGCTTCTTATATCCTTCTGGTTGAAAAGGAAAATCTTAAAATAGTTCCAGAGATACCCTAAAAGAGCAAAAAAACAAAATTAAATCAATTACATACATAATTCTTAGCTTTAAAAAGTATGACCCCACTGAAGCACACAGCTACCATGGATGTCTTATCGTGTGGCTTTGGAAAGGATTAAAAACTGCTAGCAACTTCTTGTGGTTTAGACTTTAAAGTCAACCAGGACAATCCTGATTTTTCTACTTCAATACTGTATTAACAATAATAATGATGATAATAGTAATATTACAGTTAATTTATAGAAATTTATATGAATAATATAATCACTCTTGCTGTTCAAATGCCATTCATAGGCCACTTGAATTTTTGCAAATGTTTTCTTTTTTAGTACACAAACTGAACAAAGGGATAAACAAATGGTGTGCGAGTTCCTCACAAGGGCTGGCTCCTGACAATTAAAAACCACTTATTTAATTGTGGTTGAGCGCAGCTCCACGTGAAATTTCTTATATGCCTTAAGTGTATCATCGCTCATTGTGGCTGCTTAATTTGCATTTCCCAAGAACATGCAGCAAATCTTTCCTGTTTCCTTAGAAAATGCCATTTTTGTGATCTCATTCCTGTAAGCAAACTCATTTTGTGCAGCAGTCCCTCAAGGCAACTACAGCAAAAGCAATACTTCCTCTAAACAAATACCAACATAATGCATTTAGGCATTTTTTAATGTATATTTTACATATACATAATTCTAGCAGAGTCCTGGTTTATTCCATGCATGTTACATAAATGGCCTATTTTGATACCTTTTTTTTTTTTGCAATACAAAAGTTTTGAGCACATTAGTGGCTTAAAACTTCATTGTAGCCTTTTGAGACAGGAATGTGCAGGTGAGTGTTTCAGCAGCTTGGTGTGGTGGAGAGAGGAAAGGACAGATTCCTGTTCCATTGTAAGAGGACAGGTAAAAAACTTCTCCAGATTTTTCATAATGAGAAATCATCTTCAAACTATTGTTCCTTTTTTCTTTTCAAAGTTTTACTCTTAGGAGTTCCCTTTTCTGCTCCGAGAGTTTATCAAGGCACTAAAGACCAAATGCATTTTGGTCTTTAAAATTTTGGTTATACGGTGTTCTGAGACCCTTTCGTTTGGAGCAGGAGCTCTTGCCCTGATGCCTGGCAGTTCAGTGGAGTTTCTTCACTTGGCAGCCTAATGTCACTGCAGACATTCTCATTAAGCAGAGAAACATCTAGTTCTTCTTTTTTTCTTGCAGACGGCTTCGCCTCTATGTTATGTTTCTTTGTGTGGCACCATGCTGCAGTGTAGCCTTCACTTAGGACACCCTGTCAGAACCAAAGAGAAATCCCGTTTTAAAATGTGATTTGGACTGCAAGAGGGCAGCAAACTCATTAATATGTCAAAGAAACCTCTGTATGGAAGAAGATTTATTGTTTGCTTGTTTTTAAAGGCATGCCAGGATGCATTCCTAACAGGAGAGACTGTATTATTTCCTCTTACAACACAGGGCATTTTAAAAGCCAATTAGCAGCAAACAAGTGTTTCTGATGGCTTCCTGCTGACACAAAGGGATCGTGCAGAGCATCCGGAAGGCAGGCAAGGGACAGTGTGTAGCAAGGATGTCAGGCAGTATCACTTAACCATGAACAGCACGCTTATGCCTGAAAATGGTAAAGCTTTGTTAATTGCCTCTCTTTGAAAAGTCACCTTCTGCTCCATGTTGTCTTCTGCTGTCAGCTGGGTTACTGTGTGCCTTGGAAGCCAGAGAACAGATTTCTTAGGATGATTTTTGCCACAGGCACCGTATATCCAGCCTAAATCCTCTGTTCTGCACAGGAAACCTGTAGCACTGCCCTCAACCTAAAGACATATGGCTACAAAGGATGGTATTGCAACCAGAGCAGTATGGATCAATATACAAACAATGGTGGTTTCTCTCATGCATGTGTAAACTCTCACCTCTTTCCTCTACTAACACTGATCAATACCTGTCTTGACATGCAGTTGGAGGTCTTAGGCTTGTAGGTCTGTTTTCCCGAAGGATTTTCTTTGTGCCTGCCAGGTTTTGCATGGGTAATTGGCTTTCTGGCCACTGGAATGAGATAAGCCTTAAAACCCACCGGTGGTTTGGAATGAGTCTGCCTACCTCACTTTGAAGTGGGACTCCCTGTTCGTGTTGTCTGAGTTCCTTATGTAGCCAGTGAAAGAAGACGAGGCACCTCAGGAAGGAGCTCCATGCTCTTCCTCACCTATTTTAGGATGGAATGATTCAGCTCTACAGGTGCCTGTGTTCCTCTATTTCTACAGAGAAACCTCCCGTCTCGTAACCAGCTCTGCTAACTACAGACTGGCCCTTGCCCCAGGAACTGGGTACAGACTGAAGCCCCTCCTGTCTCTTGAGCCATGGGTGGCAGCGTGCGCTTTGCCATCCCACTCTGTCATTGGTAGCTGGGATGAAAATTGGTGACCCTATGAAAATTGTTGGCTTTGCTGTAAGCAATTAGTAACATCTTTCCCATGACTCGGGCCTTGTGGTTTGTAAGCCACTCAGAAAATTCCCTGAAACATGAGCCAATTTCTCTTTTAAAGCTGTTACTAAGTTACAAAAAATATATAATAATCTTACAATGCTAGTAGTGCTGAGCAAGATAGCATCAAAAATCTTTCATAGCTCTCACTGCCAACCAATACAGATTTATACCTTACAGTGGAAAGGACACAGAGCCTCAGTTTTCAATTAAAACAGCTCAGTTTTTCATCAGTAAAGAAGTGAGGTCCACAGTGCCAAATAAAATAAGGCCAGGTTCTTAGCTGGCTTAAACTGGATGAGGTCCGTGTAGCTTCAGTCAACCTGCACTGAATTTTACTTGCTGGATTTTGGCCGTTACATGACTTTTCTTCTCTAACCAAGTGAGAAGAAAGCAGGAGGCTTGCAAGGGATGTGACTGAAGAGCCGCATTGCTATCCTGCACCTGTGCAGCCCTAGATTCACAGCTCCTGTGTAGGATCCTGCTCATACCCAGATTTATTGTGGTTTTTTTTTCTCCTTTAGTGTACTGCATTTATATTTATGGCTTGGTGCTGGAGCATTTGCACTAATAGGCAGGAGATTTTTATCTGTTTCTGTAGTCTGGAATGCTGTAAACTGAAATTTGAACACCCACTAAACAAAACTGAGAGGCAGTTTGTTCTCAGTATACTCTTTTTATGACAAGACAGTAGGAAGTGAATGGCATCTACAAGCATCATGTTCTTCCCTTGGTGCTTCCAGTAATTTTAGCACTGCGGTTATGTAGCTGGGAAAGAAAGTTACAGAGACCCACTGGGATAGCAAAAAATTTGAATGAAACCCCCCAATGAAGTAGTTTCTGGTGATTTCGTCAGGCTTCCCCATTTAGATTCCTCTAAGACTGAGCCAAATCATGAAGAAACACAAAGAGCATTAATCACAGTGCTGTATACTTTTCAGCTATCTTTTGGCAGCCTTTTGAAAGTCACAGCTAAAAATACTGAAAACACTCTGGCCTTAATGGGATTTGAGTTTAAAAGAATAGCATAGAAAGAAAAAGACTGAGAACAAGGGGCTGTGTTATGGTTATACTTACTAAGGTCCCAGTGTAGGCAAGAGCACACAAGGAACGTTCATCTGAGTCAAAGGTGCACCTGATCTAAAGAGGAGCCATCCCCTGTACTCTGAAAAGTTGTGTAGGTTTTGAGGGACTTTCCTCCTTTACTGCAATACAAATGAACAAACCTTTGTCTCTTCAGCCACGGCACAAGGGGAGGAAGCACCTCCAGAGGCAAATGCCTGGCAGAGCAGTAATGTGTCAGGGAAGCACTGCTGTCTTGGGGCAAGCCCAAGGCTGTTTTAAAACCTACTGAGGGATTAAAACAGCCTTGAGTCCCCTCCTCTCCCTGCTTTTCCCTCTGGGATGAGTGCTCCAGGGCAGTGGGGAAACACTCAGCAGAAACTGAGGGCACTCTTGTGACTGTTCTTGTTTCAGTCTTGCCTGTAGTAGAAGATGAAAACCATGGGAGCTGCTGTACCTGCAGCTGGTGAGGGCAGCGTGTGCTGCAGACAGCTGAGGGGGGCTCTCAATGCCCTTCTCTCGCCTGGCTGCTAAATCCTTTCAGGGCTGCACTGGTTTCTTTCCTAACGTGGCACTGGCGCGCTGTAGGCTACCACGGCCCAAATTAGCAAGGTAGGGGCATTCCCCAGGTCCCCTGGAGCCTCTTGATGTCTCCTCCCTGCCTAACGTCTTTTACTGTACCTTGTCTCTTTCTTCTTGGTAGCTGTGCCTTGATGTGAGGGGATGGAGACCGGTGGGGCACTGGGGGGGAGGAGGGCATCGCCATGGGTCTATAACCTTGAAGAGAGAAACAGCAGGGATGTAGGAGTCCCAAAAACCGGAATTGCTGAGAATGTGCCTTCAGATCCTAACTCAGAGCTTAATTTTTGCTGGCTCATGTTTGGATAGGCTTGAGGGTGTCAGTTGCTTTTTGTTACCTGCCTGAGTTGAAGACTGGAATACTCCTCATCCCCCAGCATCCCTCTCCATTACCCCTCAGGCACAGACCAAGGGGAGAGGGACAGGTTTTGTTTCCGAGGCAGGCAACCCAGCCATGCCGAGAGGAGGCACCTGGAAGCCATGAGCAGGCCCGTGGCTCCCGAGGTGCTGCTCTGTGTGGCTCGGCTGCAGGGCTGCTCCAAACCATAGGGCTGCCTTCCACAGATAACTGGGGTGGGGAGCTTTCTGCCTACACCTGTTCTCCTGACACCCCACACCCCTCCTGACACCCATTCACCTCTCATGACACCCATTCACCTCTCCTGACACCTTGCCTTTCTGAGGTGGGTCTACTTACCTTGTCTTTACAAGCCAGAATATAAAATAAGGAAAAACTATAGCTGAGGAAATCGAAAGGACCCACAACCCGCCTCCCAAACCCAAACCGTTCCTCGCCCCACCTGCCCCCGCTAACCTGTCTGGACACC
>VWZK01004506.1:735558-779425 GCA_013396935.1 Baryphthengus martii
TGCCTCGACGCAGGTCACGGGGAATGGGCATGCGGGTGAGAAACACCACGGCAGGTGCAGGCGGTGCTGGAGCGGCAGCTTCTCGTGTGAGGAAAGCATCTTGACCAGTCGCCACAGGGGTTGGGCTCTTTGGGTTGGGACTTGGGACACCAGGGTGGCAGGACTCTGCTTCGGCTTGGGGCACTACACTCGTGACCGTGGGCAGGGCTTCGGGCTGTTACTTAAATAAAAGTGTATTTGTCTTGCATTGGTGACTTGTGCTATCAAGGGCTTTGGCAGTCAGCCACAGAGTGGGTTTATGGCCTTTATTAAAAATAAGGTTTTGAGGTGGCTGCTGGTTTTCAGAGGGGAGCTATGAGACCAAAGATGCAGCTGTGTTGTAGAGAAGATCTGATGTGAAAAACTTTTGAAAAAAAAAGAGGAAAATCCTACAAAATAAGAGGTACTTCTCATACTTTGTAGCGTACTTTTTGTTATTGCTTCCCCATTTCATATTGTAAGTTACTTGTGAAAAACATGGAACATGAAGTGTCACTTCCCAGTGATTTTTTTCTGTTTTGTCTGTATTTCCCTAGCCCACTCCCTCCCCTCCATCCTGGTTTTATTTACTTCCTTATTCACACTTCATTGTTGTAAATAGTTGGCATGGCAACAAGAGCAGCATTTATTAATTTCTACTCCCTTTGCAGCCAGCTCTCTGATGCGATTGATGCTGTTGTGTAAGCGATGGCAACCTGTGGCCACTACTGCTTGGTTTATTATGTCTTTCTTGGGTTTCTTTGGTAGTGATTAAGTTTTAAATAAAATAGTTTGCAATGAGGCGTATTCGTCTCAAGTGACCCTTCTGTGCTCCCTGCCTCTCTGCCCCTAAGGCAGGCACAGGGTGTGGTCAGGGTGGTGGAGATTTACTGTCTGACCACCGTGAAACTTCTGTGAGAGCATCAGCAGGCAAGGACCAGTTGCCTATGAGGGCTTGAACCCATCTCCTTTACCCTCCCCTCCTCTCCCTCCCTGTTACGCTTTTGGCAGAATATCTGAGAAGTTCCACGTGGGGACCCAAGTTTCTGCTCTCCTGCACAGTTCTATAATTGAAGCACAAACTTGGTTTTTTTCCTGCTGACCTCATAAATCATGTCCCTTTAATGGGCCTCCATCACTGGGAAGGAGCCAGCCCTTGCCACCGTGTGGCACGGCATGGACAAAGTGTTCATTGTACCGCAGGCTCGCTTTGATTCCATTTAAATCAATATTGTTATCTGTGCTTCAGAGATGTAGAGGGGTAGAAGGAGAGTAATAAATGTTTGCAACAGAGTTGGAAGGAGTACCTGGCTCTCCTGGGGGGGTCAACAGGCAGCAAAGCTGCGTTGAGAAATTAGTGCCTATTGGTGGCTCTTGAACCAAAATCAAGTTGTCTTTTTGCTGAGGGGAGAAAACAGGAGGGATGGGGACAGCAGTTCAGCGAAGCTCACCCACAGAGGATGTCGTGAGCTGCCCGCAACTGCCCAGGTTGTCAGCTGAACTAAGATTGCATCGCTGCAGCAGCTTCAGCCCGAGCTGGTGTCTTCTCGTAGACGTGCAGCTCTCTAGGCTGAATGTAGCACTGTGAAGCAGAGCAGTCAGTCGCCTGGAGTGTCACTGGGCAGACGTCTCACCCTCTACAGTATAATGTGCATTTTGCATGACAATGTCGTCATGCAGTTATGTCTGGGCAGAATTATAGCTGCAGCTACTCTCATAAAAACTCAAAACCTTACTCAGCTTGAGCACCTAGAAATAAAACCACATTATTCAAAGGTAGAGATATCTTGTTATGCCTATCCCAAGTCTGTCTTTCCCCACCTCCCTGGGAGATTTGTTAAGTGTTTGCGAAGCTGCACAGATGGAAGAAGCACCTTGTCTGCCCAAGAAAAAGGTACCAGATGATCATCTGAAACTGATTTTATTTTTAATGATTTAATTAAGTTGTTGCAATCTGTGTTTGGATTTCTCACTTGAGTTTACCTTAACTTTATCTTGTGCTAAACTGAATGACCGCCCATGTCCATGAGTGAGTTTGTGCTAGTTGAAGCTCATCTGTATATGGCCATTGTTGTAGTCAATTAACCTACTGTGACTTTCTCCTCATATGAGAAAACCTCCTATGAGAACCATGCCTTTGTGATGCAATCAGTGTGCCATCTGATTTATTTAATTAAGTAATTAATTTCCTTGTGAATTCAGACTGCCCGTCTCTGGTAGTATGAGCCTCCCCACGTCTGTGGGCGGTGTACATCAGCCATCACTGGGAAGACTTAAATACGAGGTCTTTCACCTAACAGTGCTGCAGGGTGAAGAAAGTGGAAGTGGGTGCTTTTTTTTCTTCTTGTAGGTAACAAATGCTGCCTGCAGTACCTCCTGTCCCACTCAAGTCATCCAGCTCCTAGAGCACATAATGGCTCCAGTAAGTCAATTCAAGACCGAGTCTTGTGTTTGCATTGGAAAGTTGCATTATTCTTGGAAGAAAAGTGGCCAGTTTATTAAAAAATACTCCCAGGTATGAATTGTTTTCTGGTGGAACAAGGATGAAGTCGCATCTTCAGTACTGTGATTACTCTCCCTGGAGTTTCCTCTCCCTGTATCTCAGGGTGACAGAGTACAAGAGCTTTATTTAAAATCGTAGTGTAGTGTGTTTCTGTACTCGAAGCAGGCACAGCACAGACCAGTCCAGGCCCCAGCGCATGCTTGGAAACTGGAAGAGAAGAAGGTGGGTGTCTCAAATCAGGCATGGACTTGCGCTTCGTTTTTCTCCCCCTTCACAACATGGGGGCTGACCCTAGACACTGGACGTTGCCCCTCTGTGCTTTGGCATCACAAAATAGAAATTGCAGATTGGATTATTTCTTAGAAGATTGTTTCCAAAACTTTCCTCTTCCCAGATGCTGGAGGGAGTTATACCTTCCAAATACAGCTCCTTTTTAAGCGGTGATGAGCTGCACCCTGCTCTTTTGTAGTTACCTTCATTCCTTTTTTGAATTGTTTCAGAATCATCCAAGCGTGGCTGAGGCTTAAAAATAATCGTTGATCAAAAGGAAGGATCCCTTGGTATGCCAAGTGTCGTAAACAAACAGCACTGATTTCCCATGGATTTTAGCACCGTGCTCAGCCTTGTGCCAACGAGCTCAGCAGGCAGAGGAGTACAAAGGAATTGGGCCCCACATATTTTTGACTTCTGAGCTCCCAGCATGTTACAAAACCAGAGGTTTTTGTTGTTTGTTTTTTCAGCAAAATGGCTTCATATTCTGAGGGCTCCTAACCCACTCCAGGGGGGCCAGTCAGGTGTTGCAAGCTCAGTGTTACTGGGGCATAACGAGCAGGGTCAGAAAGCAATTTATGACATGGCACCACTGGAGGCAAACGTGGAGAAATTACCTTTGGAAGAAAACAAAGTTGAGGTCAGCAAATATTTTTCAGGGTCAAAAATAAAAGCCAGAAGTTCTCATGGGTGGTTGCTTTTTTCTTTGTCTTCCAGTCCTGCAGTTTCTTTGTTAGAACTGAGCCAAAAGTTATCTCCCATCTCCCTCTTTCATGCTGAAAATATCTGGGTTCTGAGGATGAGAGGGGGACGGGCAATGATTAGTCGAAATACATAACCTTCACCTGCGGTGGTCTAGCTTTAAGCTGCTAGTTTCTCACTTTTAGCTACCATATATTTATTTGTTGTTGCCTTTTCAAGTCTAACAACTGAGAAGATGTTTTTAGGATTATGTTTTTCATACCTAAAAATCATCTAAAAAGACTCTTTGCAGGACAGCTGAGTTCTTTAAAGCTGCTATAGCATGACTTAATCGGTTGGCTGAGAGAGAAGCCAACTGGTAAGTCGGGACACCAGGATATTTCTCTGATGGAAATGTCAGTGCAGCAGAAATGCAGCACGACTTCCTTGGGGAGCTCTAAACTGGCTCACAGCTCAGCCCTGGGGACAAAGGCTTGACACAAACTTATAGACGGGGAACTGCAAATTCTTTTAAAACTCCCTTTTCCTGAGGATGGAAGTGCCAGTTTAGTGCAAGCCTCTGTCCCCCACCCCAAAGCCGAGTGCTTTTAGTGGTGGTGTGGGAGCGTTTCCTTCTTGCTCCCCTGAAACTCCTGCCTGTGCCAGGGCTGGAGGGAGATGGAGCAGGTCTGGCTGGCTGACAGTTGTAGTAAAGCCTCTGAAATGCTGGCGTCCTGTCTTGCAGCTGGGGCACGACCATCCTTGTTCTGTGAGATACTAGAGGATTTCTCAGTGTCCCAGGCAGCTGTGCTTGTTTATTTGTGTTCTGGCAATCTGCAGAATAACAATGAACTACATCCTGCAAGATATGCAAATAGTTGCCACCTATGAAATAAATAGAAGGCTCAAATATTTAAACTGCAGCACTGGATTACCAGTTTATTACCAGTACAAGGCCTTATCGACCTTAAGGAGTCTGAGTCACACTTCTCCAATGGGCTGTTTCTTTGGCTCTAGGAAATAACGATTAAGACTGAGAAGCTCAGTCTTTTGTTTACCCTGGGTGGTAACTGTAGGATGGTTCATTTAATTAAAAATGGATAAAAGGAAGTAAATTGTATGGAATGCAAATTCCACCCATGCAGTTCTTGCTAGAAGAACTGTGTGAGGGAGAAGGAGACGAGTAGAGTTCAGTGTAGGTAATACCTCATGTGACAGTTACATTGCATTGGGTTAGAAATGAATAAGACAGAAAAATACTTTTTTTTACAAAAGGAAACTGAAGCCTTAGCAAAACTTTCTGTAGTATTCTGAGTCTCATACCTTCTTCAGAAGCAGTGGTATTTCTGAAGCTGAGTGCAAATAAGCAGAGTTCACCCGTTTCTAATGTGGTCAGTGGAGCATTTCCTCAATTATACATTCCCCACATGCACTGAATAAGGGAGTTTACTCAGATTTTTGGCTTAGCATTGTATTGTTCTAAAATATCTTCTACTGGCTGCTCTCAAGGGGCTGGGCTAGAAACCTTCTAGCCCTAATAAATTCTTGCAATTCTTATGTGCCTAGGAACATCTCAGGGCCATTCTTGATCGATGAATGTCCTCCACTAAAGCTGCCCAGGGGGAGGAGGAAGAAAAAGATTTTAATAAAACAGTTGAGATTCTCATTGTGCTGGACATTATTGGAAAGTGTAATATAAGACAGTGACTGAAACCCAGAGAAACCACCCAAGGCTGTGCTGGAAATGAACTGAGCAGTATCTTTTGTTCTGGGCTGTACATGGGATTGAAGATCCATCACCAGGGTTAGAGCTGCTGTCCTCCAGCCTGCCCTTTGCAGCCTCCAGAGCTGCCCTTGGTGATGGTTGTCAGTAGGCACCAGCCACTAATCGTGGTGTCCGAGGTGTGAATGGCGCATTGTGTCATGTAGAGCCCTTGCTGAACAGAGCAAAATCTGTATGAAGTCTGTGGTTAGCTGATCTTGAGTAATTTCGGCATTTGGAGATAGACGAGACAAAACCAGCCTGGGATTGCCAGAATTTGACCTTGACATTCAGCGTGTGATGGTAACAGATGTGTTCATACGTGGACTGCTCTGGGAGACCGCAACTGCCTGCTGTGTTTGAAGTTCTTTATCTTATCAGCTGTCTCTCATCCGAAGGCCATTTCTGTATGACTTAGTTCTTAGGAGTTGCTTTGGGTGGGAAGGGTACACCTCTTTCCTTTCACTGGGACAAATCAGACAAAATATTAGTGCAGACAGTGTAGCCATAGCATTTTTAGTGGAGTAGCTTTTTAGAAAACAATTATATTAAATATATTCTCTGTTCTGCTCGCTCACAGCTGCTCTTGGTCTGCGAAGGTTCATTGCTACAAGTGGCATACTGAAAATGATAAGAAAATGATGCACCTTGGAAAAGCTGTGGTGATGATGTGGAGCTTCACTTGGCAATGGTGAATCAAAAGGCAGGTATTTTATGCGTTTATTTCATAAGAATGAGAGGGGAGATGTGAGCACAGAGAGGGAGACGGAGGGTTGGTGGTGTGACTGCAGCCACAGGCAGAATATCCCTGGGTCAGGGTGTCTGCTGTTCAGCCATCAGCCTTTGCAGCAGAACAGCCCTCGGCTGCTTTGGGAGCACCCGAGTTGCCATGTGAAGGTTACACACTGATGGCACTTGCTGTTGTCCGGTGATTTGATACTCTAGGAGTCATGTTTGTAGGCTTGTGCAATACCCTTCCTACCTGTGTTATTGCACCTCGATGTGTAAAAGGGAGCACTTGCATCAGTCGAGCTGCCACGGGTCTAAGTGACGCTCACATCTGGATCCTTCTGGCCACGGCAGCCCCATCGGCTTGCGGCTTCCCAGCAGAAGAAATCAGATGGGAGGAACAGTGGGACTGGATCCTCCAGCATGAGACAGCACAAGGCTGATCACAGGCTCTGTACAGGTACTGAGTCTTTCCGGTATTGTTAACTATGGCATGTGTTGGGAGCTGCAGTATGACTGTGGGTGCCAGGGCAACATCCTTCGTTCTTAATACGATACTGCTTTTGGGGTTGACCTGCCCTACGAGAGCTGTCTTGACTAATAAGGGTACTGGGAAGTGTCCGCACATGGTAAAGCAAAAGGAGGTGATTTCCTTATGTTGTGACAGGATGTGATAAAGGGATATGGACAGAGGCGAGCAGCCTTTCCAGCTTGCTGCTGTTTTCCCCTGGCTATGAATAGCCTTGTGAGATCAGTATTATCCGTTCTGGATTTTGTTGTGGTTTGAGTAGCGATGTTTTCATAACTTTATTACGTGGACCTATGTCTCAAAGGGTGAGGTGGGTCTGGATGGTCCTACACTGGCCTAGGTGATGAAATTGGGGTATTAAATGCTGTCGTCATTTGTGGGTCCTGACTACCAAGTTGGCAGGTTAAAGTTCTTACATTCATCCTCTGCCTTTGCAGGAAGCACAGCATCCAGTTAGTGAAATCATAGAATCATGGAGTGGGTTGGGTTAGAAGGGACCTTAAGGATCATCTCGTTCCAACGCCCCCTTGCTATGGGCAGGGACACCTTCCACTAGACCTTGAACACTCCCAGAGATGAGGCATCCATCTGCTTGGCCCGTGGTGTGTATTTTTAATCTGTGCACATCCTAGCACTGAGGAAGACGTGCAACATTGGGAAGGACAGGTGCAGGCTGAGAAATCAGAACTGAGACTGGAGTGCCCTGCAGATGGTCTATATCTAATTCGTGTCTGTAGGCAGATGACGAGCAAGAGCACTGAGCTGATACTGTGCATCTGAGCAGTTTGTGATTGGGTTAGTTATGAAGAGCATTAACATAGCTCTGTTTTGAGCTGAAGCTGAGTTAAATCTCCCAGAAATAATATGAAAATGGCAGCACCAAGAAGGCGGCAGCTCTTTCAGCATCTGCCTTTCCAGAGGGGCCTACGTTCCATGCCTGCTCGGCAAGGCAAGCATTGCATTTTCACCTGATGAAACTATTTGAAAGAGAGTTACTTTAAAAAACCAAACAACTCCCTAAACAACACCCTTCTCTGCTGTAATAACAAGAAAAATTTAAAGAGAGGAGATATATTAATTCAGATGAGAGATCTGTAACACACCTTCCTTCATAAATAGCTCTCACTGCTGCAGAAACCCTACATGGGATTAGTCAAACTGTTTATTTTGGAAAGCATTCCCGAACTACACCTCCTGGAGCTTTTCCTTGCAAGCGCAGCTGCGTGCTCATGACCTGCACGGCCAGCAGGCTCCGAGGGAGAGGAGGCAGGACCATTGGCACCGGTAATTCAGTTGGTTTGGATCATGTGTGTGGGGACACACTGCAGGAGCACCACGGAGCGAGGACATGAGCGTTGCCGAGGCTGCGGGCTGTCCGAACGCGCTGTCGCTCGCTGCGCCCCTCTGCAGGTACGCACCCTGCAAGAGGATGTTGTGCTCTGCTGAAAAAGGTTGGTGTTTATTTGCCCTGTCCCTTTCAGGGGTTGGGTTTTGGGTTGGTGCTAGGGGAGTGTAGGGCTCATCGTGGCTTGGTGCTTTGCTGAAGGGTGATCAGGGCAGTTTGGGGCAGATCACAAGTTTCTGTGTCTTGGCTGGTGCAGATGGGAGTCTCCCTGGATCTGTACTCAGCACCTGGCCTTTCCCTGGCTGTCAGCTCCAAAACCTGGGACTGCTGTTGTCATCAAATGACGCTAAGAGAAGGGATCTGACACTAAGGCTGAGAGACAAGGGGCTATTTAGCTGTAAAAGAGAAGACTGAGAGGGGATCTGATCAATGCAGATCAGTATCTAAGGGGTCAAGGAGGATGGGGCCAGACTCTTCAGTGGTGCTCAATGATAGGATGAGGGGCAACAGGCACAAACTGGAACTCAGGAGGTTCCATCTAAATGTAAGGAGAAGCTTCTCTAGTGTGAGGGTGTCAGAGCCTGCAACAGGCTGCCCAGAGAGGTTGTGGAGCCTCCTTCTCTGGAGAGATTCCAAACCCACCTGGACATGATCCTGGAAAACCTGTTCCGGACAACCCTGCTGAAGCAGGGGAGTGGACGGGATGATCTCCAGAGGTTCCTTCCAACCTCCACCATTCTGTGATTCTGTGACACTGCTCTTTGCTGGTGCACAGTCCAAGCAGGTGATGAAGGGAAAGTTTATTCCTTTAAAGAATCCTTAGATTTTCTGCAGGTGATCAGAGCTCTCCTCTCTCCAAGGGGTTGACAGAGCTGTTAGCTGTGCCCCATGTGAAGGCTGGCATTGCCTGTCTCCCTTCTGGCTGCAGCCAAGCACGGCTTACACCACCTCTTGGCACTGCCAAACCAGTCTTGCAGGTAAAGATACTAGTGGTTGCAGCTGTTGGGAAAAGCCTTTTTGCACCTCAACACTGCTCAGCAGTTCTGTAGTAAGCTAGATGGGAGTAGAGAAGGGTCTGAGGGATGACCAAATGATGTTACTCCCTGAGTAACACCTGGAATCAGAAAACAACAGCCTTCCTTCCTCTGTAAGAGAGACTGTGGCTGTGACACCTATGTGCAACACAGAGTAGGTGAACACAGAGTAATCCTTACTGGGTTTTCTAGTAAAATGACTGGGAATGTCAAATGAAGCAAGTAAGTGGTGAGTCAAAAAAACCCAAGGGCAGATAGTTCTGCGTTTAAAGCGTAATGAGACTGTGGGGCTTTGAGGATACTGCAAATGCTTGAAATTAGTGTGAGTTCAGAAAGTAATTAGCAAAAACTGAAATGCAGAGACACTGCAGGACTGCGCGCTGGACTCTCTCTGGCCATGTGCTGTTAGTCCTTGTGGAAGATAAACTAGTGTGTTATAGTCTACCTGTGTATGGCCTTTCCTGTATTTCTGAAGTGGACTCTGAAAATCTGCTGCAAGAGAAAATGTACACATCCCAGTATGACTTTTTGATGAAACAGGTCTCATTTTTCCACCCATGCTCAGACTCTGGGTTTGACAAGCTGCACAGTGGTGTAACACCATCACAGGTCTTCTCTGATGGCTGGAGCATTTGCTTCTTTTTAGGGAGGTGGCCACAAGAAATCAAAAGCTATCACAGTAAGAGATGCAGCCACTTGTGCCACATGATGGGTTATGCTTCTGCTTGTCTCCACACCCAGCATTTGTCAACAAGTGCAAGGCATGTGAGATGATCTCTTTCTGATGTTCTATTCCTCAGAAAAGCAGTTGGAAGGAAGAAAGACCTTTGGACATCCAGTGTGCTCTTCTGCTCCAATTTATGGTCTTTCCTGTAGCCACGATAATCCATTTTGCCCATCATCTTTGTCATGACAAGTGGCAGGACCCAGCAGGGCTGCTCTTCCTGCACTGGGACGCTGTGCTGGTGCAGCACCTGAAAGCAGCCTGTGTTTGCTTTGCACAGTGTGTGTCAGCCTTTAAGCAGACACTGCTAATCTGGACACAAACAATTCGCATTTTCAAGATTCTCCATTTTACTCCTCTTGCCAGAGAACAATTCTCGCTGAAGAGAGGTCTCCCACTGGCTGGAGGCAGGACACACAGAAAATGGCCCTATCTGTGTGAGACCCACGGGGTCCTGCCTTTCTTAGGGATCTGTCGATTTAGATGCTTGTACTGCATCCTCCCTGTGGTCTCTGAACTGTGTATTAATAAGGCTTTGAGAGGGGAGAGGATTATGTTCAATCTAACAAAGCAAATGAAGGCTGCGTGGTGCTGCTTAGCGAGCGTAAGCGTCAGCTCTGGGATTAAGCAGTGGGGGAGAGCGGGCGATGGTTAGGTACAGCGCGGTGTGCCTGCCTGATCACATACTGTACATGTCACTTGTTTTTTATCCTTCACCTATTGTGCTTAGAGACGCAAGGAAATAAATAACACTCTCTCCCTTATCGCTGCCTACCCAAGTAGTTCTTGGTGGGATTCTCCTGTTCCGAGCCTCTGCAGCATCCAGGACACGGCCGCGCGGTGCACCCATCAGGGGCTGCAAAAGCTCATGTTGCAGCAGGGCCAGCCTCGTGGTGCGTGTGAAGGTCATTTCCCAGCCCTGTGTGCTCCCGAGGGCCTGGGCCGACTGTTTGGCAGCTCCCGAGACCGACAGCAAAACCTCTCGGTGGAGCGGGCTGCTGGGCCAGCTCGCGATCCCACAGCCAGAGCATTAAGTGGTTTGATTTTTAACCATTTAAAACAAAAGAAGGAGTTGGCCGTTTGGTTTCTGTTAACCTTTTCTTTCTAGAGTAACTGTTCCAGTAAGATAAAACATTCTCAGGGAAGAAAAGGCTTTTTGCAAAGAAGTAGCCTTTATTCTTTTTCTAATTGACTACCATGCTGATGAATAAATAGGAGTCTCTGCTGAAAATGTTTTCTGAAGGGCTTTCAGCCCACGTGTCATGAATTTGTTAAAAATAAATAAAAATTCTAGAGAAGCAAATACTGTGAAAACGATGTCCCTAGATACTTTTTTAAAAATAAAACCTGTCCCAGATATTTCTGTAAATGTCTTCGTTGAAGTAGGATTGTGCCTGAGAGCCAGAGAGAGTAGATGGTTGGAACCGGGCATGGAAGTGCTGTGTTAACCTGGGTGAAACGTAGGTTTAAGCAGTAAAGATTCACCAGGGCTATTTATTACTGTTCCTATTTTAACCATTTAGAGTGGTATTGATAGTTTCTCAGTTGAGTAGGGCTTTAATTGTAGTGTGACAAGCACAGCCATACTTACCTCAAAGAAATATGAAATGTTGTTTCCTTCCCTCCAAAAATTACTTTCAAATAATTGTGGAGCTTTTATGACAATTCCTGTTCCTTTTATGAGCCTTTTTATGCGGTGTGCTCTGGTATTTCTTTGTAAGCGTTAAGGCCAGATGCCTATTCTTTCTTCCAACATGTTGAAAAAAAGCAAACATTTGGGAATGTGTCACCCATAAAATAATGCAAATCTGTGAAATGATGTCAAATGAGCCAAGTCCAGTTGAAATCCTTATGCTCAACTTTGGCTATGCCAGTAGAAGGAAGAGGTGCACCATGTGAAGACAGTCCAAAGAGTAGTGACAAAAGTGATGAAGCCCCCAGCTCTGAGGAACCTGAAGGAGCTGGGGTTGGTTAAGGTGGAGGCTGAAACATAAACCCCTGTGAGGACGACTGCAAAGGGAGCAGCCCCGTGGCAGATGGGACGAGCTGATATCTATCAGGGAGATTTGGGGTAGGCAACAGGAAGAAGCTGCTTGCCCCCAGGTAGATAAGCATTGTAATAGGTGGCCTGGGAGGGCTGCAATTACCGTCCTCTAAGAGGCAGATTAGACAGAAAGTAGGAGTGATACAGACCTTGAGGTTAGGGAATGGGCCTGATGACTTTCAGATCATGTTTGCTGTGAAAGCTGGGATTTATTCATTTTTAATGACCTGACTCCCAAGGCTGCGACTTTGGGAGAAAAAGCCAAGTATGACGAAAGCCATAGTCACCTGATGGGCTTGGAAACAGTGGAAAAATCCCATCTGGGGAGCTAGAAACTGCCTACATCGACAGGAGCAGAACTTCTGCTCCCTTGGAGGTGTGCCTTACTGCCCTCAAGTTAGCCAGGAGAAAGGGAAAGGCATAAAGGAGCAGAGCAACGCGTGATTTACTCTTCCACGCCCTGCAGCCTCTGGCTGTTTTCAGTGTCTGTTTAAACACTGAGTGATCTGTGCCTGTGCTGTTTAAATAGCAAATATCAGTACAGCATAAAGCCAAGTGCACACATCTTAGAAAACGAGCAGCCTCTGGTATTTTACAGCATTACATGCGGCAGTAACACTTGCAGGTTGCTGTGCTGTCATTTTCTGATGGCTTTACAAAGGTTGGCTGCTTATCCTCGGTCTCATTTAGGGCAGAAAGAAGTGTGGTAAAGAAGAACGGAGGTAAAAAGCGAGCGAGCAGTTTGGTGATTTATATGCATATTTTTGCTCGTAGTGCGCTGAGTCAGCTGTTTACCTGTTAGTAGGAAAGCGGCTAAAATAAAATATTGTCTTGGTTAGGTTAATACCACCCAAGGAGCTGTAGGAAAGTAGAGCAGCTTGGTTTGGAACTTGTGCTGAAGAACAAATAAAAAAATCCAATGTACATGTTTGGTTACCATATGTCACGCTTATCGTGAAAGGCGTCTCGGTGTTATTGCTTTGCAGGGATGCTTGAACTCCACGGAGGCAGACTTCCCGGTTGAAGACGGCGCATGCCAGAGGTGCCGGGGTTGCTGTTGGTGAGAGGAGCTTCCGTGGCTGTCGAGGCAGCCAAGGCGGGCGGCGAGCGAGCTCCTTCCCGTGCTGTGCTCGCCTCTTCGATTGACGTTGGCTTCCAAATCGCTGCGACTGTGTCGGAGGAAAAGCGGAGGAGCAGAATTTTGCAGAGTATTTTCCTGGCAGGGGAAGGCATGCAGTGCAGAGAAACCTGCCAGCGGACAGCCTGGAAGTGCAAGTTCAGGTCCTAACGCAACTTCCACCCAAGCCATGCTGTTGTGAAGTCCTTTCTTCTCCAGCTGCATCTTGCTCAGCGCACCGGGGTGGGCTGCACGGGGGCTGCCCGTGGCACTGCGGCCGGCTGGGCTGCATTAGTTCCTGGCGCATTACTGCTTCAACTGTCCAAAGAATTGAAGAAGATTATAGGGAAAATGTTGGACTTGAGCTTCCTGACCGAGGAGGAGTATGAGAAGCTGATGAAGGTGCTTCAGAGAGATGCAGAGCTGAAGAAGAAGGATGGGGATCGCATCAGGTGAGAGAGCACAATAACAGCAGGATGGGAGCTTCTCCGGGGCGATCTTTTTACTTCTTTTAGAGGGGGTGGGGTGTGTGTATAACAAGGAGAGATGCAGGCTGCAGCCATCTGTCCCTTCTTGCTCAGATCCTCACAGACTTTTTCATTGCACCTCCTGCTTTCTCAGCCATCCTGCTGTTGCTGCGGTCCTCTCTTTGCAGTATTGCAGGGCTGGACTCTCCTTTTGAGTTAATAAGCAGTTCTCAGAGACTCCAAGGGAAATCATCCCTTTCCTGCTCTGGAAAGGAAGATGCTGATTTCTTGGTGTCAGAGGTCTGAGCAGGGGAGTAGCTGCTACCTTGTTTTCCTCACGTGATAGCACAGAAATCCCATAGAGTGTTTTAAAATGAGACTTTACATCCCCATCTCTGCTTTGCGTCCCTCCGATGCTCTTTGAGGTGGCTTTATAGGCAGCATCCATCATGCAGGCAGAGAGGGGCAGTGAGAGGCTGCCTGATCTGCCAAAGGCTTATGGGGAGCCGTTTCAGAGCCGGGAACCACTCTCAGCTCAGCCCACTTGCCACTGGCCATCCTGAAGCTCAGGTCTGGTTGATGGGGATTGCTTGTTGCTGCTATCACTTTTTAAATCCCAACCATTAGACCGTCTGGATTGACAGCACGCACGAGGCTCCGGAAGCTGGCACCAAACTCACCACAGTAAGAAACGAGTCGCTCAGCGCGTGTGGATGGCACTGTGCCAGCTTAGCCCTGTTAAGGATGCGAGCCTTCGATTTGCTGTTGAGCCAAAAAAGAGTAAGCCCCGCGTAGGAGGGGTGTTCAAGGCTTGAAGGGGGAGCGGGCAGCTTTGCAGCAGGCTCCGGGAAGCCTACGTGCCCTGGCCTCTGCTCGAGGGTGAGAGCTGGGGAAACAGAACCAGCAGTGCCGTGCAAGCAGCTTGGCCTTGAGGTGTATGTGTCTGCTCTGAATTGAAGCAAGGTTTCAAAAAGGTTTTCACTGGTTTATATTCTTTTTTTTTTTTATTTTTTCTGAAATGCAGTAATTTCTTCTCTGCAGTGGAGGTTTGGGGAGAAGA
Source organism: Baryphthengus martii (assembly GCA_013396935.1). Taxonomy (NCBI): domain Eukaryota; kingdom Metazoa; phylum Chordata; class Aves; order Coraciiformes; family Momotidae; genus Baryphthengus; species Baryphthengus martii. The sequence continues at coordinate 749,842 of VWZK01004506.1, forward strand.
GTGTTTGGATTATTTGGGTTTTGTTTCACTGCTCACTGGAAGCTGTTGCACAGAAGGCTTTCATTTGGGAGCGAAGTGAGTTAAACCCTGAGTGGGGTGGTGCCAGGCGCCCCTTGCTGTCCGTGTGGCTACATCCAGGAAGACTTTTAGTGCGAGTGTGGACACATTTGGCTCCAACACGACCTGCCTGCTGGGCAAAATGAAGTCAATGGCATTACACTGATCTGGTGTCAACAAGATTAAAATATGTTCCTACATCTCCTCTGACCCAGCGCCTCAAGACTCTCACGGGCAGCAGATGCAGCCCTGATCCAGGTGGGAGCTGTGCAGCTCCCTGGGTGTCAGTCCTGCTGGGCTCCCCAGCGCTGTCTGCAGAGGCTCGAGCCCGGTTATCCCACACCTGTGCCTTTCTGCCCTTGAGGCAGCCAGATGTGTGACCCCTCAAGGCTCTGTGGTTATCTGGGGGTTTGACCCCTTTTCCTGATGAGGATTGGACTGAGATGGGAGCTTCCTCTGGTCTTGTGGGGACCCTGAATTGTGGTGAGCAGTGGGAGGCAGTTCCAGCTGAAAGGCACCTCATTCAGCAAGCTGTGGTGTGAAAACAAAATCACCGGAGGAGGGTTAAAAGTAAAGGCTAGCAAACAGAGCACTGACGGGTTTAAGTGCCAAAAAACAGCCTGGGTGTGCCCCAGCAAGTTACAGTAGGAGAAGCTGGGCTCAGGAAGGAGAGCTTGACTGAGTGCCAAAGTCAGCATGGCAGGAGGAACAGGGAGAGGAGTAGCATTCGTAGAGAATGCTGCAGGGACAGGTTGCTCCCCTAAAATAACATGATTTATTTATATGGTTTGCATCAAATTTGATCCAAAAATCTTTGCTACTCATAAAGAGATTAATACACAAAAGAAACCAGAGAAGTGCAAGACCTGCAAACAGCCCCACCCCTTCCCAAACCCTCAGAGCTGCAAAGCAAGTGGACATATCTCCCTAGAGATGACTCTGATTTGGATTTGTAAAATTGAGAAGAGCTGAAAGCCTGTGTTTGCAAGGTGCTGTTCCCATTTCGGATAAAGAATAAATCAGCTTTTGTTTTAAAGCTGGTTTGGCCCTTGTGATTGCAGAGAATAATCTCAGGATCCTTCGTAGCATCAGACAGGTGAACTGTGCAGATGGTTGTTACGAAGGTAGCTCAGGGGAAGTCAAAACCTTGGAGATCTTTTTGATGTGTAGTGTTCTCATTAACTTTCAGGAGGATACAAAGCTCCATTAAAGATGAAAAGAAGAAGAAGTTTGTGACAGGTGAATGGTTTTTGGAAGTGAAGGCAAAACGATTTCAAGAAGACTTAGAGGGGCCAGATCTACTTCGTGCATCGATTAGAAGGAAAAAGGGCAAACTGGAAAGTAAGTATGTTAGTGAGCATCTTAAATAAATTGATGGACCAGAAAAAAGCAGCCAAGTATGTGCGGTAAATGGCTTTTCCCCACTTCATCTTTTCTTCCAAAATGTCTGTTTGTCAGAGGTCACTGGTATCATTTCTTGTCATAGAAGCAAAAAAGGAAGAGGATGATGTAGGACAATTTCTGGTGTCAAACTGGTAGGTGTCAGTCAAACACACCCCATACCCCAGTTCCTGGAGTGGTCTGACAAAACCAGCCGTGGCATGGTGGGGCCAATCGCACCTCTGCAAGCAGGAGGTGCCTCTCTTCTCCAGGCAAATATTTACCCACTTGAGAGGGTCTATGCCTAGCTTTTTATATGAGAATAATTCCAAGGCACAATGTGATTTTCAAAGGGAAAAGGGCTTTGGGACCAAGTCTGAATGGTACCCAGGCTGCTCTATCATAGCAAGGGTATATCTGGGACCCTGTGCTAATTTGAAGCAGATGTATTGCATGTTGTCCGACATGCAGGTGAGCTCTCATCACCATGAGTTTTGTAGGCTTAAGGAAGAGAAGAGTGCAGTGTGCAACGAGCAGGACTGTGCTTCGAGTCCAAGTGTAGCCAGCCTGGAGCTGGCACTTGGTCCTGAACATTTGTGCAAAGCAGAACTGGGGATGATTCACATCCAGTCCTCAACATGACCGACGCCACAGCAGGACTGTGGGACTGCAGCCAGGTCTCACACAACCTCCTGGAGGATTTGTCAGAGTGGGTCATCCCAGATCCTCAGACACGGCTGGTGAGTTACTGGTTCCTGCTGCTCAGGGGAAGCCCTGACAGCTCTAAGCAAAGTCTCCCACGGTTGCTAATAGAAGGGCCCTAAAACTGGGCTCTGTTCTTTTGCAGTAAAGGCTACTGTTGGATAAAGGGTAATCTTCCATCTGTCCAGAACTCGAATGTCATCTCCACCAGTTTAGTTCAGTTTTTTTTCTTTCCTGCTGCCCAGCTGCCCTTTCCTGCTATGCGGTCGCAGCTCCTTTGTTTGGTGGGCCTCCTTGGCCAGGATTTCTCTGTAACATTAAGTGCCTGGCTTTGGGATACCCCTCTTAGCTCCACATTACTCAGGCACATTCTCAAAGCTAAACTCTGGCCAGGGACTTCACTAACTGAGAGCCTTCTTTTCTTTTTGCTTTTTACTTATCCCTGACAGCTTTCGTATGTTAGCAGAGATTCATTGGAGCCTCTGATGCAGAACCAGCCCATCATATTTCATATGAAGTTGCTTTTATCCTTGGTATTAAGTATTCATGATGTCATTAAATTTGCTTTTTTATCGGCCCTCCAGAATGCTAAACCACATAAGACCGTTTCCAGCTCAGCAGAGATGCCTGGTCCTTTCTGCAGAGCATGCTCTGCTTTTTGAGGCTGTGCCTTTGTGCTTGAGCAAGCACACACCCTCTCTGTTCGAAGACACAGACGCTTCAGCAGCCTCTTTGCTGGGGCCCAGGTCAATTGCTTGGTCATCTGCAGCCCAGCTAGCAGCCAGCAATGGACTGGATTCGTCTGCCTGTTACCTTGCCAGAGGCATCAGCACCCGTAGCTTGTGGCCCATTTCAGGAAAGCAAAATTAACTTTTACTGAGATGTGGTCTCAGATTATGATCTAAAATAATCCCATTAACAGGCCAAGCACTTCTCTCACTGACTTGTCAGGAAGAGTATGGGCACCACTGAGAGCAGCTCTTGGCTCAGGAACAAGGGTGAGGCTCCTTTACAAATGGTTTGGCTGTGCAGCTCACCTTCAGTCTGCAGGAGATGAGATAAGGGCCTTTGCTTGTCATCTTGACACCTTTTTGTGTTCTCCTGGTAAGATCAGAGTTGCTCACCTTCTATTGGCTTTCAAGGTGATGAAGGGTGTGTGTTCATTTAGCCAAATCGACATAACATGTTCATGACTCCAGTGCTGTTAATCCTGATTTAAGCCTTTGATGATTGTGTTAGGGAGTGAAATGAGAAAATTCCTGCATAGAAAAGCCCCACTGAGATAACTGCGGGCGTTCCCTTTGCATGGTAAACAGGCTGAGGAGGGATGGAAATTTGTGCCTGCACAGAAAAATGCCCAGTGATCTTTTCTGGGGCATTTTAACCTTCAGAAGGGAGGGCTGTGTGGATCCCTCAGGTCTTCACAGTTGGTATTGATTATAATAGAAAATGCTAGTAATCAGTGGTAGTATAAATGTATAAAATAGTTACCCTATATTTAAACTACAGCTTGCAGAGCAGCACAGACGGATGAATTTGGTGATAACTTCCCCTTGAGCTTGTGTGCAATGGGTGAGAGCTAAAAATCATCCAGGAGAGGGACCATTTTATCCACCCGCTGAGGTGAGTCAGCCCCAATGGCACGGTTAGCGGAGCTCTCCCCAAGCGTTGAGTGTCTTCGCTTTGGAGTGATAGGAAATGGGTAAAGCAGCTGAAGCGTTAGAGCAGGAGTGGCTGTATATGTGTGGATATAAATGTATCTACGGACAAGTTAAACTGGTCAGGCCACTACTAATTTCTCTTGGAATTTGGTTTTTATTTTGTCTCATCCTAAAGTCAGCAAGGGCATTTTGCTTGTCTTGATGGATTATAACATACTAATCACCTATTTGTTTGTGGTTATAGAAGCCAGGTATGGCTGTGGTAGTGGCTAAGCCATTTTGAAGGGCAGTGATTTGGATGGGAGGAAGCAAACACCTCTGTCTAAGGAGGAAGTGTCAGTGAAAAGCAGATATGACACAAAGCCTCTGGAAGTGAGGTGAGAAATGAATGTGGTCTTTGATTGTCAAGGTCTTTTCAACCATGGCAGGCAGAGGGAAAAGGTGAGAACTCTGTCTAGTTCAAATAATTCCAGAGCAGCCACCTGCTGCCATCTCCCTCCCTCGGATCTGGGGCAGAAGAGGAGCATGTGGCTCACTGTATAAATAAATGCTCCTCAGTGTGCCTGCACGTGACATGGCCCGCACGTGCCACCAGCCATACCACAGCTTGTCTCTCCTGAAATAATATTCAGTGATGCTTTTTTGCACATCAGCATTTACATGGACACAGTGAAGTCCCTCTCTCAGAAATGCTCTCTCTAAAACTGCCTCATTCTTACACAACCAAACTCCTGTCTTCCAGCTGCAGCCTCTCGCCAGGTACCTGTGGGCTGGCTGCTGATGCTGGATGGCACCACACGGGCAGCATCAGGGTGACACTGATAACACAGCCTATCCATAGGACTGGTCTCTCTTGGGCTTAGTGCAGCTTTCTAAGCAGATAAAAAGCGAGGCTATATTATTTAATGTCCCATCTGAATCCTTTGAGTCTCTGATTCTGTTGTACTGTGTAATGAAATATACTCTAAAGAGATTCAGCAGGTTCTGTAACAGGTGGATTTACTCTTTACAATAAATCTAGCTGCATGTGAATAAATATGTGCAGTTCTTGGGGTTGTTTTGGAGAAGAGGAGGCTCTGGGAAGACCTTACTGTGGCCTTTCAGTGCTTCAAGGAGGATATAAGAAAGACGGGGACAGACTTTTTAGCAGGGCCTGTTGTGGCAGGACAAGAGTTTTAAGCTAAAGGAGAGATTTAGAATAGGTAACAATGACAAAATTATGAGGTGGTGAGACCCTGGCCCAGGTTGCCCAGAGAGATGGTCGATGCCCCATCCCTGGAAATATTCCAGATGAGGTTGGATAGGGCTCTGAGCAACCTCAGATGCAGATGTCCCTGCTCCCTGTAGTGGAGTTCGACTAGGTGATCTTTAAATGTTTCTTTCAACCCAAAGCATTCTGTGGTTCTATGATCTTGTTGACCGGAGTAGTTTTCATTGGTGTTTGAGAGTCTAATCCTTTTGGTTTGCCGTAGCAAGAAAGCCTGTTTGCCAGCAAAATGCCTAATGCAACTTTATACCCTGGCAGGCTGCTCTGAAGGTTACTGTCTTCTATTGTTTTTTTCTTCAGGGTCTTTGGGAGCTCAGAAGACAGAGCTGAGCCTTGTGCCAGTAAAAATAACAGGGATCTCCTCATTAACTGTATTGGCCTCCTCCTTTGTTTGCCAAGATCGGATGACTTTGAGTCAAAACAGGAAATGGCTGAATTTAAATCCTGGAATGGATTAACTTTATTGACAGCCAGGACAACGTCCTGCAAAGTTTTCCAGTGATGGGACAGCTCCTGGCATGAGTCAGGTGTTAGGCAGCTCCCTTTGGCCTCTTGGAGCGGTGGGGTCTGGAGGTGCCTTTGCTTGGTGGGGAGTGTGGGTGATGCTGCCCTGGGGCCGCTGCTCCCCCGCCCCGGGAGGATTGGGCAGAGCGCCCCAGCAGCTACCTCCTGTTAAATCCCCAGGGTTTACGCTGGTGGGACTCATTTAAGAGTCTTTTCTTTCTCCAAACAAAACACATTGGCCATTGCAAGTTTAAATAAATGTAATTTCTCAATTGTTCTGTTACAGATGAGGCCAATGAGCACATCCAGATGGGTTTGGAAAGCAAAGCTGCCCCGAGTCCTGCCCTTCCTGAGCATGCTGCTGGCACAGGAGAGGAGAGGTAACCACTACTGCTCTTACTTTAATGAAAATTGAATGCGACCCATTAAATCCTGGTCTTTAACTGAGTTTCCAAGACTGCATAAGTAATAGGTTATGTAGGTTATTTTTAAAATCCTTTTTCCAGGAATTGTCAGAATATCAATAGTCCCTTAATAACTAAGTACTAATGTGCTTATCCCAGCATGGTCTTTTCCTGCATGATTTGATAAGGAGTCAATAAAATGGGGTCTGTCTCCAATGTCAGGATATTCTGGTTAGTTTTTCAAAGTAATTATGGTTTTATTTGTTTAATCTTTGCCATGGAGCAACACTAACAAAGTGAACTGTTGGAGGAAACTGCTCATTTCCTGCTGGTGCCAACCTCTGTGTCCAGTGCTCAGCGCTCTCCGTCAAGGCTTGGTAGGATTTCACACTGTGCTGGCTGGGCAGAAACACCCACAGAAAGCACTCCAATGAGCAAATCAGTGACCTCACTCAATATTCATGGACTGTGGAGAAGCCATTAAAATATTCATATATTCATTTATTTTTGTTCCCGTCTCATTTGCATTTTTTTGCTCAGCAGAATGAGGAATCACTCTTCACAGGTGGCAATTGCTCCAGTTAAATATTAGATAGGGCCTTGACAACACATCCAGACCTCTTGCAGTTGATCATTGGGTGTTGCTTAACGAAGGATCCACGGTCAACAAGCCACCGATCTCCTTGCTCAGGCGTTTCTCCTGTCCCACAGATCCAGCACACTTGCCCTTGATGCCGCAGAGGAGAGTAAAATCTTGCCAAAGCCCAAGCCGAGACTTGCTGCCCCGCTGTCTGCGTCACACAAGGTAGTATAGGCACAGCGTCTACACTTTGTTTTATTATTCCTTGGACCTTCACACAGTCTGTACCTACTGGCAAGAGCTCCACAGGCTGCCTACCTTGGTGTCTGTGCTCAAGGAAAAGACATTTTTCCAGTCTTGCCAGTTCATAAACGCTGATAGGGTTTGTTTTCCATTCAGAGATCCAGTATACATGATGTCTCCTCCTCAGAAAGTGACGCTGGAACAAGTCCATTTGTGGCTGCAACAAACAGTTTGCATTTGTCTAGAAAAGGTAAGGGGTTTGTTCAGTCACCCATTGGTGGGTTTGTTATTCAGCATCAAACACCAAGAGACAAGATGCTTTTTTGCGTGTGTACAAATGAGTAACAAAGAGTATTTCATACCTTGGCATGTAAGAGTGGACTGCCAACATTTGTCCCAAGGCAGCAGGCACCAAGGAAAAAGTATCCAATGTCTAAAACTTCTGGCTCTCAGGATATTTTAAACTGAGTGCTTGGCTTACAGCAACTTAACCCACAGATCCAAGTTACCTCTTCTTTCCTGCCATGTATTTTTGGTACATAGCAAATAGGCAGTAGAAAATCTCTCCAACTTAAAGCAAACCTGCAAGCAAATCCCCAACTCACAGCAACAATTCAGAGCTTGGTGGATTTTTCCATGTCCTGTTGCAGAGAGAAGGGCTGCAGGAGTTTTGTGGGCTTTCTTCAGATGAAACCGGGCTTGCTAGAGTCTCAAAATGGGGAAGAACTAAAACCATGCTGGAGGCTTTTGGAAACTCCCTCTAGCTTCCCTTTCAGAAGCTGCAGCCCAGACCTTCCAGGGAAATGTGACGTGATGCAGTGGGACAGGCTGTGAGCATTTGTTGTTGTTGTAGGTCACGGAGTATCTTCATTACCCACCAACCTTTCAGAGGATGCGGTGCCTCAGCCCAGCCGTACGACTGGGGTCGAAGCTCTTGATGGGGCCACTGGCACCACAGCGGGGGCAAAAACTCCACCCGAAGAAACTTGTGCTCCCAGCAAGATACCAGTTAAGAGGAGACCAAGCAGAACCTTCCCCAGATCCGAGCAGTTCGTGAATCATGTGGCACCAGCAGAGAACAGCCTCACAAACAGAAAGCTGCTGACAGGTCCCAAGCCAGTGACCGCAGAGGGGGAAAGCAGCCAGGCTGTGAAGCAAGGCACGAACTATACGATCTCATCGATGAGTAACAGAGAGGAGGATATCGGCCTCGATCGTGAACACTTCAAGAACCTGAAGAACTTCTGGGAGAAGGGAGCAGACTCTGTGACGGTGGGAAATCTGCCGGAGGACCCAGGCTGGGTGGAAGCAGACGGTAGGCAGTTCAAGCTGTGCCGCTCGCTATCTGTGAGGTCTGAGCAAGGCCAGAACAGTGACGAAAAACCAGGTGCCTTCACCAAAACAAGAACCCCCTACAAAAGGACAATAACCTTGTCTTCTAGTGAGGAAGAGCCAAGCTACGTAGCCCCTGCAAGGAAGGGCTCGATTTCCATCGTTCCTAGATCCACATACGCCAAGGGCAAAGGCGGCCTGGTTATGAGACATAACTCCCTGAGTGACAGCAATGAGAAGCCGCTGGCACCAGAGGAAGAGAAAGCAGCACAGCGTTGCTCCAAGAAATCGAGATTGCCCGTGCGAGCGCCTTCCGTCAAAATTGAGTCGCCTACCAAAGAAGTGTCTGGCAGCACGTTTGAGCCAGAGACGCCTACGGACGAGTTTATCGTGGCAAAAGAGCGCAAGCGCACAGCAAATTCCCCGGCGAGCGGAGTGCAGATACTGATCGAGCCTGTGCTTACAGATGGTGAAAATGATGATGAGAAAGAGGAAAGATCTGATTTGGGCACTCGGGACAACATGGAAGTAAATGGAGAGCTACCTGAAGAAAAGACGTCGGAGTCATCAGACAAGCCCATACCCGGTGAACCAGCTGGAGAGAGAGAAGCTGTTCAGGGAATGGACTCAGCTGTTTACTCAGGTACCGAGGGCTGTAGCCGCTTCCTGTGAAATCCCCATAGAGAGTCATCCCTAAGCCGATTTTCTTCCCTAGCCCTTCAGCATTTGGCACAGCTTCTTCATTGATACTTTTACACTGTGGTGCAGTTTGTGCAGAGTTAGTATGTGGGGAACGTGTTTAGCAACCAATGCTGTGTAGCACGGTGTGGGTGTAAAAGGAGCAATACCATGTCCCCTTTACCTTCCTCCTCGCCACCAGCCCTCGTGCCTTGTCTCCAAGCCCCCCAGCTCAGGACAGCCCTCCGCTGCCTTAGCGCTGCCTACAAGAGGTCACAGGAACTGACTTTGTTTTGCCCACTGGGAAGACTCTACTTTCTGCAGATGCGGGGCTGGGGGAGGGAATTCTTTGTGGTGGCAGGGATAAGTCTGATGCAAATAGAAAGAAATAAAATGTGAAGCAAAGTGTTTAATAAATTCATTGGCTGTTAGGCTACCTTGACATAGCTGCTGGCTGTTGGTGCTTAAATGGCATTTTGGGACTTTCGGGACTGCACAAGTGGATTTGGATATTAAACTGCAACCCAAGCAGACTGAACAGGGAGTCTGACCTTTCTAGGTTCTGATACCATGTTCTCAACCATGATGGTGTTGTTAGTATCAGCGCTTTGTCGGCCTCTTCCTCTGGGTTTGAAGGGCTCTCGTAGTAACTATTACTATGAGCAAAAGTTACTGTTCATTGCAATTCATTTTACATGTGGGCTCTGATTGCCCACAGCTCTGCTCTCTGCTAAGCAAAGACCCAGGAAGAGAGAGCCTCTTACCTTCTTTTTCCAAATTTTCTATCCTCATGCACCTGAGCATGATCTGTTTGAGAGGCTTTTCCATAGACTCATTTGATTTTTATTTTTAACTGTAATTTCTTGGCTTATTTGCTGCCTCATGTAACATTTCTATGAAAATCCTGAGTTGCACTTCTGGTAAAGATAAATGTTTCCTTTTTATAACAGATAATTTTTACATTTCTCAGGTTTTTTTGCCTTATTATTACACTAATTTCGGGATAATATTGGCAGTTGCTGTGTTGCACCGGAAGCTCTTTTCAAGTGCTGGTCTGTTTTACAGACTGGGTTAATCCAGTGTGGACATTTCTCATCACAGTGTGAAGAGGTGTTCTCAGGGAAAGCCAGTAAAGCTCACTGATGAATGAGAGCAGCCCTGTGTAATGTAACTGCAATGTGCTCTGAGCAGAGCGAACAAGCCAGGAGAGACACACACACCTGCCTGTTGACACATCGCCCGTTTGTGTTTATTTATTTACTGCGTTGATTTGGCTTTTCATGTATTCCAGAGGAAGATGGGGATCATTCTCCTGCCACTCAGGCATTGGGCCGAGCAAATAGCATTAATCTTGCAAAGAGCATGGTGAACCTTTACACAACCACAGAGAGTGAGTAACACTTTTCTTTCTCCTTTTTGGTTTACGTTCATTGAAGATAATATATTATGCCCGAGTTCTGCATCCCTGGTGCTTCTGAGCATGTGCCAGGCAAGGAAAATGACATACTGTTTCATTATCAAATTACAGAGCTTATAGTGCCTAAAATTAAATTGAGAGCCAGGAAATTACAGCTGGATTGATGGTACGTTACTCAATGTCTTCGGCAAAAAAACACAAGGGCTTCAAAGGGTTGGCAAGAAGCTTGTACCCATCTCTCCTCTTCCCTCACCGAGTGCTGCGGGAGCTTCATGGCAGTCTGCGCAGGGGATTAAGCAGAGGTGCCAGACCTCACAGGCCAGTTGTGCCGCAGACCCCTGTCACACGCTCACTGGACTTACAGTGTCCAGCCTGGACCTCTCTGCTCACCCAGGGCTGAGACATGCTTTGGTGACAGTTTCTCCCTGAGAAGCTAAAGAGGAGGCAACCAAGAAAGCAGCAGCAAGCCTGAAGAAGCCTGTAGCCAAGAAATCTGTCTGTGCCACCAAGAAGCCTAGGAAAAATGCAGCCAAGGAACAGGGGCTGAAGCAAGACAGCAGCAGCCTCTGTGGCCAAAAAAGCCCGTAACAGTCCCCAAAAGGTGAAAACTGGCAAGCCCAAGAGGACAGCTAAGAGTTTACCTAAAAGCAGAGTGGTAAGGCCAAGGCTGCCAGGGCTGAGGTGAGAAGGCAATGGGCGATGAAGGATAAAGAAGCTCAGAGGAAACAATTGAGCCCATTTAAGTAAAAGCCCTGGTTATGGGAGGGAGGAGAGTCCCCTCTGGGGCTGCGTCAAAGGCAGCTTGTGGGTGGGACGTGCTGCATCGCCCTGTGATTCTGCCCACCCCGTCCGGCAGCCTCGTACCAAGTGCGTGTCCCATCATACGTCACACAACTCAGTGACTCGAAGCTTCAGGTCCCACGTGCGTTGCTGTTCAGTCACGTGGTCTTCACACAGACAACCAGGTTTTAGCCTCCCCTTATTAGAGCTTGTTTAGAACCACAAAGTTCATCCTTGGAAACCCTCCACTGCAGTTTACTTGTTTGAAGTATAGCAAGCAGTCTGTGGAGAAGGCTGGATTTAATGCTTTGCTCATGTTTGGAAATAAAAATAGTAAAAATCACTTAATGGTAAATTATATAAAAGGTAAATCATATAAAAGGAAAATGCCAAAGAAGCTCTTGGGCGTTTTGAGCAGTGAAGAATGTATCATCATATAACATGCCAGACAAGCCTGTATATATGTGCGTGCATATTTATGCACATACATTTTCTAAAAACAAGTTCTTCTGAGATGGACATCTTCAAGGTACTTACTGAGAAAAGATAAAGATAGGCCAGATGGGGTTTATTTAGGCATTTAACAATTTTTCTAAGTTGTTATGAAGCTTTCTGACTTTTAGATACCTGACTATTGTCCACCTCTTTGTCTAGCACGGTATTTGAGAGGTTTCTGCAATGGTGAAATTGTAGGTATAAATATTTTACAGCTTATTTGTTCAGGAAAATGTGCTACAAGAGGAAAATGTGAGTGCGTTTGGTTTCTTTGACAAGGAGGCAGATCTGTAAGTTTTTAGTCTAAATTAAATCTCTGCAAGGGAAGTGGTGCAAACAGGATAGGCATCTTTCGGCTAATGAGTTAATGGAAGTAGCCACTAGAGGGAGTTTGCACACTCTCACCCAGTGCACGAAAACACAGGGGAAAATAGCTTCCAGATGTTAGGTAGCACTTTTTTTCTTGGGGGGGGGGTCAGCTTCAAGGGTCAGGTGACAGCGATGGGGCAAATGGTGGTACTGCGGTGCTTCCCACAAGCTTTTCCTCCTACTTTAATGTGACTTCCTTAAATTTTCCTGACTGACAAGGTATCTTGATGCTTTTTTTTGTTTGTACCTACAGCATACAATAAACCCCATTTGATAGCCCATCAGTTTCTTGAACCTGAAAGAGTCAAAGAGCTGAGCAGATCCTCTCCTCTCCTGTTGTCTGAGGTAGGCTAGATGCCAGAAATGGCTGGAATAATGTTCATAGCATCTCCTGAATGGCAGTTGGTTTCATGAGGATGTTTCTCCTGGACACCTGCAGTACTTGCTTTAGAGCATGCCTTATGTCATAAAAATGAGAAAAGCCTTAAGAAAAAAGCCTCCAATAACCCAGACCAACCCTTCTATCCTGGAGGAGTTTTCACGCTTCCCTCTGTCTCAAACCACACTATTCCGTGCCCTTTCCAAGAGCCCGGGTGGTTGCACGCAGCTCTGTCTGGAGGCAGTCAATGATGACGTTGGCTGCCGGTTGGAGGGAATGCCTCTGGGGAGACTCTCCGTGCTCTCCTCCACTCCCCTAACCTGATTGCTGCCTAATGGGCCTCTGCTGAGCTAGTGCTATTTCTCTGTGGTGTTGTGAAGTGTTCATACGGCCGAGCTTAAAGATGCTTATTATTTTCTGAGCAGACTGAATCAGACACGGCTTCGGAAATCAGCTTCCAGTTTAACAAGCACAAGAAGACGCCGAGCACAGGCAGCCACTCGTCCGACATGGCATCTGTCTCCTCGGTGGGTATTGAACGCCTACAGCTCGCTAGGTAGGTGTTTCTCCGTCGGATGCGGTGATGCTGCATTTAGACTGATGCTGATGATGTGGCCTCGGGAGTATCCTGTTGGTTTCTGCGTGGCGATGGTTAATTCCCTGCATTAAGGAGTGTCTTCAGGTGCCATCTCAAATTAGAGACCCACTGAATCATTGTTAGGCAAAGTCACAGAGCGATGACCCCCCCCCTACTCTGAAACCTGGCAGCATGTCGGAGGAGGGGGGACCTTTTTTTCTAGGTGGGGAAATGAGGCCCGCAGCTATTGAGTAATGTGGTTGCGGTCCAGCTGCAGAAGAGCTGGGACTGCAGATGGATGCCCTCTGCAAACTCATCCTTCATTTCATCAGCAAATTTGAGGGAACTTGGAGTCAGACAGCAAAAGCGTGTTTTAGAGATTCAGCTTCTAGGGAAAGCTGAAAAGAGCTGAGTGTGTTAGTTAAGCATTTTTAAAAGATTCCTTAGAGATAGTGTTTTGGGGAGGGGGGCACCTTAAAAGTGCTTGAATTTGCTGTATTGCTGTTACAGGTATCTTCAAGGTGTATGTGTAAGATTTAAAGAATATATGTGAAGCAAAGCTGGTAAGGAGAGGTCATGAATGTAGATAAATATGTTAAAAAAAAACCTTGAACTTTGAGGCACACAAATCCTTCTACTTTGGAGAGTCTGGGAGCTATAAATGAGCCCTCTGTGTCCAAATCACACTGGTCTTCTTGAACATCTCCCTCAGGGTTCTCTGCTGAGGTGAATATCCTGATGGGATGGTAAATGTAGCCCCAAGGATTGAGAGGAGAGGTTTAGCAGGTTCTTGTAGGTTATAATAGAATGAGATTCAGAACCAAAGGAATTAGGAGGAGACAAAGAAGAAATGAGTTAATTACGAGGAAAGTTTTTTGATAAATGTTCATTACTGTACTACAGGAAAGTGCCAAGAGGGTTAACTATTTCCTTTGTAAACAGCATTAGCTTTTATGTTATCCCATCAGGAATCATGAGTGATTGGTGCAATAGAAAATTCTCTCATCTTTCTGGAGCTGTGTTTTGTTTCTGCCTCACCACCTTCTACCACTTAAAGACAAAGCCTTGAAAAAGCAGCCCAAGGCATATGGGCAAATGCAGTTTGTTCTGGACAGCCAGTCACTCTTATGTGCCTAGCTCCTGGTTTATTCCTGTAGAAACCTCATTTTCCTGTGCCTTTGTGACAAGTAGATGCACACAGGCTCCATCTGATGGGACGGTGGCTCTTCAAGACAGGGGTTATATCTATTTCTGTTCTGTACAGCTCCATGCACAGTGTGAGCAGGCAAAAAGATAGTAATAGTTTTTTCCTATGTTTCTACTCTGATATGGTTCTTACCAGCCTGTTTTAAAAATTGGTCGACAGTTGTATGACTGTATCTGCCTGAAATAATAACTTCATATACCAAGAGTCAGGTATTGCACTATATTTTTTCCTTAGTGTTGGGGCGGGGTCAGGAGAGCAGCTGTTTGTACTGTAAGCACAGGGAATGGGAGGAGACTCATGTGATCCCCCTAGTAATATTTGACTCCATTTCCCAAAGTTTTGGGATTTAGGGGTGAAAAGTCTTCAGCATTTCTTGAGCATTCAGGAGAACAGTCTTTCTTAGTCTTGGTCTAGAATCTCATCCCTGTGAGACTTTGTTTCCCAGCCCTTGCTTGTTTGGGTACAGCTGCGACCGCTTCTGTGCCAAGGACACAATACTATGGCAGGACAGAAATTCCAGATTATTTCTCTGGGAATGCACTTTTCAGAATATCACTGACCTTGCTCTTCCACCTGGCAGGTGAGTGGCAGTGTGCTTAGTGTCTACAGCGGCGATTTTGGGAGTGTGGATGCCCAAGGTACCGTCGAGTTTGCTCTAGACTATGATGAGAAGAACCGAGAGTTCCAGGTTCATGTGTCCCAGTGCAAGGACTTGGCTGTTGTGGATGAGAAGAAAGGCAGATCTGACCCGTGAGTGACTCTTTGGTACCTTGTGACTTCCACACTGCCGAATTTTCTGTTCTGGAGGATTATTTTTTTTCCTTATGTTTTCTCTTTTTAAATGTATGGTTTCTTCCTTCCTTCAGACTTTGAACTGCTGGGACTTTCCTAGCTGATGGTTCTGGAGCCACTGGCATCAGTAAATATGTTGCCAGACTTAAATTTGGACAGATTGAGAAAGCTTTGATCACTACAAAGACAGTTCCTGTTTTCACTAGAATATGTTCACTCTGCATCCATGTGAACTCTATAGAATCGTAGAATCGTTCTGGCTGGAAGAGACCTTAAAGATCATCAAGTCCAACCATTAACCTATGGCTTTTAAATACCTCCAGGGATGGTGTCTCCATCACTTCCCTGGGCATCCTGTCTGGTGATGCAGACACATGTCTATATGAAAAGAAAGTCCATCAAGAAGTGGTGTTAGCGGCACAGTGGTAGTTGTACAGAGGTTGGCGATCTCTAGTTTGAAAGATGGTGAAAAAGAGCTTGGATTTGAACCCCGAGAGAGAGACTTTAAGACACTCTACCTCTCTCCTCCTTGCTAATTTCACCTGATTTTGAAAGCCCAGAGATGCTATAGTTATGGGCATTTCAAAACATGGATATATGGCCTTGCTGGCTTCCATATTGCCTAGACAGCTGCCTGTTCTCAGTGTTGATGGCGTATGCCCATCCCCCGTGAGATTTATAACTTCACATGCAAGTCAAGCTGGTATCCTAGCAGGTCTCTTAATTAGTTTGCCCTCAAAGAGTCAACTGCAGGTCTTTTGTTTCCATGTCACCATTCACAAGCGTTGCCCACTTATTAGAACTAGAGATACACAACAATATCCAGCTGGAGTTTGTTTTCTTTTCTAGGTATGTTAAAACCTACCTACTCCCAGACAAAGCTAGAATGGGTAAGAGGAAAACTTCAGTGAAGAAGAGGACAGTGAATCCTGTTTACAACGAGGTGTTAAGGGTAAGAACGAATTGAACATGCTCTGAAATCCTGTATTGTAGCAGGCACCCATAACAGGTCAGGTCTGGAAAGATCCTGCCTTCTTGGGCAGGCTTCTGGCCAAACTTTCTCTGTCAAAACCCCACAGTGATCTTTGGATGAGATAGGGACCTGCAGTCTGAGCGAGGGATGATCTTCCCTTCCCTGGCACGCAGTCACGAGGTGTGGGACTAGTGGGAGAGGTCTTCCTTATATGATCTTACTCATCACAACCTAGAGGATTATTTAACAATGCCTGGGCCTGTTTTAATAACTCTTGAAAGAATATTGCTTTTGCCCAGAGTCGAATGGAGTGCTCAACAGAAAAGCTTTGTCAGGATAGTATTATTGCTACGGAACAAAGGAAGAGATGTTCAGAGTGAGGCCAGTCCATTAGTGCATGTGTGGAGTGGTCTTGAGTGTCTCAGTCAGAGCTTTATTCAAGTTTTTGAGCAGTTTATTTCTGGTTGTGAAAGAAACAGAAGAGAAATTTGAACAACCTGCCTTCTCTTTTTTTCCTCTAGTATAAAATAGAGAAAATGGTATTGCTGATCCAAAAATTAAATCTCTCTGTTTGGCACAATGATCCACTGGGACGTAACAGTTTCTTGGGAGAGATTGAAGTAGACTTGGCCAGCTGGGACTGGAGCAACAGGAAACTCAACTGGTACCCGCTGAAGCCCCGAGTAAGTGTCTCAGCTGCAATCCTGATTGGGCTTCCTAGCCCAACCCTGAAACCTTTAGAGGTGGCAGAAGTCCTTCCTAATTCCTCTGAGGTCTTTGGATGGTGTGATGAAGCAGAACAA
The DNA here is from genome assembly GCA_013396935.1 of Baryphthengus martii. Lineage (NCBI taxonomy): Eukaryota > Metazoa > Chordata > Aves > Coraciiformes > Momotidae > Baryphthengus > Baryphthengus martii. The sequence continues at coordinate 766,442 of VWZK01004506.1, forward strand.
CCTGAATTGCACTTTTGGAAGCTCAGTAAAACACCCAGAAGCCCTGGACATGTTAGTACAGTACTCAGTGCTCTGTACACGGGCACATTCTGGTCTTATTTGGTGACTGGCTCTGTAAGGACACTTTCATAAATTTGTTCTGACACTAATCAACAGAAACTCTGACATGACTTTGCCTCTCTGCTCACACAAAGACCATCCCTTAAAGTAGACAGCAGAGTACAAGGTGATGCAGTTGAATATGCCTTGAGAGGTGAGTATTCAGGTGCCACTGTTTGTAAAGTCTGTACAGTTTCCTGCGTGTTTGAGAACAAAGATGAAAAGAAAGGAGCTGCCCTGAGAACGGGCTGCCCCAGACATGCAAAATCCACTCCATGGAACTCAAAAGCTGTTTGCCTTACTGTGTTTATAGAACCCCTCTTTTAGTCAAGCATAACTCCTTCTGTTTCAGAGCCTCTCTGCTGTTAATGGCGTGGATCATCGAGGAGTGATGAATTTGTCTATTAAGTACGTCCCTCCAGGAAGCCTAGGTAAATGTGTTTCATGCGTTAAGAAGCATTGCCTGTATGTAGACACGCAACTTGCAATGTCTCTTCTGTTTAAGGGCAGTGCTTGAGAGCAGTCTACCTCTCATTTTCACATCTGGATTCCTTGGGAAGGTGTGGAGAGAGAAAGGGCTCAACAACCTCAAAGTCGCCAGCTGTTATGAGCACTGTGGGCACAGTGGGGTGCTGTGGTGTGGTAGCAGCAGCACACAGCCGGGTACTGTGCGGCAGGCACAAGGTTGGGTTTGCCCAGCAGTTCCTTCTGCTTTCCTGTTTCAGAGCAGCACCAGCACATTGTATCAGGAGCTCTCTGCAGCTGCAAGTGTTATGGCACTGGTAGCAGTGCTGTGACACCCAGGCAGAGGGGCGCAGAGCTCCCGAGGGAGTGTATACACAGAGAAGTCCTGTTGCTGTTCCCTCATGTCCCTGGAGAGGAAGCCTATAATTTTGCTGGCTATTGTAAGGACTGGTGTAACTGTTTTTCTCTTCTCGATGGCAGGTCCCAAGAATCCTCCCTCTGGTGAAGTTCACATTTGGGTCAAAGACGTCAAGGACCTGCTGCAGTTGCGCCCTTCTGGAGTTGACTCCTTTGTGAAATGGTAAGTGCACAAGCATGGAATTGGCTTCGATCCTGGGTCTGTGGCTCCACAGAGCAATATGTTTTCTTCTCTTTTCCCAGGCTCACCTAGCTGGGCCTCCATACTGTAAAGCCTTTGTGTTACTCTCTAGGAGAGAATTGCCCTCATTACTCACTCGTGGCCAAATTAGGAAAATCCTCGCTGCGATGAAGCTCTTGGTCAGTCACTGGCTGTGACTCAGTGATTTGCCTCAGTAACATCTGAGTGAGAGGAATATGTGGGCCCTGCGCCTCAATCCCAGTGTGTTCACCTGAAGTTGTGAATTTTGCCTTGATACGGGCTGATGCGCAAAGTTTGGGAATTTGTTATGGAGTTGCCAGAACTGACAAACATATGGTTGGATCCTGCTTTGATCTTCTCCAGAATTTGGTGTGTGCATATTTTCTGCAGCCTGCAACATCAGCTCTGCCTGTTGTATGGGACAAGGTGCTCCAAATATTCCAGAAAATTAAAAATCTTCTAAGGGGAATTTAAGATTTTTTTCAGCTTTGAAGTGCTCACCATGAGTTTTTTATATTTTGAATCCTTACAGAGTTCTGCAGGAAGTTTTGCTGCTCAAAAAGCCTAACTGACCATTTTGAAATGCCCTCTTAGACATCTAAGTGATGAAGATTTATGAAAATAGAAATATGTGAAAGTAATGTTCATTTTTCAATGTAAAATGTCAGTTTTCAAAAAAGAAAAGTCAAAAGCAGAAAATTTTAAGTACCCTCCTTTCTCAAAATCTTTGCTTTCTTGGAAAAAAAGAAGTTTCATTTGGGAATTACGAACATTTCCCATTAAATCTACAGAGATTTCTTATGTTGAGACTCAATTCTTCCTTTCTTCAGAACTGGGGCTTGTTTAGACTGAGGAATTTGTAGGAACAATTCAAATCTCGAGTGATATTCAGTACTACATGCTGTATTTTTTCTCCTCTCAAAGCTATGTGCTTCCAGACACCAGTAAGAAGAGTTACCAAAAGACCCGAGTTATAAAAAGGGACCCAAACCCTGTTTTCAATCACACCATTGTGTACGATGGCTTTCATACAGAGGATCTGAAGGATGCTTGTGTTGAACTGACTGTGTGGGATCATGAAAAACTTACCAACCATTTCCTCGGAGGAATCAGGCTGGGCCTGGGGACAGGTAAGAGATTTCCTTTACATTAAGTGAGTACTGATACCATACTGCTGAGCCACGAGATACACTGGGAGTTGCAGAGCATTATCCTGTTGGCGAGAAACCAGAGATGGGGAGTCTCAGTAACTGGTGAGAGCGTTGGTACTTGCTTGAGGGAGCCCTCGTACTTCAATAGCAACGCTCTATTCCCACATTTTCTGCCAACGTCAACTCTGAGGTCTGGCAACACTCGAGCATCTCCTTGAGTTCATCAAAGAGTTTTCCTGCTGTTACAGGAAAACAGGCTGCGTTACAAATCAGCTTTATATTGCTGCGCCTCCCAGGGAAGAGTGCTCAGAGATGAAGAACAACATGAATGCCATGTGGGACAGCACCAGCTGGTGACTCTGCCCACATGATGTCCTCCCTTGAAAGGCTTTAGTAGGAGGAATAACTAATATTTGAAAACCAGGGTCAGCTACACTAGTTGATCTGGTAGATAGTACTGAGAGTACCTCAGCTGGAATTCAATCAGAAGTTGGAAAAACAGAGTTGTCTGTGTGTAGACTAAAGTGTTATTGTTGGGGGTTTGTTTTGATTTTGTTTAGATGAGGTTGTGCTGAAAGACCTCACCAGAGATGCCATTTGCTCCACTATGAGACAGTCATTGTCTCTGGGAATTGATGGCATGAGATTCCAGTTTGGAGAAGAGTTTAGACCTGTGCTTAGCTGGAAGTGATTTCCAGTGCACCCTACACATAGGCTTTGGCAGATAGCCTGTTCATCTTTGTGGTTTTGTAAGTGGGATATCTAAGGTTTTTCTAAACTATTTATTGTTAAGCAAGAAGGCTCTCTGAGAGATGAAAGACGAGCAGAAGATTTCAGAATGCTGCAGTAAAGGGTAGCTGTACCTTGAGGGTATCAGGAAAAGGCTGGTAGTAGCTGGAAGCCTTGCAGGTGCCCCCATGTTTATTGGATTTGCTTGTGCGGACTCTGTTTTTAATCTTTGACGTGTCACCAGAAGGGTTGTAAACTATCCAGTGGGAAGGAGCAACAACAATAAGCTCATAAGCAAGATGTAAAAATACCAGCCCCTGAGATGACCTGTGATCCAAATTTGAACCTTTATCTCATTGACAAGTAGCTGGCACATGAAAATTCGGTTGAATAATTGACTTGGAATTAATGCACACACCTTTCTGCTGTCATGTTTGATTCCTGTACAAATGAGGTGCAGAGCGACAGAATTTTGACAAATACCCCACTTTATCAACAAGAAAATATTTTGAGGGGAAAAAATCAAGCCTTTTAGACCCTTTTACCATTCCAAAAGATGCAGAAAGTGCTTGAGCTCAGTACTATTTTCCTTGGCGGGTTACGTTTAGGGTTCTTGCTTTTTGTGACTTTTACATTAACTTTGTTCTGTCCTCTAGTGTAAAATGGAGCAAAAGAACAGGAGGTGTTTAGGGTGCGACCTCCTAAGGGGAAATTGGCAGCATTATATTAAGACATTGCCCAGAACAGTTACATCCCACTGAGTATTTTTGCATGGAGTAGAAACAATTTGTGTCGCTCCCTACATTACAGTTTTCTTGTTCTTTTCAGGTTTGAGCTATGGCATCTCTGTGGACTGGATGGACTCCACGCAAGAGGAGGTGGCCTTTTGGCAGGAGATGATGTCGGCCGCCAATGAATGGATTGAGGGATTGCTGCCACTGCGCTCGCTGGCAGGGAGGAAAAAACTGAAATAACCTACCGCTCGTGCCACAGAAAGGCAGAATGTGGTCATTAGCATTAGGAAACTTCCTGCACCGAGGTGATAGAGACCATTCATGGGGCTGGAAAGCGCCAGATTAATAAGACAATTGATGGACAGCGCTTTGGAGATGTTAAATGTTAAGTACTAATTCCCTGACAGAGGACACAGGAGGTGCCAAACTGATGCTACACTTGATTTTGACCGAGAAGAAACTTCATTTGCCTTTTTATTTAATCATTTATATTCGGTATCTTTGAATTCCATTAAGCCCTGGGAACGCTGGCAGGAGTAAAAGGAGATTTATTTTTATTTTTTTACTGTTTCTTATGCCATTTTCTTTCTTTCTGTGCAGAGATGTAGTTGTACGAAAGCAGCAGCATTATGGTGTTACTCATACTCTCCTGCAAGTGGTACACTTTGTACTTGATGTGGAAATGCTCCAAGTGACCAGCAGAACAGTATGAGAATGGGAGCTTTTTGTTTGTTGCTGGTGATAACACATCTCTGACGTGAGAGCCAAGGTGAATCTAAAGAAAGAGAGGACTATTTGAAGCAGAAAATGAAGCAACGTGAGGAGGCTAACAACGAGGAATTCAATATATTAATTTATTTCTGCTTTAATGTGAGAGAAGTGATGGTCCTGCAGCTACTGGGATTTTGCAACCGGGGGTTATTTTTCTCATTTTCCCACAGGCTTCCTCAGTGACATCAGGCAAGTTTCTCTATGAAAGGACAGTTTCAGTGCAATATAGACTAACGTGGTTGCCCAAGTGTCAAATATGGTTACGCTGCTAATGGGCCTCATCGCACCTTTGAAATGCCTCGTGTGCAGAACAGTTCAGGATGAAATAGCAGTGTAGGAAACAGCCTTGTGTTAGCCTGGCACAGCAGGTCAGGAAAGAAAGGTCAAAACCACACCGGAACACCAGTGGGAGGGGTAAGTAGGGAGTGAATGAATGTGAAGAGTTGGTGCAGAGCTACACCTGCCTGGGGTGGTCTCCTGCCTCTGCACGCCCTGCTGCTGTCTGGTCTTCCTTTCACCTGTCAGAGAGGTGTCCGTGGCCAGAACCTCCTTTTTGCTAATATCTTGCAAGAACTTTGTATCTGGCACATTGACCGTGGCTGAGTGGCGTTATGACTGTGTTTTCAAATGCAGTGTTGTCATTTGTATTTTGGATGTACATACTGTGATTAAATAGAATCTTTTTCTTTCGTCGTCAACTGGTCTCCCTGTGCCTATTTTTAGCACGGTTTGAATATCAAAAGAGAGGTGAAATTTTGTCATGTCAAAAGGAAGCATTTTTGCCCAAGAGCGAGTGAAATGTCACAGAGAAATATATTTTGTAGCTATCTTCCCCTAGATTTTGGCTCTGTGGATACTTTTATATTCTTCTTTAATGTACTGTTTTTATTTAACTCGAGTTAGTGTAAATTTGCAGCTTAGCAGAGATGGTTGTAAATGAATGGGAAAACGTACACTTAAAATAACAAAACTTTTTCATGAAATTAAGACATTTGTGAGATAATCAAGCAGCTTTCTTGGGAAAAAAAATTAAAAGACAAGATGGTTTAGCAGTTGGAAAAACATAATACTTGGAAATGTCATAGTAATGAAAGCATTAAGAGAGAGTCTGTAGAGCAACAGAGTTAAATAACAGCTGTCTAATGAGGGACCTGAGATATACATATATATATATATATATATGTATATATAAAATGTGTCAGCCCCAAGGTATTTCCTATAGACTCCAGCCTGGCATGTTTTGTACACCAAGGTTTGGTCACTTACTGCCTTTGTGGGATAAAATGACAATATTTACCCTAAGAAAGATGAGTGGTTTTTAATTCTTATCTTTACCTAGTTAGGTGCTGAACATGTGAATATATTTATGCATATGTATAACTTACTACTATGAGGAGCCCTGCTCATTGGAGCTGTGGCTTGTACACTGAAGATACCTGTACAGGGCTGCTGCTCTCACCCTGAGCACTTCCCTGTCCCACAGGGTGCTCTTGGGGGGTGGAATTTCTGCTATGGCTTTGAATATGGTTGGTAATGCCGGGGGCTTTGGCTCAGGCAGGTCCAGGTCTCTTCCTGAAGGGTTCAGCTGACTCCTCCATCACAAAAATGAAGTCATCCTGCCTTTTCCTCTTCCTCCTCCTCATGTGGTGTATTAGCACACGCAGTGGTGACAATGCTGCCAAAATTGCTGTTTGCGTCAATGGAGCCGTAAATAGTTGTGTCGGTGTTTCAGAAAAACAACATCTTTTTCATTGGTGGTGCCAATAAGGGGAGAAAAAGGGGCTCAGAGGGCCAGGTTCATCCCGGCACAGTTGCTTTTATGAACTTGGCCCAGGACTTTGTGAATAGACTATTTCTGCATTCAGATTCCGCCAAGGATGTTTGTTAATCTTTTGGTGGCTTGTTTATTTAAATTAAGCCCTGATTAATTTAAGAAGCTTTCTTTGGCATTTAACGGTTTATCGGCGTAAAAGATTACACTGCCAAACCACACAGGCATTGGCAACACAGCTGTAGCTCAGGTAGGAAAATTTGCTGTGCCGTATTTGTTTCATTTATTGGGCAAAAAGCACTTTATCAGATAAAGGCTTGAGGCGCTTTTATTGTCAGCGTCGCAGGGAGGAGCTTGTGCATCTACAGCTACCGGCCTGTTTGTATGTGGCTTGTGGCGTTGATGTTTGTTGTCTGTGACTGCCACAGGTAAGAGAGACTTTGTACATAAGTAAAAATACATGGAAAGTTTTCTGACTCTATCAACCAACTTGTTGTAGAATGAGTTAAGCACCGTTCCATAAGAACTTCATGCATATAGTAAACATGTTTTCAGCCTCTCATCTCCCTGAATACGAGCAGGCAGGTGCCAGCAGCACGGCGGGAGCTGACTGCGGTCACTGAGCTGGATACTGGAGTGGCCCTAGGGACAGAGCAGGCCCATCACATGGTAGGTTACAGGCTGGGACCCTTGGGCACTATCCTCTTGATGTAAAATACAGACTTCAGGATCTGCAGCAGAGCTGGGCAGCTGCTCTCCAGGAGTGTTCTGTGTTTGAGGGTGAACGTGCTTCCTTTGAATTTATGTCTTCATAGTGTTTCAAATTTTTTTTTCTCTATCTTGGTGAAGAATAAATCTGAGCAAACATTGAGTAATGGATAATTAATTCAACCACTTATTTTCCATCTCTTCTGAGACACTCATTCACTGGATGTTGTTCAAGAGTCACTAATCAAATTCAAAGAAATTGACATGAATTCAAAGGAAGGAGGCCCGAGTGTGAAGGCATTTCTGCTGGTCAGTTTTTGGTTTGTTTTGGTTGGTTGTTTTTTTTCCCCAGCAATTGACTTGGCATCTTGTGTTTTACAAAATGGAAAATACACAACCCCACAGAGCCACAGTCCTCCTCTCTGCAGCACCCTAAAGACCTCTCCAATTAGTCCTCAATGGGCGTTACAGCTTCAGATGACAAGGCTTGTGTTTGGCAGTGTTGAAAGGAGCCAAGGGGAGTGCGTTTTGCCTTTTCTCACTCTACAGACCTGCCTGTGCTGCCGCTAAACTTGAGACGCTACCAGCGGGAGCAGAAATCAGATTTCACGCATCTAACAACCCATAATGCCAGCCTGCTAGTTAGTCACAAGCCAAAGCAGCTCTCGAGCTGTAACAAGCAGTCTGAGCTCTGGGCTTGGAGGGGAAGCCAAGGAGCTGGTTTCTGGCAATGTAAGTAGCTCAGACACCTGCTCTGTAGGAAGAAAAATCACAATAACCTCTTTTCCTCTCCTCCTCTCGCTCCCACTCACCATTACTAATTTATCCTGATTGTAATGGCTTCTATTTGCTCTAAGCAGATCCTGTTCCTTTCCTGGGAAGACTCAAACAGCTACAAGGACATACTATTCCCAGTGGAGGATCTGTTCTTGGATTCAGGCAGACTCAGGCAGATACGCTGATCTCTTGATGGGAGGCCCCCCCAGCGTTTCTTGACCGGCCAACCCATGACCATTTTAATGTGATCGTAATCTGCATCAAGACACCGGGAGCTGCATCTGGGGTAAGCCAGCCCACGGTAACAAGCTGACGTTTAATTTATTGTCGCAGGGAAATATTTTGCGAGTGTTTTACGTCTCTGCAACAACCCAGCTGACTGGCTCGCCTGTGCAAGCCCTTGGGGCTGGCGGCTGTGTGATGTGGCTGCTGTCTGGCACCTGGGGGTGGCCCTGCCACTGGTGGGAGTGCAGGGGGACAGGCTTATCCTCTGTGTGCGTCTGCCCACTTGGGTCACGCTGTACGAGAGTTTCATCTCCCCTTCTCCATTCAGGTTGCAAAGCAAATGTTATCGGTGCCCTGGGGCGCTGTTACTGACTCAAGAGGCCTCACTGGTTATTTCTGAAGTTTCTCTGCATTTGTGTCTCTCCCACATTGTCCCAGTGGCACAGATCCTGGCTGGCTTTGCAGCCCCATCTCTGTGGCCCCCTCCACAGCTCCCTGGGAGGAGGCAGAGCCTCCTGCTCGAGGAATGGGACAATTCAAGCTGGCTGAGGTCAGGCAGCTGCTCTGTGCTGGGCCCCTTGTTCCTCTATGGCCAAGAGAGAGAGCAGCAGTGGTGGAGGAGGGTCCATCTCATCAAGCTCAGTGAGATAAATTGCTCTCAAGACGTTCTTGCCTCTCTCTGTTGGTTACAGGAGCCTGGACGCCTGCTCCAGGAGGAGAGACATTTAGGTAATGCGTTCCTGTATTAACGGGGGATCATTAATGGGACAGCATCACTCAGCCATGACTATATTTATGAAGCCTGTGTCTGCTCTACTGCTTTTGCCTTGATCCCAATGTAACACTGGGGGACCAGCAGTACCTCTGCGAGATGCCACCTATGGAACTTCTACCAGTATGCCTGGAGCTGCCCTGGTGTGCAGTACTGCGTTGCTCACTGGAAGCATTTTGCTGACAGGTTGATGTTTGAGCAGGGAGGTTAGACAAGGTTCCTGCGACAGAGGCTGCCAGTCTGCCACAGGAGTCCACCATGACCAAAGGCACTTTAGCCCAGCCAAAAGCCCAGGTAAGACAGAAGCTTCACCATATGCCTCCTGGCATTCAGCCCTGCCTGTGCATCCCTCCTGCCACTGCTGTTGGAGGCTCTAAGGCTGCCACCTTATCACTAAGTCCTAAATTATACTCCCGGTGCCTGCTGTCACCTGGGCTGTCAGTTCCCGAGCGCCGTGTGGTGCCCGTGGCTTTACGCTTGTCTGCACCACGCCGACTAACTGTGGGCATCATATAAATAACAAACATTAATCCGCTTAATACCTTCCCTCTGTGTTGGGTTTCAGAGCAGCACACATCAGCCAGCAGTTCATGGGTGCCATCGTGTCCCTGTCAACAGCGTAATCTGTCTCCGTGTCACATCTGGACAGGCCTAATTTAACAGGGATGGGTTTTGGCACTAGCTAATAATTCATCTGCTATGTGTGGTCAGCCTGCCCTGTTCCCAGCACTCCCATCACCCTAGTGTGTGGCCCATAACTGTTTTCAGTAGGTAACTGGTCTCTGGCCTGTCTGGTGGCATACACTTGAGTGCAGTTTCTCTCTGTGGCACTGAGCAGCGCACTGGGGGTGGGGCTGGGATATAAACCCTGCGAGGGGTGGGGCTGAGATATAAACCCTGCGAGAGGCGGGGAAGGCTCTGCTTCACCAGTGTGTTGCAATCGCTGCCCCTTCCCCAGCTGGACCACGGGTGCAGGCTGCCTGGGCGGCTCCTGAGCAGCCAGCCCAATCCCTCAGCGAGGCATTGCGTCCGATTGATTGTTTTTTGTATCCTTGGAAACTGAAAGGGCATTAAAATTTCATGGTGTGTGCAGTGCTGATGCACTCTCCTCCTCATTGCACTGCCATGAGCTTGGAGATGGCTCCAGCCTCCAGCTGCCAGCTACAGGGTGTAAAGGGCACAGGCTGAGTTTGGCGAAAAGCTAAACGACAACTAAACAGCAAACTATTTAGAGGGAAAGGGGCTCTGTGAATCACATTGCTGGGGTCCAACAGGCTGTCTGACTCCCAGCCACCCCTGACTGTTGCTCAGCACCGTCTCTGTTGGTGGCCCAGCCACAGTGAGCCTGGGCCTCATTGCAGAGAGAGCTCCTGCCCATGAGGCGCCGCCGGCCTCAAACCCATCCCGCCTCAGCTACAGGGACAGCTGAGGCTGGCACCGGGCTCGGAATGTGGCTCTACATGGCAGCAGTTCCTGCCATTTGGAGCGCAGACGGCACTTACTTGCCACCCACCAGCCTGAAAGGATTGGAACTGGGCTCGCAAAAGCCCCATCTAAGTATCTGCTTAGGGCTTCATCATCTAGCACTAAAAGGAAGTTAATCTAAGTGCTCTGGGCTAGAGACTATGGGCAGCACAGGGGAGCAAGGGAGTTGTTCTGCTTTCGCCCCCTTTTGTCCCAGCTTTCGCACCTTAAATGTGCTCAGAAATACACACTCCAGTGGCCGGTGTGTGGGTGTTTTTCACCTTCTGCGGGAGCTGCAGGCAGAGGTGTGCGCAGGCAGCCCTTGGGAAGGGCTGTAACCCACGTTTGGCTGTGTGCAGTGCAGGGCTGTCAGGCTGTGCTGCCCACACGGGAGCTCCCCTCGGCCTCTTGAGGCTGCTTGTGGGGTCCCACGGGTGCTGCCAGCAGATGCAGCAGCCCCGCTCCCTGCGCACCCACCTGGGTTCAGCCAAGCCCTCGCCTGCGCCCTGGTTGTTTTTGGGCAGTTCTTCCCCAGTGCTGGCAGCTGCACGGAGAAAGGGGCTCTGGATTTGGCCCCGGAGCCACGGGAAGGAACAGCGAAGGGTCACCCCTCGTCCGGGGCTGCCGACAGCCCATGGAGGCTGCTCCGAGTGCCGCCACCGCTGTGCACGCTCCCGTGGCTTCTCACCAGCACCCACCGTCCTGTCCCCAGCCAACAAACCTGCATCAAATCTAGGTTACTGTGTCTCTCTCTCTTTCAGACACCAGATTTTCCATTTTCTAAAAGGGTACCAGAACAAAGGCTCTCCCAGGATCTCATTTTCTCCTGCCTTCCCAGTTGCTGCTAATTAACACCGTGGCTGCCTAGTCACGCAGTGTGTGTTCATCTCGGTGCATGTGTTCAGAGAAAATGAAAATAATACCTGCATCCCGGGATCCTGCAGGTTTATGTGCTGGGGAAAACGGTCCCTGATGCGCTGGGAATTCCTCTAGCTATGACAGCACCTACTGGGCACCAGCCCACCCCTTGGTGCTCTCCTTGGCTGCTCACAGGCCTCACAGCTCCCACCGCTGCCGTGAAATGTTCACCAGCAGCTCTGCCTCCTGGAGGTGCCGCCGATGGTTGACTGGCAAGGATGTGCTGAGGGCCTTGTGCCTGCTGGAGCGCAGTCAAACCCACGGTGGAAAGGGAATGGGGCACGGGAAGGAGAGAAAAGACAGTTATGAGAAACCACAATTGGTTCTGGGCTTGAACTAATGGACATCGAATACTCAGAAATCATATGGTAAAGTGCAACAGATCCCCACAAAGCACCACTGGCCATGAGTCACTGGTTATTGTACTAACTTGGATTTATAGGTTTAATATTTTTCAGTTGCAGCATTTCTCTTGCTGTGCAGATTGCTTCATCTGTTTTCTTTCCTGTTCTAAGGTACATTAAAATAGGATCTTTTGGGGTTGTTTTGGTTTTTTTTTTCAATAAACATACTATATTTCAAAGGATATTGAAAAAAATTCCTGGCCATTTATTCCTCGAAATTTGAAATGGTCTCTCTGATGTCCTAGTCCAATTTGCAAGCTGGCTAAATAGCTCCTACCTATACAAATGTCCTTTTTTTTTGGAAGATCTAATGAATATAATAGCCACTGTGAATATCTTTATTTTAATAGTGGTCATGCAGGAGGAGCTCTTAATGAAATCATCTTTATTTTACAAAGAAAAAAAAAACAAAACCACAAACCTTTCATAAATATTAAAAAAGCTTCAATACTCCTCTTTTTTTTTTAATGTTTGACTTAATACAAGCATTTTAGTCACTGTTTTTAATAATATTCATGCTCATTTCCCCTTCCAGAGATCAAAAACCTGCTCTGGCAAGTGCTGAACAAGCAGGCACTCGAGTTCAGCCATACCCCACGGAGCCACATGAGTGTGGCTGGCACTACCCATTTGGTGGGACAGTTTGAGACTGGTCAGAACTGGGACTTACATCCTGAGGTAGCTGTATACATGCTGTGCGACACTTGCCGCTGCTCAGTTCCTGAGCACTTGGAAGCCAAGAATCTGCTTGAGCGGAGCAAGGGAAAAAGGGTTTGTTAAGATTTGTAGTATTTAAGTTGCTGGGTATTTAATGTAACTATTGACTTTTGAGACTGTACACACATTATGTGTGTGTGTGTGTACATGTAGATAACGCTGGGTTTCATGAATCTGTTGGTAATATACCTCACTATAGCCATTGTCCCTTTCCAGACCAGGCTCGCAGGATGCAGGCGACCCGCTCAGTGCCTAGTGGGGTGGTGGTGGTGCTGAGCAGAGGTTCCCCAAAGGCTCCAGGAGCATTTGGGCTGCCCCACGTTAGATGTCCATTAGAACAAAGCCTCCAGTATGATGCTGAGAAGCCCAAATTGCTCCAGGAATGAGACACGGGTTTAAAACACAAGAAAGGTGTCGCATGCCCTGCTCGCCCCCTCCTCACCCTGGGGAAGAGATGAGAAAGGTTACCCCTGGCCTGTGCCCTTTAGCTTTGGCATCTGCCTGCCCCCCTCCCCCAGCTTCCCCTTGGCCGTGGGTACGGCTCCCCTCAGCCTCACGTTCCCGGAAGCCACTAGGGATCCCCTCAGCCCCGTTTCCCCCTCAGCCTTCTGCCCCCCCCTCAGCGCCGGGGGCTCCCCACAACCCCGAGCATCTTCTCAG
>VWZK01004506.1:779865-798133 GCA_013396935.1 Baryphthengus martii
GCGGTGCGGGGCCGGGGAGCTGCGGGGCTGGGGCCGGCGCCCTCCTGGTGTGCAGGGCCCGGCAGCGCCGGCTGAGACGTTGGGCGACTGAGACAAAGAAGAGCCAAATGGCACCTTTTGCTTTTTTCACTCTCCTGTTTTTTGGTTTTGTTTTTGTTTTGATGGTTTTTTTTGGCAGCACTGCCCCCAGAGCTCGCCGGGAAAGCGGCCTGCGTTGTGTACCTGGGATTTGCGTCCCCTCCTAAATGGCCGCGTGTAGGCTCGGGGGGGGTGTGTGCGTATAGGATGTGTAGGGTGTGTGGAATGTGCAGAGTTGAGGTGTTGAAGGAGCGTCTCTGGTGCCGCTGGGGAGAGGGAGGGAGCCCGAAGGCAACGCTGGGACGGGGGGATGTCTCCCCGCCCTGAGCCGGGAGTTGTGACTCCCAGAATGGATGCAGCTGGCTGGGAAAGCGCCTGCTCCGCGGTGGTGCGAGGAGACGGTAACCAGGATGTTGCTGGACACGCAGAGGCTCAGGCTCGCTCAATGCAGTGGCGTACGTGGTTTGGTTCTCGGCAGCGACAGCAGAGCTCAGCTGGCTGTGGGATGGAGAAGGGCCGGGACAAACCCTTGGTTGTGGCCGTGCAGGGATGACGGGTGCTTTCTGGAGAGTGCCACGCCGAGCGCTGCTCGGGCGCAAACCATTTGACAGGCTCAGCAACAGCAGCGAAGACTCGATGAGGAAAAATAAAGGCACTTATGGGATCATGCCAAGAGTTTCCCACAGAACTGTGTGGTAAAACCAGCAGTTGTGGTTGGAGCAGGCCTGGCCCCGACTAGGTGGGCTAGTGTTGTCATGAGACATGTGCTGCTTAGACAGTGCTCGTTTGGGAGTGGTGTGAGTGTACCCGCAGCTCCTCATCTCCTGTTTGCTTATATTTTTCATGCATCCTTAACCCTCATCCGCTCTTCAGGGAGCACTTTCCTTGCTCCACATCTCTGTGCAGCTTCACCTAGCATCTACTTCTGTCTCGCCTGAGGAATGTTTTGGTTTTATTCATTAGATTAAACCTCCCCTTCTCATCCCCCTTCCCTTCCTTCTCGTCTATGCCCAGGATGCACAGTAGTCAGCCCTTCTCCACTGGTAGGTTTTCTTTCTGCTACCTTTGCAGCCTTTTGGGTTGAGGAGCTGGTGCTTTATTCTGTTGAGAGGAGGTGCTTTTGCTTGCAGTTGCATCAGCTTCCAGCTTTGGCTCCCGGGCTGAGGTCTGTAGAAAACAGCCTGGTGCAGTCCCCTGCTCCTCCCTTTGACATGAAGAGCAAAAGCTGTTGGATGGCTTTAGTTTCCTTTCTTTTACACGTTGGGAAGTTGGGGCCCTGGAGGCTGCTTACTCTTAGTGCCGGGGGTTGACCCGGCCCAGCGCCGGGGTTGTAACCATGATGAGCAGGCGACCTTCGGCACAAGGGCAGCCTGAGCTGCTGCCGTGGGCAGCAGCATTCAAAAGCAGGAAGAGTGTGAGGGGCCGGAGCAGTGAGAGGCATTGAAAAAACACATCATCCAACTTTGAAATGCCCTTGCCAAAGCACAGGCTGAAATTCCCAACGTGAGAAGCTGGAGGGAAGTGAGCAAACCCGGGTGCCTTGATGGTGCACTCTGAAGTAGGAAAAAAATCAGGCAAAAAGTCCGATTTGCATTTACCCCTTCCAAATCACCACTGGCCCTGTCACAAATTGTCCCCCATTAAGTCAACAGCTCTTGGGCTCTTTCTGCAAGATGTTATCTTGGCAAAAAGCAGGATGTGTTTATTACTGGAATAAGCTGAAGCCTCTCGGACTTGTGGGCATTGGCAAGAGGCACCACGGTGCAGGTGCTCTCCAGAACCCTTAAACTTTTTTTTATCATAGCACAAGGAATTTCTTAACAAGGAAATTCGTAAGAACAAGCTCTTAATTTTCACAGAGTTCTCTGATTTGGGCATTTCCAGTCAGCTTTGCATAGTTTAACAGCTACCCCACAAGGAAGACACCACTGTAGTTATTTTGAAGACATCTTGTTGGCATTCTCTGGTCTGCAGCTCTGCTACATTTCTGCTCTTCCTGACCCCGGCTGTGAGCTCTTTCACTCTCTATAAATTAGGAGCAATTTCCGTGCAGTCAAAGCTTAAATTACAGTTAAGCATGTGCCATTCTCCTGCCAGCTCAGGCCTGAAACTCGCTGCCTGGGGCAGCGCTGAGCCTGCTCTGGAGCTGTGTGAGAGCAGGGTCCAATTCTTCCTGGCTCTGGCAGGTTTTGCACATCTGTGGTTGCTCAGATGCTGTGATTTCGCTGTCTGAAACGTGCTGTTGTGTAACGCTAACAAAAGCTGTCCCTGAAGCTGTGCACCACCACCTACAGAAGAGCTATTTCCTCCCAGCCGGTTCCTCTCCCTCAACCTAGAGGGAAAGACCGGAGCACACAGGTCGCGGACCCCAGGTACAAGAGTCCCCGCTGCGGGTACAGAGCAGGAGAGAATGCCCAGACAGAGGCAATAACTTTATGCTACGACTTGGCCAAAATAGGTGCAAATCCCTGTACTGCTCTGCCTGAGCCTGGCGGGAGGAGGGAAGGCTGGAGTTTGGGTGGGAGCTGGGAAATGACATGCAGCATGAAGGTGATATAGTGGGCTTCCCATGGATCAGTAAGGAAAACAGTCTGGAAAAGGCTGTAAGAAAAGGTGTTGAGACCTTCACCTCGTTTTACCTCAAAGCAGCATTCAGCTTAGATCCCATCACGTCTTTCAGAAGTACCTGAGGCACTGGTGGTGTTGGCAGGAGGAGCCAGGGCTGATGGCACCAAACACAAGGGAGAAGCAGAAATGCCTGTGACGGCGTGGGGGTGCATTCAAAGCGCCAATATCTGTTTGCAGCTGGCTAGATAGCAAAAGGCAGATCTAATTCCCTCGGTGCCAAATGTGCAGAGCTACTGTTGTCCCTCAGCCAGATAACTGGGAGAGGAGAAATTATCCAAACGCCGCCAACTATCTTTTTTTTCCCCCCTTCTTCTGGCCTTCTTCAGTTTTTGCTGTGGATTTTCACCTGTCACTGCATGTCTGTTGGTGAAGCAATCCATGAAAACTCCAGTTCATCCTTTCTTGGGGTAGTTTTGCTAGATACACGCACTACAGGACCAAATAACCCCTAACAGCTGTCTTGGAGGACTCGTCCCAAAATAAAAATGCAGCAGCACTTGACATTTTCCCAGCAAGTAAAGTTCAGGCCCGAGCGTGAATTCCTCCAGGGACTGAAATCGATCATTGCTTCTGGATTTAGAAGGAATCCATGACTGTGCAGAAATGCCACAGTTTGACAGCGTCGTGGTTTTTCCATGTGTGGTAGTGACTGAACTGTAGGTCTGCTCAGCCTCACGGTCTCGGCTTCGCTCCGTCGTCCTGCATTAGCTGATCCCACGTGCTGCATCTGCCTGCGTTGAAGATGTGGGAGGCGTGCTCCCTTTCTCTGCCTGTGGTTCAGGGATCTTTTTAGGTCCTGTTCAGCGTTGTCGGTGTTTGGCAGGAACAAGTGATGCAGGTTCCCCTAGGAAGCTGTTGTGTTGTTCTGCTGTTCCTCAGGAGGTTAGGCTGGCTGCTCCGCATTAGCAGGAATGTCATTTTGACCAGTGGTGCCGTAGGAGAAAGGTTGGTGGCTGTTCCTGGGCGTCTGGAGGGGAGCTGCAGCCCCATGGTCAGCCTTCCAAATCTGTAGCCACCTCCTTTTATGTATCTGTCAGCGAGCGGGTGTTTGGCTTTAAATCAATTTTGTTACAGTGCCTCTAAATCATGGGTTAGATGAGGTATTTGGAGAACTTATGTAGTGGGGGGATGAGATTCTTCAGACTAACAGCAAAGGATGTGAGGAAATCCATGGTAGGAAACAGAGACCGAAACCGGTGGTGGGGATTTGAACAGCGCTTTGATACATCAGTGGGGCAGCTACCCAAGGACGAACTCCTTAAGCCAAGAGGAGTTATCATTTTGCCTGACAAGCTCTACAGAGCACAAGCTAAAAGTGATAAGGCATTGTCTGACTGGCCTGTTCTGCCTGCTTTTCCACAGGGTAGGCAGGGTGCTGGTAATGCCACCTTCCTAACTAAAGAGGTGTATTCAGGAGGACTACATTTGGCTTGAGGAAAAAAAGTGATCAAAAGGCACAACGTGGAACTCTCTATGTCCTTCCTCCTAAAGAGCTGTAACTTACGCTTCTGTTGTGACTCATTCATTTCCAGGTCCATCACCAGAGCCTACTACAGGAACTCGGTTGGCGGACTCCTCCTCTTTGACATTACAAACCGCAGGTCCTTCCAGAACGTCCACGAGTGGCTGGAGGAGACCAAGGTGCACGTCCAGCCGTACCAGATCGTCTTTGTTTTGGTAGGTCACAAGTGTGACCTTGACACGCAGCGGCAAGTCACCCGGCACGAGGCTGAGAAACTGGCTGCGGCATATGGTATGAAGTACATTGAGACCTCCGCTCGGGATGCCATTAATGTGGAGAAGGCCTTCACGGATCTGACTCGAGATATATACGAGCTGGTTAAAAGGGGGGATATTTCAATCCAGGAGGGATGGGAAGGGGTAAAGAGCGGGTTTGTCCCAAACGTAGTGCACTCTTCAGAAGAAGTGGTGAAATCAGATAGGCGGTGTTTGTGCTGAGCTCTTCTAGTGAGGCAAGTGGTGATGAACTCTACTAACCAAACGTACTTTACTAAGCGAACTCAGTGTGACAGAAGGGAGAGCAACACACGCGTTGTGAACGGCCTCCCACGTTCTTTTGGACACCAGAACAGCCCCCGGGGAAAGAAATGTTCTGTTCCAAATAACCTCGCAGAACTGGGGGGCTGCAAACCTGAAGGAGCGTGAGTGAGGGTGCATGTAGCTGTTGTAAGGAGCCAGGCAGCAGAAATGAGGGGCTGCATGAGACAGGAGCGGGTATATGGAGAGCTGAACGGGCTGGCACGTCCCGGGGTACTGTACATGTCCTCTTTTCAGTAAACCCATAGCTCCGTGCTGGGTGTTGAAGCCACAGTCTGGATGCTTCAGAGGTGTGACACATGGGCAGACAGAGAGAAAGGAAGCGGACGTCTTCGGCTGTGTCAGCTGGTTGTGACCAGGAAGGTGTAAAGGCAGCACAGGTACTGTGTCCTCCTAAGGCCAACTCCAGGGAAAAGTTTACTGACATGGTCCGAACACTTCTGAATTGTCTTACGTTCTTGAACCTAGTTCGATAGCAGAGAATATTCTATGGGCTTTAAAGAGGAAAACAGTAGTTATTTGATTAGTAATTAAAATGTAAATTATTCCCCTCCCCAATAGTGCTTTCCTTGCTGTGCCGAACTAGGATTCTAAGTGGAACTCCTGCTCCAGTAATTACTCAATGCCTTTTTACACATTTGCTCCCTAGGTGAGTATCTTGAAAGTACCCTGAGTTCAGGGCTTTCCAATAGAATGAAGTGATCGAGAGCATAAAGAGAGACCCGTGGCCTCGCGTGGTATCTCTTCAGGCTGGGCTATTGCAGCCGGGTGGGACGCACCACCATGTCTGTTGAGACTGTGCTGACTTTCCGGGTGTCACACCAGCCAGGTCACAAGGAGGAATGGAAAGGAGGTGGAGGAGAGTGGGGGGAACCAAACCCAACAGAATAAAAAAAACTTGAAAAGCTTAACTCAGGTGCATCAGACATCCTAAAAGGTGAGAGTTGCTTTTAAAGAAGTTCAATAGCATGGCCAGCAAGAGCTGCCAGGAGTGCTTTCTGCTGTTAAAGTGTCATTTTCTTTCTTGGCATCTGTGGCAGAAGAGAAGTAGCACTGGGAAGGAGGAGCACACAACAGCCGTGTCTGAGCAGGTGGAAAGGAAAGTCACAGACGAGCTCAAGAGTAAAATTTATTTGCCTCCATGTTTTAATTTGACGAAAGAGGATCCATCTCAGGTTGGTCATCACGGGATGGCAGCCGTTTTCCAAAAGCTGTAGGTAGGTGGATGTTTTCTGGGAATGCCATTCACCACTTCGCAGCTTTGCTTCCACTACGTTTTACCTTAAGCTTTTGAAGTGCAGCAGAGTAGTAACTGTGCTCCTGGAGCAAACTAGGGAAGTTCAGCCTATTAAAAGCAAACAAACAAAACTATAGTGACTTTTTTTTTAACTCGAGTTTGCAAGCTGTATACTCCAAACTGCTAACGGGCAGGCGGGAAGGATTAGGTAAAAAACACAGGAAACCTCTAGAGTTTGATTTTAGGCCTCTAAGTAGAGAAGAATAAAATACTTGCTACAGCTTTTCAAGCTACCCCTCTAATAAAAGTTTGGGTCTTCTTGATTGTTGCTATTTCTCCCTTTGACCCTGTTCTGACAGTTTGCAGCACATGGGCAGATCTGTATGAAGGAAAAAAAAAAACAAAACCGCTCTGGTTTCCATATTAAAGCTGTAAAAAAAAAAAAAAAAAAAAAAATCCAACCAGTACGCCCACCCTAACAACCAAACCCTTGAAAAATGAGTAACATTTTTATTTTCTGTGTTCTGGGCAGAGTTTCAGTTTCTGGGCTCTGCAGGGGAGCAGCAACGTTGCACCTGCTGGGAGGCCCCGGTAGCACTTAGAAGTTGGATCAAATGGCATTTTAGCAATAGTAAAATTCCGTAATTCTCTGTGCAGGAACCTGGCCAGCAGGGGAAGGATCATTTTTCACGAGAGACCAAATAATTTATTTAATGGGTTTTGGACATTCCCCCTTTACTGCTCCCAGAAAGAAATTCCAGAAAGCCTAAATCCGTAAGTGCATTCAGGCCTTCAGAGTAAAGCTTGGATTTAAAAATACAAGTGTCCTAATTCTAAAGAGGTACAGTACAGAAGAAGATGTACACAGTCTTAACTACTTAGAGGTAATAAATGGTTATATTACATGATAGAGAAATCATTATCTACATCTTTTTCTAATTCCTTGCATTTTCTAGACAGCTTATTAAAATATAGGAAATGTAGATTCATCTGTACAAACTTTGGAATGTTTTTTCTAAGATGAAGACCTTATAGGATATGCTAAGAATTCTTTTCTAACAAACAACTGGTTTTAATGCTTTGACTTCTAGTGCAAGAGGGACTTAGAGAAATCAGAAGGTTATACCTTTCACAGGATAAAGGTCAGGAGCTCTTTTACTCTAGGACAAAAAGAAAAAAAAAAAAAAAAGCAAAAGCTAACTTTCTGTGGTCTCTGCCACACGTTAAAAACAAGCTGCATGTTAGATTGCAATTGCTCAGAACCTTCAGACTAAAAGCATACTACTACTATACACTTTCCTCGCTTTCTGTTATGCACTGTAACGAAATGTGAAAATAACGCTGTATTTAGCTGTCTGTATGTGACTGAAATATGCTTGTATTTAGCAAAATGGTTACCATGTGATAATGTGAAATTCAAAACTTGTAAAGAAAACTTCGGTGGTTTGTTTTTTTCCCCCTCCCCATTCTCTCTCAATAAGCTACCTACTCCCTGTAGCACTCCCATGCTGCAGCCGTAACTGGAAGCTGACATCTGGCTCCACAATAAATGGGTGCTCTCTGCAGCTAGCATCTGCTGCACAGTTTTCTCTGCAGGATCTTCAGGACCCACTGGCTGCCTTCCTGAGAAGACAGTGCAACTGTAGAAACACTGGCTCTCCCAAAACAAAACCCAAACCAACCCAACCCCGCAAACAGTAGCAGCCACAAGCAGCCTCAGCCTCTCCAGGAGGCCTTTCCCAGCAGCAGGCAGGGCAGTAGTTAAACCAGCGTCTGCAAACTGACCTGCTGTTGTTACCCACTAACAAAGACTTAACAGCCAAGGACAGAGCAGTATTGGAGGAGGGTCGGTTGCAGCGAAGCTTGAATTCTTGTCTGAATTCTTGTTTTGTTTTTCTTTTCTTCCTATAGCACAAACAAAAAACCCAAACCAAGAGTGATGATGGCGAGAGTCATCTCCCATCCTCCCCAAGCCAGATACCTTTTGGATATAGGGAGCCAGTGCAGCTCCAAAGCTGCCACCCTGTCCCCACCCCCCCCACTCCCTCCCGTCCCAGCATTAGGTCACTGGCAGTTGCACGCAGTACTTACTTTGCTGGGGCAGAAATGCTTAACTCGTCATTTCATTGTGCACAACAAAGGCAGGCGAGCGCTGCTTCAGACCAGCCCCAGGGAAGGGGGGGGGTCACACTTTAGCCGGTTGGGATCTCATTAATCCAAATTGCCGAGAAAAATCACAAGAGAAATCGGGATGGTTTTGCAGCTGCCTTTCCTGACATCACCGATGCTCTTAAAAAGAAAGAGAGAAGCAGCCGGTGGGCTGAGCAGCCCCCCGCAGCCTGGCACAGCAGCGGGCAGATGCCTGGCCGGCAAAGAATACATCAGATCTACATGGTTCTCTGCTACAGGCAAAGATGCTGGAAAAAAAGGGTATCATCTTGGGGAAAAGGGGAGCGAGCCAAGCCCAGGTGCTCTCCTGTGACAGGGGCGAGGATTTGCCTGGTTTATGGCCATCCCTATAGCCCTGACTCTTCCCCAGCCCCAGTGCTGTCCAAGCAGTTGCTCGCACACCCCAGTTCAGCTGCGCTGATCCCTCTCCCCACGTCACTCAAGCCCCTGCTCAGCAGCTACACTTTCCCTCTCTGCTGCTTCAGCTGAATTTATCCACCCCCCTGGCCCAGGGTAAGAGGGGGAAGCATTACAAAACACCACGAAACAGATTCCTGACTTTCTCCCACAAAAAAAGATGCACAAAAACAGGTGTTTGCCACAACTGTTTAGTTTTACTATTTTAATATCATGAAATAAAAGTACAAAAAAATTTACAGGTATATCATTTCTTACATGAAGATCGAACAGTTAACATTTGCATTTATTTTGCAGCGAAACCTGTATTCTCGGTCACAGAATGTGAATAGTAGCCACTGACATCACCACTGAGCATTTCATTTTAGAAAGGAACCGCAGAGGTAAAAGGCAACAATCTTACAAGGCTTCATAAGAACCAAAAAAAATTTATTCCCGCTGTGGACACCAGAAGTCACGCTCCGGTAAACCATCCTCACCTAATACAGGTTTCACCACCTGGGAAGCTGAGAGTGTTAAGACATTGGAACTGGACATCTTGTCTAAGGGATTGTAAATAGGGGGGTGCTTGTTTTGAGGCTATCAGCATTTTGGTGTCCTGCTGGTGCAAAAAAACAAGCAACGTGCGCACGTGTGTGAAAAAGAACGGGGTGAGGTCACCGGGTGAGGTCACCGGCAGCCCGGACAGAGCTGGTGTTGTTGACTCCCTTCACCGCTCTTCTCTGAAGACAGGTCACAAACTTGTTGTACGTAAAGTGCTGAGAGTTCAGTAACAGGCAGTTAACTAACCAGTAACTATTAAAAACAAGTTTATCCACAGTGGATAGCCAGGAATGCTTGCAAGTTGATGCTGCCAATTAACTGACTGAAACAAAATCCAAGACCTCACCGTATTTTTTCCTGTTTCCTAGAACATCACGGCTGCGTGCCATCCCAGCACAAGCTGACTTGTAACTTCACCAGAGATGAAAAAGTAAACCCCTGCCTCACCTTAACCCACTAAAATGTCAGATCCATTTCATACATGCCCCTCAACTTTTCTGACAAGCTTTCAGGTAGAAATTTATTGATGACAGACTGCTCTGATCAAAATACTGTGTCCTTTGCTGGACTGTGTGGTGCCTTTTCCGATCGTTCATTTCATGAAGCATGCATGAAACCAAATTCCGAGGTTACAAATAAATAAAATGGTGCTCACCATTAGTTTTTATAGATTTTACCATTTACTGAAATGCTTAAAGTAACTCAGTCCCTTAAGAATGAACTTTGGGGGTGTTTAAATAAAAAATATTTGCAAATTGAAACCACATTTAAAATTGGCAAAACTATGCTTTGTTTTTGGAAGGGTCTTGCTTGTTTCTTCTCTTTACATCCCAGTTATAAACTCTAGCCATATCTGAGGGTGTGGAATTAAGGTGGAAAATCATGCATTCAGAAAATGAGAAAAGAATGAAGAAAAAGGGAAAAGCAGGTTATAAAGATGGCCACACTTCGCTTGTAACACAATAAAAAAAACATTTTAAGAAAGAGCTGACTTGGTGCAAAGCCTTAACACAGAAATACTAGTAACTTAATAACTGAAGCATTTATACCATTTACCTAAAAACCTCAAAAAAGACATTAGAGAAACACACTTTTATTTTACTTACAGTTTCTGATTTCAGTCGGCCTGCCCAGATCCGCTCTATTTGCCTATTTCAGGCACCCAGATTCCTGCAGCACTGAGACACCCTGAGGAGCAGCTTAAAAACCCCAAGTGGTTGTGCCTTCATTTATTAAATCTAATGCTTCGGTTCATCATTTAAATAGCTTTTAAGTATAAAACCACAGTATCTCCTTTCCCTACTAGAAAAGGGCAAGTTCCCAGAGTGCTACAGAATTTTAAGAGCAGCCAGTCCAAGGTAAAAACATTCTGGGAAATCGGTGACCGCAGGGTAGCTTTCTCACACACCTCTTCCCCTGCAAATAAAACCCAAAGGATACTGACTTCTGTAGTGGTGAACTGATCTCTAAGAAAATCCAGGTCTTCCTCTAGAAGATCAAGGTTTCTTGTGGCTGTTGACAAATTCTTCTCTAACAGAGCCTGAGCTTCATCAATATCATATTCAAGCATCACATTGGCCTAAAAAAAAAAAAAAGGAAAGATTGAGTAAAGCTTTTACTCTTGCATTGTAAGGAATAAGCCAGAGCAAGCTTATTTCAGGCTGCTGTTTATAACTTAGCACATTAACAAAAGGCCGTCCTGACAGAGCAAAGCAACAAGATTCATGAGGAGCAGTGCCAGAATCCACTTGAGGCCTCCACCACTTCAGTAACTGAGGGATAAATCCCTCTGGTGACTTTATAGAAGTTCTCCTCCTACAGCTATAAGCAACCAGGGATTTCTCTCCCCGAGTATGGCATTCAGCCTTTCAGGGATCAGAATCACTGTATTTGAAAAGCGAGAAACTTCACGTTTCTTGGCAGCGCCTTCCAAGCGCCACACAACTCACGAGACAATTTTGATTGCTTTCACGATTGACCTGAGGATCCCTGTGTGGAACACTGACACGCAGCCTGACGGCACTGGCCGGGAGCAAGAACTACGGCAGGTATTTAAAGATACAACAAGTACAAAAGCCCTACCTGTACCGCGGTAGGTTTTAATCTACGCATCTTGAAGCTGCCACGTGATGAGATAAAAGAGCAGGATCAAGTGAAGATGCACCAGTGAAGCTCTGTCCCACTCCAGAACTGTGCCCCGAGCAGAGCCACGCACTGCTGGCTAGACACACTCGCAGGGGATCTAGGCAGAGCTGCCAGAGGGAGACACGCCATTTGTCTTTTCAGTAACTAGAACCTGCGGCCGGCAGGGTAAAGGCAGAAGGCCCCGAACATCTAAACACCATATATTGCCTCTGGTGTTTCAGCAGAGCTTTTCTGTATCAACTAGCAGCAGGATGAACTGGCTCTGATACTCCGCTACCTAATAAACCTGGGATGCTCCATGAAGGCAAATGGTTGTGAATTCTGAAGACAGTCTCCTAAAAACAACAGGTATCAGACAAATCTTCTCTTTTTATGATAGAAAAGAAGCTGGAGAGGTTGGGAGTAACTGCTAGTCAGTCTGGATGCTGCACCGGTCAACAATGTCTCCGTCCTAACCGAGTGGTTTTGTTTGGCAGCCAACACAGGGATTTGGGAACATCCGGGATTTAGAGGCTTGAGAATAAACATTAGCAGGTTACCTCCACATATAAGGAAGGCTCTGAATACAAAATACCCAAACCTGAGGTGGCTTAAGTACTTGGAAACCCGTATTTTGAGCTCCGATCCCACCAATTCCACTCTAAACGCTGGCAGGTACCTGCGAGTAACAGAAATCCCATCTTTCCCTAAATATGTGCATGAAAAGGAAAAGCAAGATGCTAAATACAAATACTGTAGAGCAGATGGGAGGCTAATTGCCAAATGAAATTATTTTGCCGGGCCCATTCCCACGGCAGGCAATGCCGGATGGTGATTTGAACCGCAACGTGACAGAAGCGGTAAGGAAAACATTCCTGAATGTGCCCTTTGGAAAGAACAATTCAGCAAAATTACAATTCTCTCAAGTCAGTCACCAAATAAAATCAAATGTGAAACCTTCACTAACACGATGAAATTGCCCTGTTAGGTTTGCCCCGCTGACAGGACACGGCTCCGCTGCGCACGCCCGAACGGAGCGACGCCCACAGCCACTGGAAGGCCAGGCCAGGCCTGGCCAGGCCAGGCAGCAACGAACACTGTCTTTTATAAGCCTTTTAGAAGTTATTTAAACAGTTTCAGAGAAAGTTCCATTGATACTTACCCCCAACCACAAACAAACTTTATCTGTAGGAGGAACTGAAGCTTTGCAGTAGAGATTATCTGCCAATAAAAATCTGGTTTCCATTGGATTTGTGGAATCCTTAAGACAAATGATAAAACTTAAAATTGCTATTTTCACTGGAAACTTATGTCAAAGACATAAAACTTACAGTAAAGAGCACACTTTTCTGTTTCTTGCCACTAATAACAGGATTAACTTTGGTGGAACTCTACGTATTTACTTCAACCTTAAAGTCAGAGCTCCAAGAATAAAGCATTTTTAAAACCTATTATTTAAAAACAATATAGAAATCTCTATATAAAGAATAGAGATGAAGTCCAAGCTCAGCTGCAATCTACACGCTATTAAAAGTGAAGTTTGCACTACAAACATTAACTTTTTTTGGAACTAACTTTCAAAAAGTACTACATACCTTTAAAAACAATTCTGTTATTTATAAAGGCATATTAAGTGTGCTCTCCAAAACATTTCTTGCAATCTGTTCTGTTAGGGTGGAAAGGTAGTTAGCTTTTCTCGTACTCATTAGATATTCAAAATAGTTTACCTTTTTCTTCTGCATGTGTTTTAAAATTTCTAATGTCTGTTTAATTTCAGGAATCTGACTTTTTAGCCTGTGAATTAACAACAGTCATAATTCATTATTTTACAGAGACACAACGTTTCCTACACAAGTGAACAGTTTTATTACACAATCCAACCTCCATTTTAAAACTCGCAACTCTGAACAGCTTTCCAGCTACAAACGCGGATTTGAGAGCTATGGCCTGTAAAGGCATCTCGGCTACAGCTTCCCCTGAGGCTCTGGTTTTCTGAAGCAGAGCAACACAAACAGGGTTCAAACTGGAACCAACACATACAACCAGTAACAGACACACCTTTGCTAAAGTGCTGGATTGGTGCGTATTTTTGGTCGCCCTGGAGGAGAGGGAAACCTCAGCAGAAACACAGACAAAAACCACTGTAGGTAAAACAAACCAAGTGTGTTTCTTCTGAGGTCCACACAGTAGTCTACGAAACACTTTTGAGGTGCAAGACTTGACACCGTTCAAAGGAAAGCTCTCTCCAGAGGCCGGCCCTCGCAGCTGCCTACGCTGCGGAGACGCTGGGATCGTCTCCTCGGGCACCAGCAGCCACTGCCACAGCCGGCCTCCAGGTGGGAAGTACGAGGGGTATTTGTTCACGAAAGAAGTTTGATCTAAATAAAGTATTACTTAAGGTTTGATTTTAGCTTTTAAAAATTCGCTTCTTGCCAAGCCTCAGCTCAGGACTGAAGCTACTGAAGGGAGATGAGATGACTAACCCAAAAGTTACAGGCTTGATCCAGCAGTCGCTGGACAAAACCACGCTCTTACTTACACCGGGCTGACAAAATGGAGGGGCTGCAGCAGTACTTTTTGGCCTCACGGGCTAAGGACCAGCTCAGCAACACGGTAAATTTTTTTGCATCAAATTCTCCAGAAGAGGATATAAAAAAAGCTGGGCATTCCTCAAAGTACTGCAAATATTAGCTCTCCTAACATCGACTTTTTACTTCTTGAGATACTTAAAAATCCTAATCTTATTTAAAAAACCCCAGAACTATGCTAAACATTTTCCAATTCTGCAAACATTAGGACTTACCTCCTTTTCTTTTGAGCAAGATTAAGTTCCAAAAATTTATACTTCTGATACTGCTCATCCAACTTCTTAAGAACTACATCTGCTGTCTCATTTCCAGGCTGTTTCATAAAAGAATCTACATCTTCCTTTAAGGGGAGAAAGAAACCCTCAGTGTTAGAAGAGTTTTACAGAAATCCTACAGACAGTCAATGCTCTCAGCTTAAGTTTAGAGGGGGTTTTATATGTAAACAAATTTCTTTTTTTCCTGGAGTGATGTACAGAATCATGTTGTTTCCCTTCTTAGTCACCTTTTCACTTCCCCCTCTCCCTTTTTTAGGTGAGGAATTACAGAAGAGGAGCAAGGATTATATTTGCTAGTGCCTTGTCAGAGGTGCTTTCGGTCCTGGCCGATGCCAGATGACACTTATCAGGGATGGACATCCTCAGACCACGGCTAAACTTCGGTTCCCTATCTGCAAAGCAGGAATGGTGCTTCTCTGGAGCTAATCAGCTTACAAACTCTTTAGGATAAGACCAATGAAGGGTGAGAATCATGGCCTGATCAAGCTTGTGGTGGCAGAGAAACAGGCAAATGGGAACACTGTGGTATCACCTGGGCAGGCTTTATGGCAATAAACAGCTTGTCTTCAAAAGTTCCTTCTCTAGTCAGCAGGAAGCCACGGAAACCTCTGGAGAACAATTTCAGCCAGTCCTACCATCAACTAGAAAAGCAGGCAGCAAAGACAAGCCTGGGCAGGCAAGGATGCTGGTCTCTGCAAGTGCCTCCTTCAGACTTCCAGGAAGCAGCTCAGCCTCCTGAACGGCGTGTCGGGCCAGGGCTCAGCCACACGCTTCTGATCTTGCTAACACTGACCTGTGCACAGTTCAAGGTGACCACACTCACCTGCTGTGGTAATTCTGTCCTTATTTGTCTACAGAGCTCTGTGAAACCTACGGGAAGCCTCCCACAGGCCTCTTCACCTTCTCCTTTTCAACCAGGTGTTTCCATGCCAGTAGTTTCACTTCAGAAAAAGACCATCCTCTGTTCCTAAAGCAATGTCAGACATAGAGCTGGTTGCCCTCCTTAGGACTCCTAAGATCTCTTGGCCAAAGAAAGTTACTATGAAATTACTGAACATGGTCAGAAGTCACTTACTTTCCTTAGCATTAAGAAAATCTGTAGTAGAAATATGAACTCCACGGCAGACTTCAGCAGGCAGCGGCATCTGGGTGGGACCAAAGAACTCAAGAGCCCGCTTTTCAGACTAACGGTCCAAGGGATGTCTGAAGCTACCTCACCGACAACAGAATGCGAAGCATTTCTACCTCCTGGTAACACCCATGGAGAAGCTTTACCCAGAAAAAAACAAGGATCAGATTCAGGCAAGTGCTGAAGGGCAGCCTGAGGATGTTCAGAAATGGAACTCCCTCTTGTGGAAGCTTTTCTGCTCATCTATCACCGAAGACAAAAAGAGAAAGCAGGTGAACAACTCATCCCACCTCTGCCTCAGCTCCTCTCTGCTTGTACAGACCGACTAGACAGAACTCAAGTCCTCCAGAAGCCAAGATGCTGAGAGGTGAATCCAGGCCCCCCATACACTGGTGATCCCCTCACACTACTAATGCCCCGGTCCAAGGAGGGCTCAGATTTACAGCTCAGTTTTCCAACTGCAACTCCCAAGTCCTGCTGGTTGGGCTTTTGGCCCATCTTGCCCACCTGGAGGCTGACACACGGTCACTTCGTCGAGTGTGACCAGAACAGCTCTGGAGCAGAGGTGGGTGTCAATGCCATTGCGATCCCTGCTTCACGGCGCGTCACGCAGCAGCTCAATGGCAGAGTTACCTTACAGGTGCTGCAAGGTCCTGCCGAAACTCATCTCTATCTTTTCAGGAAGAAGGTTCACCAGCAAAACACCACTGCTGTACACTCCATAGGTAGCGTGGTCTTTGCAAGCTTCAAGCCAAGCCACGAGAACACTCTGCGAAAGCCCTCAATTGCAGCAGGAGAGCACATTCCCGTGCTACCTGGTGTTTATCTGTTGAGGGATGACCCAAAAAATAGCTGCAGGCACTGGCTCTGCTTCTGTGCAGAGCTACCATCACCCATGGGCACAGGCAGAGAGCGGGGCACGGGACACATGCCCAGATTTGCATCCCCTCTCCTCTCACTCATATGCCTGCTAAGGAAGGCAGAACAGAAGGCGTTGTATTTGGGAACCTCTGGACAACAGCTCAAAAAAAAACAGAGGTGGAAGTTCTATTTGGAGTGGTCTTTAAACTCCAGTAAAAAAACCTTGTTAGTGCTTAATGTCACTTGAAATCTGGAGAGGCACAAGAATCCACAGATCGATGCCCAAGCAAAGACGTCCGCCATAAACTGTTTGAAGAGCCTCTCCTGAATCAAGATGCTTCAAGAAAACATCCTGGAAGAGCAGGTGTCACAGTAAGACTGCCTGTGTAGCATGTGGTGGGGGGAACATCAGGCAAGTGATCAGCAAGTCATTATTAGCAAGGCAGTGTACATTGTTTTGGAAACAGAAATCTATTTTCTGAAGAAAAGCAGACAATAATTTTCCTGTAGTAAAACCCACCCTGGAGACACCAGCATTTTCACTTCATGGAGCAGAACATGTTAAAAACTTCTTGGAGTATGTTTATATTGAATAAAAGAAAATCTGACTTAACACCTCCACCCAAGCCCTATAAGATCATCAAGGATCTCTCCTGTAGAGACATCTGATTCGAGTAGAGCGCCTCTCCAAACTCACAATTAGGAAACTTCAATGGGTTTTGGATACAGACATAGGGTTATGAAGAAGTGAAGCACAGAACTAAGCCACAACCCCTAGAACTCTCCCAGGTGACATGTGAGATACTTCAGACACAAGTATCAAGTGGGAACCAAGACGGAACCAAACGTGAACTGCACCGACAGCTACCAGCATGAAAATGAGGGCCGTGCCAGACACCCTGAGAGTGTTTGCCAAGGCTGGTTATCTCCTGTTCCCTGCCAGGGTGGCCACTGCAGAGTCAGCACAGACCCCAAGTTCTCCTCTGTCACCAGGACTGAGGGCTCTCAGGGCAGCTGAAGCCTTGGCCATTTCCTTTCGCCTGTGTCTCCTCTAAGGGGGTGGAAGGAATTCAGCCACAAGCAGCAATGGCTTTACATCCCACTAAGATTTGCCAGCCCCCAATAACTGTTAAAGAACTTTAAAGAAAAAGTAGATCTGGGTGCACTGAAAGCAAGTGTGTTGTACCTGTTGGTTCAGGAGCTACAGCCCAGCAAGACACGGTGGTATCACCAGCACTACACCTACACATATCGAAATACAACTCAAATCTCTTTATTTCTACAAGAGCCATCATACCTGAGCAGTTTAAGCAGCTCTGGTGAAGACAGCAAGGGAAGAAAGTTTCAAGTCAAGTCCAAGAAAATCTCCGTAATAGTGCAGCATGACAAACAAAGCGTTCAGGGCAGACATGTGAGGGTTGGATGACAGCAAGGCAGCCAGGTACAGCCACTCTGATATTGATCAATATTTATTGATCAAGTGAAATAAAGTAGCAATGAAGACAGCCCACCAAGAGCTAGCTTATGGCTGAAACCCAACAACAGATAATTCAGGTATTACATCACTGGGCAAGTCCATGAATTCTCCTTTCAAGCAATCAAGAGAATTAAAAGCTTTAGCAAGTCGCTTTTTAAACTTGGATAAACAAGTTCAGCCTGTTTTCCAAAAGACACACATTTGTTGGGTTTTGAGAAGTCAGGAAATCTGGCTGGACACCACAGTTGCTTCTGAAGAGTAATACTGCTCAACGGTAAAAAACTAGATTAGAAGAGGAAAATGCAGGAAAGGTGCTGAATAATAACGGCGTTAGCTGAGAAGGAGCTGGAGCGGCAACACTGTGCTGCTCTGGGTGGGAGGAGCTGCCGCCAGGAGCCTGGCTTAGTGTGTGACAGGAGGGCTCATTCCTAACGGGCTCTTTGTTGGCGTGTGAGCCGACCGGTGCAATAACCTGGTAATACTTGACACGGGGATTTGGGTTTGCTGTAAAGTGTATTAATGAACACCAAGGCAGAGTCCAAATAAACCAACTCACTCCGTGAAAATCCTCAGAACTAAGGCACCCCCTCCGGGACACAGGACCCCGCCCGGTTTCGACGGCCGTGGGCAGGGCAGGGCAGGGCAGGGCAGGCCCGGCCCGCGGGATCCAGCCGTGGCGCTGGG